>CM060592.1:53379852-53534852 GCA_030578255.1 Tiaroga cobitis | reverse complement strand
TACATGACACACACACGGCATACATGACACACACTGCTACTACACACACCGATCCCTGTCTATAGATGCTGTACAGTGTGTTTCAGGAGAGCGGATTATCCTGATCAACAATCACTGGAATACAATATAATCATTTGTCATTTAACGCCATTTAATTTAGGAACTGATATCATAAAGTCCCGCACAGCATTCACGAGTTCCACTTTCTGAAATATGCTAAACAATTCATGATAATAATTTAATTTAAAATGATTGTATATCACTGTCTTAGATCGACATCAGTCAGAAGCTTCTGGGAAAAATACACCATTTCCCCGAACAACATAAACACATGATAATAAAGGTTATGAAATGATTATCATTTTATGAGGTCAAATCTCAGTGATTATAATCCCAATGTACTTTCATATTTCCACTGATCCTGAATGAACACACGCATGTATTAAGGTATTTACATGTTACTCAATGGTACTTTAAAGAATATAATGTTGTTAGCATGGTAAATGTACAAGATACAGGCTAATTTACCATGGTACTTCTGGTAACTTCTTTGTTAGTGTTGTGTAAGCGATTAGACTCGTTCAGTCACTAATTCTACGGTAGATTAAGATCCTCTTACTGTTATTATGATGTAAAATGAATGTGAATATATTAATAATACATAGCTATATTTATAAAGGAATTTATTTTGATTTCAGGCCTGAACGAGTGAACAATAACCATCATCTCGTGACCGCACAAACACACACTTAAACATTAAACACTCATTTGAATACTCACACATGTAAAACAAAGCGATAATCAGAAGTTTAACGCAGTTTATTGATATTAAATCTTCCATCTTCCTCATTTACAGACTCGCAGTGTGAAACTGAATCAGCGCTTGTTTTCTTCCGGTTCCGCCTCGCTTGTTCGGCGCGTGTGACTCAATGATGACGCGGATCCACAGCGACACCCGCCGGCGGAAATGCGTCACTACCGCGTATGAGAGCCAGATAAGAGCGCGATATCTTTGTTGTCTCTTTTTCTTCTTATTCTGTAGGCCTATGTTCCAAAATTATGACATTGAACATATTGTTGTGTATTGTATACCACGTTGTATAACATTGATGTCATCTCTGTACAGTTTGAAAGCATACTAAAAAATAGTTTTTTTTTTATAATTTCTACAGTCACAGATTTTTTTTATTCAGTTCTAATGTTATTTTAGCAATAGCACAAGCAATGCTAACTACAAAAATAATTTAAAAAAGCTTTCCAGTCAGTCACACATAAGATACAAGATTTAAACAGTTCATCATCGTGTATAAATCTATTTATGATTAGATAGATAGATAGATAGATAGATAGATAGATAGATAGATAGATAGATAGATAGATAGATAGATAGATAGATAGATAGATAGATAGATTAAATACATTAAAACTAACAATTTACATACAGTAAATCACATTTCATAAGAACACATAAAGTACCAAACATGAATCACAGTCTCTGATAGATGTAGATGTTGATAAGATTGTCCCAGGTCATTAAGTGATGCTTTAGGCGCGGACAGTGACGGCATTAGGCTTCGTATCGAGCGCCCTAGGCTTGATGGTAAAGCAGTGTAAGTGTCCACTGGAGGCGTGTGTCCAGCTACACTCTACACAGATATGATCATGGCATTAACATATATACTAGCTGCCTTTGTAGTTAGACAATTTTTGATATGACGGAAATTTTAAGTTGAATTTTACTGTATTTATTACCTTTTTATTTTGTTTTTAAATGTTAGATTAGAATCAATTATTATACCTACTAGGGGTGGAACGGTACACAGAAGTCACGGTTCGGTTCATCCCTCGGTTCAGACATCACGGTTCGGTACGATTTCGGTACAATGGAGGGAAAAGCAAAACAAAAATGCAGAAGGCATTAGTATTTTTTAAATAAGTTTTATTAATAAAGGCATAGAACCAGTTTATTTGTAGTGCACTGACAATAGTTTTATATAATTAGTTTATTAATTAAATTAATAAAAAGACAAAAAGACCTTGCGATATGTTTGGTTTGTACCTGAATTAATTTAAAATTATTATGCTATATTTCAGATCAATATATTTGTTTTCCTTAATTTTAATTAACATTATTAATTAACAATGTACCATTATTCTCATCTGAATTATAAATAATGGATTTCTGTATAAAATAATACTACCATTAAAAACACATTCGATTTTCTTTTTTAATCAATGTAGAATGTGTGAGATTAGCGCTCCGAGGACAAGAAATGAAAACCAATGCGATGTGATGAATGTCCAAAAGATGGAACACAGACTGTTTTGAAATGGAGTTGGATAAATATGTTTTGCTTTTAAAACAGTGTGTGTGTGTGTGTGTATGATTTTGGTTGGGTGACAGTTGTAGGTTACAGTTTGACAAGAGTTTACAGTGTGACAAAAGCACAATATTGTGTTTTATTGCGAGTGTACAACACAAATATAAGTAAACACTTTGCAGGTTTAATGTTCTGAACAAAATGACGGAGTATGTTTTTTATGTTTCCACTGTTCGATCGCGCCCGCGCGCCTCTCTCTCTCTCACACACACACACACACACACACACTCACACTCTCCAGCATTGCAATCTTGACATCGCAGCCTGTTCATTATGCGGTCACACCAAACACGAATAGAGCATCAAATTCGCGTCTAGTTCGACGCTAGTCCAAAGCGAATAGGACGCGCGTATAAAGCCACGTTTGAAGTGAACGCGCGTTCAGAGCTAAGCCGATGGATGGATTATGTGTCCCTAAAGAACCCGCGTCTCTAACAGTAGTTCCGCATTACATTAATTAATTTGCACGCGAGTTTTATTTATTTTTATACCGTGTATTCTCCGTGTAAATTCGTGCACCGAACCGTGACGCCCGTACCGTTTCGGTTCAATACGAATACACGTACCCCTAATAGATATTTAAAATCAGATAGGCCTACCATTGACAGCTGTTCCCCTGCAATATAAACATTGGCTGTGGGATAATCTGTTGACCTCTTTGTGAAAAACATCCAAGCGGTTTTCTTTATGTTTAAATGAAGACAGGAATTGTTAAATGATTGCGTGACATGCCGCTTGCTGCCTCTGCGCATGTACGTAAATGTCAGTGTCGTCTGCATTCATTTGAATCTCAGACTCATTGACTACAGTGGGAAGATCATTTATGAATAGGCTAAACAACAGGGGCCCTAAAATGGATCCCTGAGGTAGGCTACACCAGTATCACAACTGATGGCCGATGACACCATCATTTATCTTGACCCTCTGTTCTCGGTCTTCAGGATAGATGGATGGATGGAGTGATGGATGGATGGATGGAGTGATGGATGGATGGATAGATAGATAGATGGATGGATGGAGTGATAAATGGATAGATAGATGGTTTAGTTCTTGGGAAACGAGCTTCAGACGCAGTGCTGTCGGTGAGGTCTATAATGAAGCTGAACTCCTCCTGGTTATTAATCATGAATGCTGCATTTTCAGCGTTTCCATTTAATGTTATCAAGCCAAGAGTTCTGCGCACTATCTGATGTTCACTGTTAAAGACGATAACCAATAAAAGCGAGTATAAATCCAACCAGTAACCCAACCAGTAACCCAACCAGTAACCCCAGTAAAAACACACACAGAATCCAAAGCATCTTCTTGAGCTCATTCAGTGAGTTCCCAGTTCTGCCCTTCTTCGCTCATCTCCTCTGCTCTTCCTCTTTCCTCCAGATTTCCAGATCTTTCTTTTCTCTCTGCTGTCTCTCAGTTCTCTCCTCCTCCTCCTCCTCCTCTCTTTCCTCCAGTCTTCTCAGTCTCTCCTTCTCTCTCTTCAGCGACGCTCTGAGACGCTGCAGTCTGGCTGGGATCCCAGGTGAAAAGGAAATATATTTAAATTGTACTTATTTTGATATACTTAATGTATTTTAAGTGTACTGTATTAAGTATTAAGTATGTAATAAATGTGTTGTTTTGAAACAACTTCAAGTATATTAAGTGTACTTTAATGTGTATTTAAGTCCAATTTTAAGGTAGTAATATATTTTATTATACTTAATTGTGTTAAAATGGAACTATTTTAAGTACATTTAGAGTAATATAATAGCACTTCTTTAAAGTGTATTTGTAATACACTTTAAATCGACTTTAGAAATACAGCATTAGTATATTTTTAGCTTCACATTAATGTGTTCCGAGTATATTTTTAATATAATTTCAGCTTATTAATAATGTATTAGTAGAACACTATAGGACCCACTATTACTGTAACATATTAAAAATATATTTTTCCAAAAAAAACATTTAATATGAAAATAATATATTTTAATGTATTAAAAATACAGTTAAAACATTTTAATTCAATAAAACCCAGTAAAAAATATTTCTATAAAACACTAAACAAAAAACATTAACATAAAATGCATTGATTTGCAGAGGTATTAAACAGAACAAAAAATAAATAAATAAACTAACTGAAAGGAGTTGTTCACTTTTTAAAAAACTTTTGCTGATAATTTACTCACCCCCATGTCATCCAAGATGTCCATGTCTTTCTTTCTTCAGTCGAAAAGAAATTAAGGTTTTTGATGAAAATATTCCAGGATTTTTCTCCATATAATGGACTTTACTGGGAACCAAACGCTTCAACGTTCACGCTACGTTTAGCCAACGTTCCGTAGGCGTGACGTCTGAGGCTGAGACTAGGGGGCCCCAAGCAGCCGCTTAGTTCGCTTATGCCTCGGGCCGGCCCTGGGTTTAGCAGAGGATGATGATGTATCAATATGAATATATATATATATATATATATATATATATATATATATATATATATATTCATATTGATACATCACCATCCACTGCTAAACTCATCTTTAATATGTTACAATTTAACAGCTAATGCACACTGTTTTCAAGAGTGGCATCTTACATAAATGGAAACATGTGACTATTATAATAATTATTATTTAATTAAATATAGTTATTTAGTTACACACACAGACACACCCTCACACACACACTCAAACACATGTGTATGTGTGTTTGTGAGTGACACAGATGATGGCCCATTTTAGCTGAAACCATGTGGCCCATTTTACCTCAGTGGGTTAAGGTAAATTGGGCCGCCAAGAAAAACATCACTTTTACAAAAAATATGTTCATATACCAAACTAACAACATTATTTCTGATTGATGCCATCAAGACATATATTATGCAGATTTTTTTTATGTGCATGTTTGTTTTTTTATAGATTTATCATCCTTATAATAGTTTAGTTAGATTTGGTATGCCAGGCTACTTTGCATGCAGCTTTCTGATGCAGTCTTGATTTGAATTATTGCCCCGACCACCATAGCAACCATAAACCAATCAAATCACCTATTACTTGTCAAGCACAGTTATGACAACAGTTTGAAATCCTTTGCAGTCATTGGCTCTAAATCAGGCCCGGATTGGCTAATCGGGAGCACCGGGAGAATTCCCGGTGGGCCGGTCTGATTTATTGGCCAGGAGGGCCGGTGTTGTCATGGCACTGGGTTGAATACTTTACATAGGCTCCAGTCACAGCTTTATTTTTAGGATATTTTTCAGAGTGTATAATGAACGTTGTGAAATAATTGCCTAATATTAACTCTAATTTGGTGCTGCAATGATTTCCATATCGCGAGGATAACCGACCTCATAATCTGTGCTGCTTCAGTATTAAAACACCGCTCGTCGGCAATGGCAAAATGTTTGAGATGACCGATCAAAGCAAGCGGGATTTATGTTCACAGAAGCGCGAGCCGCGGCCGCGCGCGAATCCCAACGCGACGCTTCATAGATGCAAGTGGCTAAACTACGTAAACAGCTGTTTTAATTACGACAGAAGTTTTAACCCCTTCAGACCTGAATTATGTTTTAAGTTTCTGAAAAATATAAAAGTACATTTTCCCAGCTCATGAGGCTTCTATAAATGAGACCAAAAAAATAAATAAAAAATGTTTGGGTTTAATATAATTTTTTTTTGTCCATTTCAATGGACATCAGGTCAAAACAGGTGTACTTCACAAAAATGTACCAACATAAAATTAAATAATAAACATAAAAATTGTTAGTATATACTTAAAGCTTTTTCTCAAGGTCAAAAACTTTTCAACAGTTTACCATTTCAACTTTAATTTTGAGGTTTTTGTTTTACAGATTGCACATTGTTTGTAACAAACTAAATATCTTAGAATCAATCAATATGGTCATGTTAGGGTCATTTTCTTTGCACATCTTTCTTTTTTTAGATCAAAAACATTACAATATTGAACATTACAATATTTCAACTTTTATTGTAAGGTTTTTGCTTTATAGATCAGACATTTGTTTATTCATAACAAAATAAACCTAGGAATCAATCAATGCATTCATGTTAGAGTAATTTCCTGTGTGCGTCTTTGAAACAATTTCTCTGTTAACGATTTTCTTGTATCGTTACAGTACATTACTGGCAGCACGGTTGCCAGCAAGTTACTGTATTTTGATTTCCAGTAACTGTACTGTAATTCACTTTACAGTACACAAGATCAGTACTGTAAACTACCAAATAGTAGCCTACTTTACTGTATTTTTACTGTATTTCGTCATTTGTTCCGCTTTTGCTGTAATTAATTATACAGTATTGTACTGTAGTATCTATATTGATACATTACTGCTAAATATTATTATAATTTTCTAAATAATTACTAATAATGATAATATTATATCATAATAATATAATATGTAGTTATAAGGAATATATAGGCTATAGTAGGAAAAAATATTATAGAAGTCAATGGCTACTGTCAACTGTCTAGTTATCGACATTCTTTAAAATATCTTCATTTGTCTTCAGCAGAATAAAGAAACTTATACAGATTAAGAACAACATGAGGATGAGTAAGTAATGACAAATATAATTTTTGGGTGTACTATACCGATAAAGGGATAGTTCACCCAAAAATTAAAATTAGCCCATGATTTACTTCAAGCCACCCTAGGTGTGTATGACATCGTTCTTCTTTCATACGAACACAATCGGAGTTATATTAAAAAAAGTCCTGGCTTCCAAGCTTTATAATGGCAGTGAATGGTTGTTTCTGTTTTGAAACCACATAAAAGTGCATCCATCCATGATAAAAGTGCTCTATGCGGCTCTGGGGGGTAAATAAAGGCCTTCTGAAGCGAAGCGATGCGTTTGTGTAAGAAAAATATGAATATTCAAGTTTACGCTTTAGATTTAGGTCAAATCCGTATGTTCATTTGGCCAGAAGCTAGTCATTTTACTTTATACAGTTTTAAATATTGATATTTTTCTTACATCTCCATCTTCCTCATCACCTCACATAAAGTCAACATCTGAGATATTTCCATCAGCTATATGCTCAAGCACTTCAAGAATTATATATTCTGCATATGAAAAAGTTTCAAAAATGTATCGGTACTGTGATGTAGATTTTTTATATAAGAAATTTCAATCAGCATTACTGGACTTCAGTTACTGGAATGTGATTTCAGTAACAGGCTTTTGAACCCACTGTCCATTCTAATGGACAGACACATTTGAAAAAATCCTGATTTAAAATGTGCAGTTCTACAATAGATTTTTAACGTTAATTAATAAGTTCAATCTTTCTTTTATACATACAAACTATGAAATACTGGCAAACATATCAAAAAATTTAAATAAAACCATAGGAAATGTTGCTTGCTTCTGTGTTTGGAGATTAGTGCTGACATGCTTCTCTTCAATGTAGTGGGTTTTTTTATAATTACTACATGCAGAGCTTTACTGCCATTTGATTGGATGACAAGCGTCCAATTGAATGGACTGCAGGCTTTAAACTAGGTGAAATGCTCCAGAAGTAAAAAAAAAAAAAAAGGGGGTTGACATGTGATGTCCATTGTAATGGATGCAGGGTCTGAATGGGTTAAACGACCGAAAGAAATAATCAGTTTGTAAAGACTGTATCAATCAAAACTCAGCTTCGGGAAGGGGAGATTTACAGGTAACCTAAAGATAAAGAGACTGAGAAAAGAAGAATGAGAGAAGATGGAGATGAGAAATGAGAGCAGAGGAATAGCCTATTGCATACTGTGCCCAGATTGAGAATAACTTTATTACAATAGATTCCTATTTAACACAGACATACATATGTTCTTTGCCAATGATGATCATCAGTGTAAAAATAAGCTCAATTTAACAACGCAAGCACCTATATAATATATTGCCATTGTTATTGTATACATAGGCCTATATATATGTGTATACCTCGAATGTGTTTATATTTCCCCAGTATCAGCACTAGGACTTTTCACTGTTTGTATTACTTCACTTGTCTGGGTGGGCATATGCCCCCGAACCCCCAAGATCACTTTTTGGACCTCTGTATTTATAAAACCCATTATACGGCTATTGCACTGAATAGAAATTTATATATTTTTAAAATACAATGAATAACAAGGCTGTACAGAACACTGCACTATTGCAGACTTATATGCTGAGGTTTCAATTACATTATTTTTATATAGTCAGACGGGAACTAAAGTGGGCCGGTGTAAGGCATGAAACTCCAGGGCTGAGAATGAGTCCCACTCCGGCCCTGCTCTAAATTCCAGAGGGGCTGGGACCCCCAAACCTTAAATGGCCCATTTTACCTGATATCACCCTATGCTTTTCTATATTTCTTAAAAGAGTAATTAAACATATATTTATTACCAATGTACTTCTAGTATAGGCCTACTTTTTAGATATATACTAAAATGCAATAAAATAAATTTTTAGTACACTTTAAATAAGCATGTTGGAAATACAAATGTATTATAAACATAGCCTACTATTTGTATTTCAAACATATTTTTAATACATTTAATACAACGTCTTTTTCACCTGGGATCGGTCGCACAGTCTGCTCTTCTCTCTGTATATCCTTCTCTCTCTGATCAATCCCGCCTCGTATGCGTTCCCTTGTTCTCTCCGAGTCCCGCCTCTCTTCCTTCACGGACGCTGAACGCAGCCCTGCGAACATTAGCCAGTTTTCTGACGTCATTTGTGATTCTCCGCTTTCTTTCAGCCATCCGCTTGTCTTCAATCCATTGTTAAAAGCGCTATATAAATGAAGATGACTTGACTTGACTTCTCTCTTCTAATATTCTCTCGGTATCCTCTGTGATTGGATTGGCAGTTGTCATTTCGAGCGAGCAGCTCAGGAGTCGACTCACCTGATCCCGGTTTGTAGGGTTTGTTTTGTCGAAGGCCACGAATCGCCTCCCAAATCTCTCCACGAGCTCCTGCACTTTCTGATTTTGTCTTGAAATAAAGACAAACTATTTTGTCCCCCCAGTAATGCATGTTCTTTATCAAGGCTTTTTTCATACGAACAAATCCTGAATTTTTACTAAATACAAGAATAATGTAATAATGTTCAAATAAGTGTAGTCTTCTTATGAATAAATTACACTTAAATCAATAAATGATTTTTATTTTTAAACAGTAAATGTTAAAAGCGTCCTGCATCTTCATGATGTTTGATGAATGGACGGTAAATGGACTGCATTTATATAGCGCTTTCACAGACCCAATGGCCACCAAAGCACTTTACATATTGCCTCACATTCACCCATTCACTCACTCATTCATACACCGACGGCGGTGTCAGCCATGCAAGGCGCCATCCAGCTCACACACACACACACACACACACACAGCTGGGGTTGTCTTGCTCACAGACACCTTGATCATTACCGTGTCTATGTTTTTGTGCGTTTCATTTTTTTATATTCCCTCTCTGTTCTTATTTCTGTGATCTTGGTGATTGTGAAGCACTTTGAGCGAACAGCTGTTGCATTAAATGTGCTATATAAATAAATAAATGAAATGAAATGAATTATTACCTTCGTTGGACATGTTTTCTGGTGTACCCGTGTCCCTTTTCTTTTTGGACTGGTTTATGATGGGCAGGACTTACAGAAGCGGAACTGACCTGAAGATTCACAGATTCGAACTCCCCGGAGTAGTAAATACCATATGGCAACTGTCAAAATGATTGATGATAGGTGGGCGTGTCTATCCTTTGATCTTCCCCCGCCCCTCCCCGCCCCTTCCGGTTCCTCCCCTTCCCGCCCCTTGGCCCACCCCTTCCGGTTCCTCCCCTTCCCGTCCCGCCCCTTGGCCCACCCCTTCCGGTTCCGCCCCTTCCTGTTACCTTTGACCTAGTTCCGCCCCATCCGGTTACAGCTTCTGTCAAAATGATGGATGATGACCTTTGATCTAGTTCCGCCCCTTCCTGTTCATCATTCATCATTTTGACAGAAACTTTATAACAGGAAGGGGCAGAACTAGATCAAAGGTCATCATCCATCATTTTGACAGAAGCTGTAACCGGATGGGGCGGAACTAGGTCAAAGGTAACAGGAAGGGGCGGAACCGGAAGGGGCGGGAAGGGGCGGGGGAAGATCAAAGGATAGACACGCCCACCTATCATCAATCATTTTGACAGTTGCCATATGGTATTTACTACTGGCAGCTTTAAGATACTTTATTGGCAGCGCCACCCTTACATTTAACATGAACGCGTCACCACTGCATCAGCACCGAAAACATGATTTATTTATTTATTTTCAATTAAAAAATCGTGATACGAACCGAATCTATCGTTACAGCCCTAGCAAGATGAGAAAGCAGGAGTTTAGTTGTTTATCATGGAATGGCTCTCTGAACATCTTTGCCAAGCGCAAACCAGTACAGAAGTAATCAATAAATTATCGGGGAGGGTCATGCCTTTTTTCACAATCATTTTGGAGGGTCATAGAAAAAATTATTGCTGGCGAAGGGAGGGTCAAGTCTTTTTTGACTACAGATCTCAAATCTCCTCCGGTGACCCCTTAAATAAATAACGAACCGTCCCTAACAGAAACGGAACTGAGCTTGAACCTTCATGTTTCACGCATTAGATCTCAGTGGTTCACAAAAGGACGTTTATTGACAGCCCAGTCTCATCCCAAGGCGTCATCTAACTGACGCTTTTGACCATGTTTGACCATGCGTCAACATGCCGACGCACATGGCACCCTTTACGCGTCAATATGAGACGCTCATCCTCGGGCGTCATCTAACTGACGCTTTTAGGAGGCGCGTCTCATATTGACGCGTAAAGGGTGCCATGTGCGTCGGCATGTTGACGCATGGTCAAACATGGTCGAAAGCGTCAGTTAGATGACGCCTTGGGATGAGACTGTGTTGCAACTGTATGAAGCGAAAAAATAAATGCCTTTATGTTTACGTTTAAACGTATTTCATGCAATAGGGTTTGTTACTTTAATCACCTGTTTTTTTTCGTTCCCATCCACTAGAGGGACACAGTGTTTCAGAAATGAACTGACGTCACAGGTTATTAGCCTATGACAAATATTTACATATCGTACCACGTGCACAATGACCTATTCTATGCACCAGTGTTTATTGTTTACAGTGTTACACAGTGTTACAGAGTATGCAAACTGTAATTTAGAACATTTTGCAAAACTATTTTTTTTCACGGCTGAAAACAGACTAATTTCACATACAGCAGAACAAGAGGGTGAAAACACTTTCACACAGAATGATAGAACAAAAGCAATGAGAAAATGTCTTTTGATTTAGTCATTTATGGACCAGGAAGAAATCAGGTCTCATCGCTTACGCTAGTGTTTTACGCGAACATAGCTAGGTATTTTTGTTTTTACCGTTTTATTCGTTTAAATATCTGAATGTTAGTGAGACGAAGAAATATAAAAATAAAATAGTCACCATTAAACAAAAACAGTTGTTAAATCTATTAAATCAGAAAATTAGTAGCCAATCGGTGAATCATCCTCGTCACCATTCTAAAATTTAAAAAGGCATCTTTTACAAACACCCGATTTCTGAAAAACTATTATGAATCTAAAATTATTTATATTTTTAGACAGTAGCCTAATATACTGTTAAAATTGTTATTTATTTATTTATTTTATTTAATTTGTGTAATTGTATTTATTTTAATAATCAATAAATAACTATTTTTCTTTTTTACATAAATCCATTAATCAATCCATAATCCATTTGATTACATAAATAACCTTTTAAAAAAACCATTTTTAGTCAGTGATTTTAATCTAATTTATTAATTTGAATTATATTACTTATTTTTCCCCGTCACTCCCAGTTTTGTGCTATATTTTTTCATATTAGTATAAAAGCGAACACCCGTCCCGAAATGACTCGACCCAATGACTTTCATCATCATTTTCTACTGCATTTATTTACAAAACGCAACAATTCGATTCACTTTTCAGGGTTGATGTTTTTTCTTCATTTAGTTTAACCAATAGAAACTAGTGTTTTTTTCTCAGTGCATTAATGTACAAAACCTGGAAAACACTTCATGGTTGAGAAAGCATGGATTCAGAAGTACAGTACGCACTAAACAAACAGAAGCCATTCATATTTTCATAGTCAAATGCATATCCACAAATCAGTTAGGGATGTGCATTCGTAAAGGACTGTAATGCAAAAGTTCTACTTAAACGAGTGGTAAACGTTAACGTCTGGTTTGTTGTCATGCTTCAGGGTTTCTATGAGACGGAGTGCTGCATCTTCTCGTGGCTTTTGATCTCGATGTATTTGGCGGACTGGTAAGCGCTGATGTGGTCGATCTTGCCGTTGACGAGGACGGGTCGCTGGACGGGGTTTTCAGGAGAACGCGTGAAGCTCTTCTCCATCTTGTGCTCCAGCTGCATGTGGTTCTGAGGCGGGAGGCCGAGGCAAGCCCTGCACAACGACACACACACACACACACACTCAATACATGCAAATGATTTCACACTCATCCTTCACTCGGGTCATTTTGACCCTCTATCCAAGACTCCAGGACTTTTGTTGCACTTGAACCACGAATACACACAAGAATAATTGAATGGATTTGAGGAGTTTTGAAAATTTAAAAAAAGTAACAAATCCTTCCCTTTCGGGTCAATTTGACCCCCTGAGGAATGCTTCAGTACACATAGAAAAACCAGTAACACTTTACTTGAAGGGGTGTGCATAAGAGTGACATGACTCCTTCATAATCATGACAGGACACACGTCATCAATATGAAAGACGGTTTATGCATGTTTATGACAACTGTCGTTAAGTGTCATTCGCTCAATTATGACATTTTTAATGCAAATATGACATTGTTTGAGATGTCTTTGTTATGACAACTTGACATTACTAAGACAACACAACCTGTCATAAATATGTCATAAACATGACATAGCAGATTAATTATCAAACTTAAGAAACCACTTAGCTTTATGGGTTAACATTACATTAAACTGTCATGAGTTTGGTTTTGACATTGGCTGTCATGAGGCATTATAACATTTTAATGACAAATTCAATGTGTACCACTGTAGTTGCGGTCAAGAAAAATATTCATGAGACAGTTATAATGGCCTTATGACAGCCAATGTCAAAACCACCTGACAGTTCAATGTAATGATAACCCATAAAGCTAAGTGGTTTCTTAGGTTTGATAATTAGTCTGCTATGGCATGTTTATGACATATTTTTGACAGGTTACGATGTATTGGTTTATGTCAAGTTGTTATAACAAAGACATCTCAAACAATGTCATATTTGCATTAAAAATGTCATAATTGAGCGAATGACACTTAATGACAGTTGTCATAAACATGCATAAACCCTCCAATAACAATAATGTGTCCTGTCATGATTATCAAGGTGTCATGTCAGTCTTATGCACACCCCTTCAAGTAAAGTGTTACCGAAAAACCTAAAAATGCTCAAAACTCTAACTAAAACTTTAACAAATTTTTTTTTTTTTAATAATGTCTAGATGTGTATGTGAATGCACACTGATGGAACGGCTTTAGGACCCAGCGGAACAGCTCCTCTGCTCCATATAGAGCTATAAGCCCATCTAGAAGCATCAAATATCATGTGTTATTATTATGTTTTCCACAAGAGCTCAGCAAAGACTCCCAATGTAAGATATTTAGAGCTGAATTAAAAGGCTTATGCATGAAATTGTGAGTTATTATGAATTTAAGTTGAATGAATGTGAGGAATGTGCTTAAATGACTATTTGTTGATTAAATCTACTAATTTAAAGGTAAAAAAAAAATCTTCAAAAAAACTGCATTAAAAATAGAAAAAATATTATCAAAATGAAATAAAATAAGCTTTCTGGACAAAAAAATTAAATAAATTAAGTATAATTGTAGGGCTTCGGGCCATTTTGACCCGCGAGGGAGAGATGTTACAGAAGGTTAAAGGCCACAGATCTCCTCTCACCTCATGACGTTCTCGATGCACGCGCGCTGACGGAAGAAGGCGTTGACCACCGGCGCCCCCTGTGGCACGAGCGGGGCTTTACACAAGAAGCTGAGCAGCGACAGGACGCTGTGGAAGCTCTGGAACACCGGATCCTCTCGAGTGCAGAACGTGATTCTCTGGCACAGTTCCGTCAGGATCACCAGATCCAGGATAATAGGACTAGCCAGCAGAGAGTCCTGCAATCATCACAGTAACACCAATTCACATTATTAGTACAGCGCTTTCGCAACACACATCATTTCAAAGCAGCTTTACAGAAAATGTACAAAATTACAGTGTACAGCGATCTGTTATCAGAGGAGACTGTCTGAGTTATGCATTTCAGAAATGCACATATACAAAATCACAGTTAGCGAAAAAAGTATTAATTAAACAATGTAATAATTTAATAAAGAAACAATGAGCTCATTAATGAATAATTGTTTGTAAACAAATGATTATGACATTTAGAAAAAGAATGTTGACTCAGAGTTGCATGAAAAGTGACCACTGCATTCATAATCAACAGCCATGAGTTCTTATTCAGTTTTGCATGTTGCATGTTTCGTGATGTGAGTTATTAGACGTGCTCTCTGCTGGATATTGCTGCGCGAGCGACTGACCTCGCAGGTGTTGTGCATGGCGATGGTGTTGGTTCCTCCCATCATGATCTCGGAGGTGTACTCATCCATCGCACGCTTGCTGTCGCCCACATAGGGGACATATTTAATAACCACCTGTTCACACACACATAATATTAATGTTATATTTGCATTGCATCTTTCCTTGTAGAATACTGGTAACACTTTACAATAAGTCAATGTATTAACTGACATGAACTAACCATGAGCGATACATTTGTTACAGTATTTATTAATCTTTGTTAATGTTAGTTAGTAAAGATACAGCTGTTCATGTTAGTTCACAGTGCATTAACTAATGTTAACAAGATTTTAACAATGTATTAGTAAATGTTGACATTAATATTAACTATGATTAATAAATGTTTTAGGAGTATTGTTCATTCTTAGTTCATGTTAACTAAGGTAGTTAACTAATATTAACTAATGAACCTTATTGTAAAGTGTTACCGGAATACCATTTTCAAAATGCTAGTTCATATAGTACATGAACTATATGTATATGAACATTTAGTATATGAACATAGTGTTCAAACATGTACAAAAGAGCCTCTTCTGCTCACCAAGACTGCATTTATTTGATAAAAAATACAGTAAAAATTTTGAAATATTATTGTAATGTAACTCATCTGTTCTCTATGTGAATATACAGTAAAGTGTAATTTATTCCTGTGATTTTCAGCATCATTACTCCAGTCTTCAGTGTCACATGATCCTTCAGAAATCACTCTAATATGAGGATCTGATGCTCAAGACACATTATTATCAATTTAATGCGTCCTTGATGAATAAAATTGTTTATAAAGAAAATCTTACTGACCCCAAACTCTTAAGCAGTAGTGTATATTTACTCAGATGAGATGTAAGCACACACACACACACACACACACACACACACACACACACACACACACTCACACACACACTCACACACACACACACACACACACACACACACACACACACACACACTCACACACACACACACACACACACACACACACTCATGCAGTGGTCGGGCTTCTCCCCGGGCCGGAACAGGATCGGGTTGGACCGCACGATGTCGTCACACACTCACACACACACACACACACACACACACTCACGCAGTGGTCGGGCTTCTCCCCGGGCCGGAACAGGATCGGGTTGGACCGCACGATGTCGTCACACACTCACACACACACACACACACACACACACACACACACACACACACACACACACACACTCACGCAGTGGTCGGGCTTCTCCCCGGGCCGGAACAGGATCGGGTTGGACCGCACGATGTCGTCACACACACACACACTCACACACACACACACACACACACACACACACACACACACACACACACACACACTCACGCAGTGGTCGGGCTTCTCCCCGGGCCGGAACAGGATCGGGTTGGACCGCACGATGTCGTCACACACACACACACACTCACACACACACACAAACACACACACATACACACACTCACGCAGTGGTCGGGCTTCTCCCCGGGCCGGAACAGGATCGGGTTGGACCGCACGATGTCGTCACACACACACACACACTCACACACACACACAAACACACACACACACACACACTCACGCAGTGGTCGGGCTTCTCCCCGGGCCGGAACAGGATCGGGTTGGACCGCACGATGTCGTCACACACTCACACACACACACACACACACACACACACACACACTCACGCAGTGGTCGGGCTTCTCCCCGGGCCGGAACAGGATCGGGTTGGACCGCACGATGTCGTCCACCACATTGCTCTTCGAGATCTCCTTGGAGCGGAACTGCTGCGGCGCCGACAGGTTCAGCCCGTCGTTGTTCCCGAGGTGATTATAACTCACTATACAAGTTGGCTGAAAACATATAAAATTATACACAAAGTGTTACTGTCACAGTGTCTGGTTGGTGTACCCTGGGTGTCCACTAGAGGTCTCTTCCCCATAGCGCCGTCACCACCACATCATGAACTGCATTTCCCATAATCCTTTGTCTGAACCCATCACTGATCATTGCACACAGCTGTTCCCACTCACATTGTTTGTATCTGTCTATTTATACCCTGTCTGTTTCAGTGTTTGTCATGGAGTCCTTGATTGATGTCAGATTGCACTTCTGAGTTCCATTCCTGTTTTGTTTCTTGTTTTTGGAGTTTTGTCGTTTATTGGGGGCGAGTGTCAGTCTTTCATCCTCAGAGCAACGGCCAGACCGAGCGTGCCAACCAAGACTTAGAGACGGTGTTGCGATGTTTGGTTTCTCAGAATCCTTCCTCCTGGAGCCAGAAATAACTCATTACCAGTGTCATCTATGGGCCTATCTCTATTTGAGTGTAGGGTAGGGTACCAGCCACCTATTTTTCCCAGTCTGGAATCCGTAGTCACGGTCCCCTCCGCTCTCGCGTTTGTCCAGAGGTGCCACGAGACTCCTCCAGGTGGGAGCGCGCATGAAGGCTCAAGCTTTCCATCTACGCCGTGGGTCAAAAAGTGAGGCTTCCTACCAAGAACATTCCTCTCCGCTCCGTATGTAAAAACTTAGCTCCCAAATTCATTGGCCCCTTCACTGTCACCAAGATTCTTAGTCCGCCTCAAACTCCCTCCTGCGTACAGAATTCATCCCGTTTTTCATATCTCCAAATTAAAGCCCGTGTTCCATTCACACATTAATCCGCCCGCCCCGGTTCCCCTCCGCCGCGACTCGTAGATGGGGAACCCACTTATTCGGTCAATTGCATTCTGGACTCGAGAAGGAGGGGATGTGGATTTCAGTACCTGGTGGACTGGGAGGGTTACGGTCCGTAACCAACAGCTCCAGCCGACCAATCAGAGCACAGTGTGGTTTTCAGGAGGAGGGGCTTCATAGAGACAGGAATTAAACAGCTGTGTATTTCCTGCACAACGACGGAAAAGTAACTTAGATATGTTGTTGTAAATTGAAAAATGAATGCGTTACTTTGTTAGTTACTTGAAAAAATAATCTGATTACGTAACTCAAGTTACTTGTAATGAGTTACACACAATACAGGGATGCATTTCTAGTACAACGTCGTTACTCACTGTTTAACTACAATAGTACGATGGATCGTTGAAGGAATCAACTAGTCCCGAAACCGTACTGTCGCAAATTGGTGGTTCAACCACATTAGTTAATGATGTCACGCAGGTGTGGAGTAATAACTACTGTTAATGACTCTGTTTGAGATCGAATTAACGCTAGATGGTTTGCTATTAATTACGGACATCTGAGGACTATTTCTCATTTTTCTCAGTTATTTTACTTTATTTCCAGATTCACTCAAAGGCTCGTTCTTACACACTAGAGCTCGTTCACACATGCGCACTCTTCAAATACGACGCTTTAAATCTCTTGATGAACTAAAAGATGTAAATGCCATTTGTATGTATTCTAAATAAAAGACACAGATTGAACTGAATGTCAGCTTGCTTATTTTGCTCAAGATCTGGATTTATTTAGTCCACATGTCATTAAAACAAGAAACTGCTTCTAACCACAGGTCGAGATCTGTCGCTCAAACACACTCCTCTGCGATGTTGTTTGCGAATGTTCGTTAGAACGATGGTTTCGGGAAACACTGACTCGTTAAACTGCTGATAACGACGGAACTTGCGAACACAGTTGGCTAACCAAGCTTTCTGGAAACCAGAGCGTTACTGACAGACTGGGAAGAGAGGAGCCGCAACAATGGAGAATATGAGGAGAATAATCAACATTCAAGCAGGAAAACCTGTTCTAGTAGAGCCTGAAACTACAGTAGCGTAATAGATCCTCTTTAAAGTAGTTCTCTTACCTTGATTCCAGCACTGACGAGGAAGTCCACCAGAACCGACTTAAGTTTGGTCTGGCCGGATTTGAAGTCGTCTCCGCTGATGAAGACTCCTCGCTGCACGGCCAGATCCACGGCTCCAGGGACAAACGTGTTCTGCGGGGAGCCGTTAATATACGCACAACCTTCCAGAATACTGGCCACCGCAAACATGGTGGAGGGAGAAACTTCCCCCCCGGTCTGTGATGAAGCACGAGAGAACAATAAAAGCATTCAGACACAGTAATACATCTGTTTTTCTTTGTTAGTTCATGTTAAGTACGTGATAATGTACATCCAGCCGGTTGTTATCTCAGAATAAACCCGACAGGCTGATCAGGATCAGGTCTCCATCAGCCTGAAGGGGTTTATTCTGAGATAACACACACACACACACACACCTCGATGGTGTTCAGCAGATTCTCCGCGGTGTCATTGACGCCGGGAACGACGTCACAGAATCTCTCAGTGTTTGCGGTCCAGAGAACGATGACTTTCTCAACGCCACTCTTCTGTCGGAAGTCACAGATGTCTCTGCGGATCTGAGCCACCTGATACACAGACACATCTTCAACATTAGAAAACGTGTCTTTGTGTTTGAGTGTGTGTGTGAGTGAGTGTATGTGGGAAAGAGTGTGTGTGTGTGTGTGTGTGTGTGTGTGTGTGAGTGAGTGTATGTGGGAAAGTGTGTGTGTGTGTGAGTGAGTGTATGAGGGAAAGTGTGAGTGTCTGTGTGTGTGAGTGAGTCTGAGTGAGTGAGTGTGAGATTCAAATTATGTAGAGTAAAAATATTAGTAACACGTTACAATAAGGCCCCATCAATTAATGCAGAGATTCCCAAACCTCTTTGTCAGCCGAACTCTTAAACATCAAATATTTACTTGAAGCCTTATTATAATGTGTTACCAGAATATGTAATAAGCACTGTCCCAGTAAAGAGTAAACAGTGCACCTGTTCTGCTTTGGTTCCTCTGATGAGGTGGTCTGCCCTGTGCTCCTGGTTCGCAGCAATGAATTCTGGGATGTATACGGAGGGTCTGGGCTTGAGCTGGTCCATGAGTGGGCGGAGCTTCTCCTGCAGGCTCCAATCCAGAACCTGCGCGCGCTCCATGGCCCCGCCCAGATCCAGAGACGAGATATCCCAGCCTGTATCAGTGATGAGCAACAACAGGAGTGTGAGATAATGGGCCCTAACCAGTCCCTCCAGAAAAACGCGATTATGCGATCGCTGAATTCAATGCATAATCAGCCAAAGTCCGCATATTTATGCGGGGGTCGCATTTTTTCAAATACTCCGCATTTTTCGTCGCAAAAAAGTCACATATATCTTAGCAGAAAGTTGGAAAATGTTGCGTTTGCTTCACACAAGAGCAGCCGTTTCCCCCTGTTGCCATGGGAACGTTATGAATTGACGTAATTACACGACGTGAACATCATCGAAAAGCTGTAAAACAGGAGCACACTTTATTTTTAAATATTTCATTTATTCATTTTTACTACTCATTTTTTTGTAGCATATTCCTCTAGTAAAGCTACAGAACTTGTTTGACTCCTCAATGTTTTGTAAGTTTGATGTGTTTATTAAGGTCTTGTAACGCGTTGTGTCGGGAAGAAAAATAGGGATAGCTCACAGATGAAGTTATTGCAGAGGCCAGACAGACTCACAGAGGCGATTGGCATCTCACAACTAGCACTTTATTCCCTAATCGAACTCGTATAACTGTCTGTCACATGTTCTACCGTCCACATCGCTACTTAATAAACAAAATAAGATAAAAGAAGTAGCATCAAACAGAAATGACCCGCACACATGGGGTGTTCGAGGCGCGCATACAGTATAATACTGCAGACAGTTCAACAGGAGCGCGCAGCTCTTAAAGGGGCCACACCTTATTTCCACTCGTTACAGTCTGAAATAAAACAAGATGAGAAATTAAATATTTCCAGCACTTTCTGTGATGTAGTTATGCTTGCTTATCGTAGGAAGTAATAAGAAAGGACTCTTTACAATAAGGTAGTAGCAGGGCCGGAGTGGGACTCATTCTCAGCCCTGGAGTTTCATGCCTTACACCGGCCCACTTTAGTTCCCGTCTGACTATATAAAAATAATGTAATTGAAACCTCAGCATATAAGTCTGCAATAGTGCAGTGTTCTGTACAGCCTTGTTATTCATTGTATTTTAAAAATATATAAATTTCTATTCAGTGCAATAGCCGTATAATGGGTTTTATAAATACAGAGGTCCAAAAAGTGATCTTGGGGGTTCGGGGGCATATGCCCACCCAGACAAGTGAAGTAATACAAACAGTGAAAAGTCCTAGTGCTGATACTGGGGAAATATAAACACATTCGAGGTATACACATATATATAGGCCTATGTATACAATAACAATGGCAATATATTATATAGGTGCTTGCGTTGTTAAATTGAGCTTATTTTTACACTGATGATCATCATTGGCAAAGAACATATGTATGTCTGTGTTAAATAGGAATCTATTGTAATAAAGTTATTCTCAATCTGGGCACAGTATGCAATAGGCTATTCCTCTGCTCTCATTTCTCATCTCCATCTTCTCTCATTCTTCTTTTCTCAGTCTCTTTATCTTTAGGTTACCTGTAAATCTCCCCTTCCCGAAGCTGAGTTTTGATTGATACAGTCTTTACAAACTGATTATTTCTTTCGGTCGTTTAACCCATTCAGACCCTGCATCCATTACAATGGACATCACATGTCAACCCCCTTTTTTTTTTTTTTACTTCTGGAGCATTTCACCTAGTTTAAAGCCTGCAGTCCATTCAATTGGACGCTTGTCATCCAATCAAATGGCAGTAAAGCTCTGCATGTAGTAATTATAAAAAAACCCACTACATTGAAGAGAAGCATGTCAGCACTAATCTCCAAACACAGAAGCAAGCAACATTTCCTATGGTTTTATTTAAATTTTTTGATATGTTTGCCAGTATTTCATAGTTTGTATGTATAAAAGAAAGATTGAACTTATTAATTAACGTTAAAAATCTATTGTAGAACTGCACATTTTAAATCAGGATTTTTTCAAATGTGTCTGTCCATTAGAATGGACAGTGGGTTCAAAAGCCTGTTACTGAAATCACATTCCAGTAACTGAAGTCCAGTAATGCTGATTGAAATTTCTTATATAAAAAATCTACATCACAGTACCGATACATTTTTGAAACTTTTTCATATGCAGAATATATAATTCTTGAAGTGCTTGAGCATATAGCTGATGGAAATATCTCAGATGTTGACTTTATGTGAGGTGATGAGGAAGATGGAGATGTAAGAAAAATATCAATATTTAAAACTGTATAAAGTAAAATGACTAGCTTCTGGCCAAATGAACATACGGATTTGACCTAAATCTAAAGCGTAAACTTGAATATTCATATTTTTCTTACACAAACGCATCGCTTCGCTTCAGAAGGCCTTTATTTACCCCCCAGAGCCGCATAGAGCACTTTTATCATGGATGGATGCACTTTTATGTGGTTTCAAAACAGAAACAACCATTCACTGCCATTATAAAGCTTGGAAGCCAGGACATTTTTTAATATAACTCCGATTGTGTTCGTATGAAAGAAGAACGATGTCATACACACCTAGGGTGGCTTGAAGTAAATCATGGGCTAATTTTAATTTTTGGGTGAACTATCCCTTTATCGGTATAGTACACCCAAAAATTATCATCCTCATGTTGTTCTTAATCTGT
Source organism: Tiaroga cobitis (assembly GCA_030578255.1). NCBI lineage: Eukaryota > Metazoa > Chordata > Actinopteri > Cypriniformes > Leuciscidae > Tiaroga > Tiaroga cobitis. The sequence goes on along the minus strand of CM060592.1, from coordinate 53,512,273 downwards.
ATAAGTTTCTTTATTCTGCTGAAGACAAATGAAGATATTTTAAAGAATGTCGATAACTAGACAGTTGACAGTAGCCATTGACTTCTATAATATTTTTTCCTACTATAGCCTATATATTCCTTATAACTACATATTATATTATTATGATATAATATTATCATTATTAGTAATTATTTAGAAAATTATAATAATATTTAGCAGTAATGTAACAATATAGATACTACAGTACAATACTGTATAATTAATTACAGCAAAAGCGGAACAAATGACGAAATACAGTAAAAATACAGTAAAGTAGGCTACTATTTGGTAGTTTACAGTACTGATCTTGTGTACTGTAAAGTGAATTACAGTACAGTTACTGGAAATCAAAATACAGTAACTTGCTGGCAACCGTGCTGCCAGTAATGTACTGTAACAATACAAGAAAATCGTTAACAGAGAAATTGTTTCAAAGACGCACACAGGAAATTACTCTAACATGAATGCATTGATTGATTCCTAGGTTTATTTTGTTATGAATAAACAAATGTCTGATCTATAAAGCAAAAACCTTACAATAAAAGTTGAAATATTGTAATGTTCAATATTGTAATGTTTTTGATCTAAAAAAAGAAAGATGTGCAAAGAAAATGACCCTAACATGACCATATTGATTGATTCTAAGATATTTAGTTTGTTACAAACAATGTGCAATCTGTAAAACAAAAACCTCAAAATTAAAGTTGAAATGGTAAACTGTTGAAAAGTTTTTGACCTTGAGAAAAAGCTTTAAGTATATACTAACAATTTTTATGTTTATTATTTAATTTTATGTTGGTACATTTTTGTGAAGTACACCTGTTTTGACCTGATGTCCATTGAAATGGACAAAAAAAAATTATATTAAACCCAAACATTTTTTATTTATTTTTTTGGTCTCATTTATAGAAGCCTCATGAGCTGGGAAAATGTACTTTTATATTTTTCAGAAACTTAAAACATAATTCAGGTCTGAAGGGGTTAAAACTTCTGTCGTAATTAAAACAGCTGTTTACGTAGTTTAGCCACTTGCATCTATGAAGCGTCGCGTTGGGATTCGCGCGCGGCCGCGGCTCGCGCTTCTGTGAACATAAATCCCGCTTGCTTTGATCGGTCATCTCAAACATTTTGCCATTGCCGACGAGCGGTGTTTTAATACTGAAGCAGCACAGATTATGAGGTCGGTTATCCTCGCGATATGGAAATCATTGCAGCACCAAATTAGAGTTAATATTAGGCAATTATTTCACAACGTTCATTATACACTCTGAAAAATATCCTAAAAATAAAGCTGTGACTGGAGCCTATGTAAAGTATTCAACCCAGTGCCATGACAACACCGGCCCTCCTGGCCAATAAATCAGACCGGCCCACCGGGAATTCTCCCGGTGCTCCCGATTAGCCAATCCGGGCCTGCCAGGAGGGCATCAATGGACATCAGGTCAAAACAGGTGTACTTCACAAAAATGTACCAACATAAAATTAAATAATAAACATAAAAATTGTTAGTATATACTTAAAGCTTTTTCTCAAGGTCAAAAACTTTTCAACAGTTTACCATTTCAACTTTAATTTTGAGGTTTTTGTTTTACAGATTGCACATTGTTTGTAACAAACTAAATATCTTAGAATCAATCAATATGGTCATGTTAGGGTCATTTTCTTTGCACATCTTTCTTTTTTTAGATCAAAAACATTACAATATTGAACATTACAATATTTCAACTTTTATTGTAAGGTTTTTGCTTTATAGATCAGACATTTGTTTATTCATAACAAAATAAACCTAGGAATCAATCAATGCATTCATGTTAGAGTAATTTCCTGTGTGCGTCTTTGAAACAATTTCTCTGTTAACGATTTTCTTGTATTGTTACAGTACATTACTGGCAGCACGGTTGCCAGCAAGTTACTGTATTTTGATTTCCAGTAACTGTACTGTAATTCACTTTACAGTACACAAGATCAGTACTGTAAACTACCAAATAGTAGCCTACTTTACTGTATTTTTACTGTATTTCGTCATTTGTTCCGCTTTTGCTGTAATTAATTATACAGTATTGTACTGTAGTATCTATATTGTTACATTACTGCTAAATATTATTATAATTTTCTAAATAATTACTAATAATGATAATATTATATCATAATAATATAATATGTAGTTATAAGGAATATATAGGCTATAGTAGGAAAAAATATTATAGAAGTCAATGGCTACTGTCAACTGTCTAGTTATCGACATTCTTTAAAATATCTTCATTTGTCTTCAGCAGAATAAAGAAACTTATACAGATTAAGAACAACATGAGGATGATAATTTTTGGGTGTACTATACCGATAAAGGGATAGTTCACCCAAAAATTAAAATTAGCCCATGATTTACTTCAAGCCACCCTAGGTGTGTATGACATCGTTCTTCTTTCATACGAACACAATCGGAGTTATATTAAAAAATGTCCTGGCTTCCAAGCTTTATAATGGCAGTGAATGGTTGTTTCTGTTTTGAAACCACATAAAAGTGCATCCATCCATGATAAAAGTGCTCTATGCGGCTCTGGGGGGTAAATAAAGGCCTTCTGAAGCGAAGCGATGCGTTTGTGTAAGAAAAATATGAATATTCAAGTTTACGCTTTAGATTTAGGTCAAATCCGTATGTTCATTTGGCCAGAAGCTAGTCATTTTACTTTATACAGTTTTAAATATTGATATTTTTCTTACATCTCCATCTTCCTCATCACCTCACATAAAGTCAACATCTGAGATATTTCCATCAGCTATATGCTCAAGCACTTCAAGAATTATATATTCTGCATATGAAAAAGTTTCAAAAATGTATCGGTACTGTGATGTAGATTTTTTATATAAGAAATTTCAATCAGCATTACTGGACTTCAGTTACTGGAATGTGATTTCAGTAACAGGCTTTTGAACCCACTGTCCATTCTAATGGACAGACACATTTGAAAAAATCCTGATTTAAAATGTGCAGTTCTACAATAGATTTTTAACGTTAATTAATAAGTTCAATCTTTCTTTTATACATACAAACTATGAAATACTGGCAAACATATCAAAAAATTTAAATAAAACCATAGGAAATGTTGCTTGCTTCTGTGTTTGGAGATTAGTGCTGACATGCTTCTCTTCAATGTAGTGGGTTTTTTTATAATTACTACATGCAGAGCTTTACTGCCATTTGATTGGATGACAAGCGTCCAATTGAATGGACTGCAGGCTTTAAACTAGGTGAAATGCTCCAGAAGTAAAAAAAAAAAAAAAGGGGGTTGACATGTGATGTCCATTGTAATGGATGCAGGGTCTGAATGGGTTAAACGACCGAAAGAAATAATCAGTTTGTAAAGACTGTATCAATCAAAACTCAGCTTCGGGAAGGGGAGATTTACAGGTAACCTAAAGATAAAGAGACTGAGAAAAGAAGAATGAGAGAAGATGGAGATGAGAAATGAGAGCAGAGGAATAGCCTATTGCATACTGTGCCCAGATTGAGAATAACTTTATTACAATAGATTCCTATTTAACACAGACATACATATGTTCTTTGCCAATGATGATCATCAGTGTAAAAATAAGCTCAATTTAACAACGCAAGCACCTATATAATATATTGCCATTGTTATTGTATACATAGGCCTATATATATGTGTATACCTCGAATGTGTTTATATTTCCCCAGTATCAGCACTAGGACTTTTCACTGTTTGTATTACTTCACTTGTCTGGGTGGGCATATGCCCCCGAACCCCCAAGATCACTTTTTGGACCTCTGTATTTATAAAACCCATTATACGGCTATTGCACTGAATAGAAATTTATATATTTTTAAAATACAATGAATAACAAGGCTGTACAGAACACTGCACTATTGCAGACTTATATGCTGAGGTTTCAATTACATTATTTTTATATAGTCAGACGGGAACTAAAGTGGGCCGGTGTAAGGCATGAAACTCCAGGGCTGAAAATGAGTCCCACTCCGGCCCTGCCTCCTGGCCAATAAATCAGACCGGCCCACCGGGAATTCTCCCGGTGCTCCCGATTAGCCAATCCGGGCCTGGGTAGTAGCCTAGTGAGAACAGGGTGTTGGGGGAATCACTTTTTTTTCTCTTTTTCATCAAACCGCAGTTTTTGCAAGTTCCCGCAATTTTTGCAAGTTCCCACAATTTTTGCAAGTTCCCGCAATTTCATCGCAAAAAATTGCATAAATATCCCGCATATTCCATCGCATTTTTTATGAAAACGGGCCGCGTAATCAAGGATTTTTGCCCGCAACAATCACAAAAAAACTCCGCGTTTTTCTGGAAGGACTGCCTAACATACACACAGCGCCAGACGCGACGCAAGTGTGTTTTGCTAGTTTGAGCCCGACGCAGTTTTCATTTTTTAATCTGTGTCCATGGGCTGCAGGTCTATGGTCTAAGTCAATGGCGCAGTATTGTTTTAGTTTTTATTCATTTTGTTTTTTTAATTACACATGTACGTGGACGCTTATTACACACACTCTGCTTATTAAACACACACTCTGTTTATTACACACACTCAGCTTATTACACAGACTCAGCTTATTAAACACACACTCTGCTTATTACACACACAGCTTTAACCTTGCGCACGAGCAGATCCGTTTCCTCGCTAGAGAAGTGTTCAGTTTTTCCATATCCAAATTCCATGTAAATATCGAATGCGTCATGCGAGCGCAACTGGCTTTTAAAGGGAATGGGAGACGAGACTCTGGTTGGTTTATTGCACGTTACACCCAAAACACACCCATTACTCATTAAAGTCCCTGTAAAGGCAATTCTAAAAAAAACTTCTAAACCTATTATAAATGTTAGAAATGTATTGCTAAAACATATTACAAAGACTGTGAACAGTGAAGTACTGAATTGTGGAGTTAGACCGTTAAACAGTTTTTCACCACTGCTATTTTCCGGATTTTTTGGGCGGGGCTAAAACAGGGCTCGATGACGCACTGGAGCCCCTGAGCTCGTGGACACGCCCCTACTTGATGACACACTGGAGCCCCTGAGCTCGTGGACACGCCCCTACTTGATGACACACTGGAGCCCCTGAGCTCGTGGATACGCCCCTACTTGATGACGCACTGGAGCCCCTGAGCTCGTGGACACGCCCCTACTTGATGACGCACTGGAGCCCTTGAGCTCGTGGACACGCCCCTACTTGATGACACACTGGAGCCCCTGAGCTCGTGGACACGCCCCTACTTGATGACGCACTGGAGCCCCTGAGCTCGTGGACACGCCCCTACTTGATGACGCACTAAGGCCACTGAGCTCGTGGACACGCCCCTACTTGATGACGCACTGGAGCCCCTGAGCTCGTGGACACGCCCCTACTTGATGACGCACTGGAGCCCCTGAGCTCGTGGACACGCCCCTACTTGATGACGCACTGAGGCCACTGAGCTCGTGGACACGCCCCTACTTGATGACGCACTGGAGCCCCTGAGCTCGTGGACACGCCCCTACTTGATGACGCACTAAGGCCACTGAGCTCGTGGACACGCCCCTACTTGATGACGCACTGGAGCCCCTGAGCTCGTGGACACGCCCCTACTTGATGACGCACTGGAGCCCCTGAGCTCGTGGACACGCCCCTACTTGATGACGCACTGGAGCCCCTGAGCTCGTGGACACGCCCCTACTTGATGACTCACTGGAGCCCCTGAGCTCGTGGACACGCCCCTACTTGATGACGCACTGAGGCCACTGAGGCTGGCCCCTCCCCTAACAATAGAGCACATTCGCATCAGTTCGCCACTCAATCGCGAGTTACTGTCAGTACTATTAGTTACTACAGCCTACAGTTTGCTAGCTAGCTATGCCTTCGACACGGAAATGCGTAGGCTACTACCTGGATGCGATCATGTACAAAACAGATCGGTGTCCTTATTTAATTTTCCCGAAAAACGATCACATCAAGAAGAGGTGGATTAATTTTGTAAAGAGCCAACCTTGATGGAGAGCTGAGGATCACCGCCAACACCGCCTCTGTAGTGATCATTTTACACGGGATAAAATTATAAACTGTCGTCGGAGACAACTGGGATTCACTGATAATCCGCTGTTACTGGTGAATGGGGCCGAACCGACTATCTCCCGCCTCGGCCTTCATCTCCCCGTCCCGAAAGCAGTATCAGCAAATATCAGCGTCGGCAGCTTTCCCGCGAGTGGGCGTGGTTTCAGCGCAGCCAGCGGACACGCCCCCACAGCGGACACGCCCCCAGCGTTTGAGAGCAGAGAATAATGCTCACTTTTTCAAGATTTTGATAGCTTATTTGATGTACTTGCCGGCTTTTTTTATCATTCAAATTTGGCTGGGTGGCTAATAACACATTTTTCTGTGGTGTGAAAAACTCAGAACACATACTTAATTTCGACTTTACAGGGACTTTAAGAGAATAGAGACAAAACACTGTTTTAGACCAGCGCCGGGAGCGCCTACCATTTGTCCCGTCGTTAAACTAGCAACAGTGGATTCGGACGCCCTAAGTGCACTTGCTTTAAATCATGAGCATACATCGTTAAAATAGGGGCCAAAGACCGTCCCGAAACGACCTTTATCGAATGTCTGTTCTTTATCACAGTATTTACCGTCGAACACGATGTCATTGGGATGCACCATCGGCAGCAGATCCCGGAAGGGAACGTAGACCTCTCCGTCGGGTCCCGATCCCAAACACACCGTGGAAGATTCCAGCAGGGAGCCGTAGTAATTCGCTTTCTGAAAGACAGACAATACAAGATATTTACAATAATTACTAAATACTCGAACAAACTAACGTTAACTAATGGGACCTTGTTACCCACATCTCTCTTCCACACTAATACTTGACTAATATTGCATTCGCTCCATGTTCTTGGGTTAGGGTTATTTCTGTTGTGTTGTTTTATGTGCAAAAATTTTTGAATGCATTATATAATGTTTTGATTAATCGTGAATAAAAGTTTGTGTTTACATAATATGTGTGTGTACTGTATATCATTAATTTGTATATACATAAATATAGTACACACACATGCATGTATATATTTAAGAAATATTTGCATGTATATATTGTATATATATTTTATTTAATTTATATTATGTATAAATATAAATATTTTATATATAAAAACACATTTTTATTAAATATATAAGAAATAAGAAATATTTGCCTGTATTTACTGTATATATATTTATATATAATTTATATTATGTATAAATATAAATATTTTATATATAAAAAACAAATTTTTATTAAATATATACATGCATGTGTGTGTATTTATATGTACAACATAATTATACACAGTACAAACACATATATTATACAAATACAAACTTTTATTTTGGATGCGATTATTCACGATTAATCGTTGCCCAGCACTATTTTATTCACATGTATTCATGCTATTTTTGAACATTAATGTTAGATTTAAGGACTCTATTGGGTTGCCACTTGGCTACTGGATCTTTCAACTCACAAAACAGTGGCTCATTTTGTTAAACTCAGTTTGTCTGTACCTTACATTGTTTAAATTAATACCTTTTTCACTAACAGTGATTTTGTATATGTGCATTTCTGAAATGCATAACTCAGAAAGTTTCCTCTGATAACAGATCGCTGTACAATGCATTTTCTGTAAAGCTGCTTTGAAATGATGTGTATTGTGAAAAGCACTATAGAAATAAATGTGAATATAATTGAATTGTACCTTCACACCGGTCTTGGTCTTCCAGGTCAGTCCCAGTCTGTTGGCCAGGACAGCGGCAGTGACCGTGGTCCCGTTATTCCCACCCCATCCCACCAGCATCACTCCCAGCCTGGGAACCGTCCTCTCCGTGCGGAACGTGAACTCGGTGCTGGATGGCGTCACCTGAACAACACACACCTTTAAAAGTCACAGCTAACAAACATATGTTGGTAACACTTCACAATACGGTTCATTAGTTAAAGGCGCAGTCTGTAAGAATGACACTAGTGGTGGACATCGGTACTGCAGTCCAAATCAGAATATCAGAGATCGCTGTTTCCCCGCCTCCTCGGACTCGACGCTCACGGGTCGCCAGTTTGAGACGCAACAGGAACGAGCGCAATGGACAATGAAAATTGGAAACGTGTAATATCACAGACCAAAACAAAAACAAACATTCCAGCGTGGAAACGCACATTTCAGAGTAAAGTAACTGTAGTGTTTTCACTGAAGCGAGTGTGTAAACTCAGCATGTTTCCTCAATATATGCAAACATATTATGGTAATTTTATGCTTTAGTAGAGTGAAAGTTACATAATGCACCTTTTACATTAGTTAACTACCTTAGTTAACATGAACTAAGAATGAACAATACTTCTACAGCCTTTATTAGTTTCAACATTTAACAATTAATTTCAACATTTACCAATACATTATTAGAATCAAAGGTTGTATTTGTGAACATTAGTTAATGCACTGTGAACTAACATGAACAAACAATGAACAGCTGGATTTTTAATAACTAATATTAACAAAGATTAACTAATATAGTAACAAATGTATTGTTAGTTCATGTTAGATAATATATTAATAATGAACCTGTAAAGTGTTACCAATATGTTCTAAACCCGTAATTCTTTTTCGGATTTATAGCACAATTTGTCACTATGTTAAACTATGACAGTGAATCGTGTGTAGAAGTTTGTATCAGTTCCAGTGAAGTCCTGACAAGAGCCTTGAATGGAGAAGATATTGCCTGTGTTTTCGCAGAGTTTGTTTATTCAAAGTATTATTCAATAGTCATGTGACCAGGAACAGAGAGCAGATGAGAAGAGTCCTTCGGGTGTTACAACTCGTATATAGAACAACAGATAATGTCTAATTTGCATAAAGAGAATACCATGTTCGGACGCTTGTTAAACTTGTAGACTCAACCAACTGATAATCCATCTAGTGTTTGTGAATCTGAAGTTAGTTCGAGGCTGGATCCTCTGTGGCCTTTAGAAGTGTGGAGAACCTGAACTTGAATTTTTACTCCTGGACTTCATTGATCTTACTGGTTATTGGAGGTCTTATAGACGTGCAGATCATGTCTATATTGGGTCCGTCGTCCATGACCAATTCTGGAGATCTATTCGACGTCCAAACACGACCCAACTTGGACGTCATATTGACATCCAACGTTTGACCTTTGAACTGGGTAATTTTTTTGGACGTCGTTTGGACGTCTATGACAAGTGCAGGAAATTTACATGATTAATATGTAATATTTTTTTTATTTACAAATATCAACATTGTTGTTATCAACATGATTAATACATATGAATACAGATTATTTATAATTATTTAAAAAAACTCCCATGATTGTCTCGGCAGCAGCAGCTGATAACTGGAGACCCACACAAAAGTGTATTGCTTTAGCTCGAACAGGAGAGCGCTGGCGCTTGCAACACCAAGGTCATGGGTTCGATTCCCAAGGAAAGCAAGAACTGATAGGCATGTAAATGTGTAATGCAATGTAAGTCACTTGGATAAAAGCGTCTGCCGAATGCATAAATGTAAATACACCGTACAGAAAACATGTCCTCCACCCTTTTGAAACATGGGACTACAGTTATAGAAGTTGTATAAAAACTAAATTTGATGTTGAAAAGACCATTTGGACTATAAATAACCCTTACATGGAGGTCCCACGAACGTCAACATTAGAAGTGCGGTAGACCTCGAAAAAAGACGTCGTCTGGCGTTACAAAACAACCCCTTCAGTGGACCGAAATTGGACGTCCAAAATTTACATTGAAAAGACGTCACTCCGACGCGTGGGTAATTCCCTACTATACAATAATGCATTCCCTCATTTTACTAAATCGTGCACACAATAAAATCCGTTCCCTATTTCTACTAAATCACGTGCATGATCAAATAAATTGCGCACAGCATAATACTTCGTTCACTCCTTTTAATAAATCGTGCGCAAAATATAATAATTCATTCACTCGTTTTACTAAATCGTGCACACAATATAATAATTCATTGCCTCGTTTTACTAAATCGTGCGCAAAATATAATAATTCATTGCCTCGTTTTACTAAATCGTGCGCAAAATATAATAATTCATTCACTCTTTTTACTAAATCGTGCGCACAATCTAATAATTCGTTCACTCATTTTAATAAATCGTGCGCACAATATAATAATTCATTCCCTCGTTTTACTAAATCGTGCGCACAATATAATAATTCATTCCCTCGTTTTACTAAATCGTGCGCACAATATAATAATTCATTCACTCGTTTTACTAAATCGTGCGCAAAATATAATAATTCATTCACTCGTTTTACTAAATCGTGCGCAAAATATAATAATTCATTACCTCGTTTTACTAAATCGTGCGCACAATATAATAATTAATTCCCTCGTTTTCGTGCGCACAATATAATAATTCGTTCACTCGTTTTAATAAATCGTGCGCACAATATAATTATTCGTTCACTGGTTTTACTAAATCCTGCGCAAAATATAATAATTCATTCACTCGTTTTACTAAATCGTGCACACAATATAATAATTCATTGCCTCGTTTTACTAAATCGTGCGCAAAATATAATAATTCATTGCCTCGTTTTACTAAATCGTGCGCAAAATATAATAATTCATTCACTTGTTTTACTAAATGTGCGCACAATCTAATAATTCGTTCACTCATTTTAATAAATTGCACAATATAATAATTCATTCCCTCGTTTTACTAAATCGTGCGCACAATATAATAATTCATTCCCTCGTTTTACTAAATCGTGCGCACAATATAATAATTCATTCACTCGTTTTACTAAATCGTGCGCAAAATATAATAATTCATTCACTCGTTTTACTAAATCGTGCGCAAAATATAATAATTCATTACCTCGTTTTACTAAATCGTGCGCACAATATAATAATTAATTCCCTCGTTTTCGTGCGCACAATATAATAATTCGTTCACTCGTTTTAATAAATCGTGCGCACAATATAATTATTCGTTCACTGGTTTTACTAAATCCTGCGCAAAATATAATAATTCATTCACTCGTTTTACTAAATCGTGAGCAAAATATAATAATTCATTCCCTCGTTTTACTAAATCGTGCGCACAATATAATAATTTGTTCACTCGTTTTACTAAATCGTGCGGACAATATAATTTGTTCACTCGTTTTACTAAATCGTGCGCACAATATAATAATTCATTTTACTAAATTGTGCGCACAATATAATAATTCATTCACTCGTTTTACTAAATCGTGCGCACAATATAATAATTCATTCCCTCGTTTTACTAAATCGTGCGCACAATATAATAATTTGTTCACTCGTTTTACGAAATCATGCACACAATATAATAATTTGTTCACTCGTTTTACTAAATCGTGCACACAATATAATAATTTGTTCACTCGTTTTACTAAATTGTGCACACAATATAATAATTTGTTCACTCGTTTTACTAAATTGTGCACACAATATAATAATTCGTTTACTCGTTTTACTAAATTGTGCGCATTATATAATTCGTTCACTCGTTTTACGAAATCGTGCATACAATATAATAATTCGTTCACTCGTTTTACGAAATCGTGCATACAATATAATAATTCGTTCACTCGTTTTACTAAATTGTGCACACAATATAATAATTCGTTTACTCGTTTTACTAATTTTACGAAATCGTGCATACCATATTATAATTCGTTCACTCGTTTTACTAAATCGTGCACACAATATAATAATTTGTTCACTCATTTTACGAAAACGTGCACACGATATAATAATTTGTTCACTGGTTTTACTAAATCGTCCATACAATATAATAATTCGTTCATTCATTTTACTAAATTGTGCGCACAATATAATAATTCGTTCACGCGTTTTACTAAATCGTGCGCACAATATAATCATTCCTTCACTCGTTTTACTAAATCGTCGTGCGCACAATATAATAATTTGTTCACTCGTTTTACTAAATCGTGCACACAATAAATTTTGTTCACTCGTTTTACTAATTCGTGCGCACAATATAATGATTTGTTCACTCGTTTTACTAAATCGTGCGCACAATATAATTTGTTCACTCGTTTTACTAAATCGTGCGCACAATATAATAATTCATTCCCTCGTTTTACTAAATCGTGCACACAATATAATAATTTGTTCACTGTTTTACTAAATCGTGCGCACAATATAATAATTCATTCCCTCGTTTTACTAAATCGTGCAAGCACAATATAATAATTCATTCCCTCGTTTTACTAAATCGTGCAAGCACAATATAATAATTAATTCCCTCGTTTTACTAAATCGTGCGCACAATATAATAATTCATTCCCTCGTTTTACTAAATCGTGTGCACAATATAATTTGTTCACTCGTTAAATCGTGCGCACAATATAATAATTCGATCACTCATTTGACTAATTTGTGCGCATAATATAATTGTTCACTCGCTTTACGAAATCGTGCATACAATATAATAATTTGTTCTCTCGTTTTACTAAATTGTGCGCATAATATAATTCGTTCACTCGTTTTACGAAATCGTGCATACAAATCGTGAATACAATATAATAATTCGTTCACTCGTTTTACGAAATCGTGCATACAATATAATAATTTGTTGACTCATTTTACTAAATTGTGCACACAATATAATAATTCGTTTACTCGTTTTACTAATTTGTGCGCATAATATAATTCATTCACTCGTTTTACGAAATCGTGCATACAATATAATAGTTAGTTCACTCGGTTTACGAAATCGTGCATACAATATAATAATTCGTTCACTCCTTTTACTAAATCGTGCGCACAATATAATAATTTGTTCACTCGTTTTACTAAATCGTGCGCACAATATAATAATTTGTTCACTCGTTTTACTAAATTGTGCGCACAATATAATTCGTTCACTCGTTTTACTAAATTGTGCACACAATATAATAATTTGTTCACTCGTTTTACGAAATCGTGCTTACAATATAATAATTTGTTCACTCGTTTTACTAAATTGTGCACACACCACACAATATAATAATTTGTTTACTCATTTTACTAATTTGTGCGCATAATATAATTCGTTCACTGTTTTATGAAACCGTGCATACAATATAATAATTCGTTCACTCCTTTTACTAAATCGTGCGCACAATATAATAATTTGTTCACTCGTTTTACTAAAAAATCGTGCGCACAATATAATAATTCGTTTACTCGTTTTACTAATTTGTGCGCATAATATAATTCATTCACTCGTTTTACGAAATCGTGCATACAATATAATAGTTCGTTCACTCGTTTTACGAAATCGTGCATACAATATAATAATTCGTTCACTCCTTTTACTAAATCGTGCGCACAATATAATAATTTGTTCACTCGTTTTACTAAATCGTGCGCACAATATAATAATTTGTTTACTCGTTTTACTAATTTGTGCGCATAATATAATTCATTCACTCGTTTTACGAAATCGTGCATACAATATAATAGTTCGTTCACTGTTTTACGAAATCGTGCATACAATATAATAATTCGTTCACTCCTTTTACTAAATCGTGCGCACAATATAATAATTTGTTCACTCGTTTTAATAAATCGTGCGCACAATATAATAATTTGTTCACTCGTTTTACTAAATTGTGCGCACAATATAATTCGTTCACTCGTTTTACTAAATTGTGCACACAATATAATAATTCGTTCACTCGTTTTACGAAATCGTGCTTACAATATAATAATTTGTTCACTCGTTTTACTAAATTGTGCACACACCACACAATATAATAATTTGTTTACTCATTTTACTAATTTGTGCGCATAATATAATTCGTTCACTGTTTTATGAAATCGTGCATACAATATAATAATTCTTTCACTCGTTTTACGAAAACGTGCATACAATATAATAATTCGTTCACTCCTTTTACTAAATTGTGCATACAATATAATAATTCGTTTACTCGTTTTACGAAATCGTGCATACAATATAATAATTCGTTCACTCGTTTTACGAAATCGTGCATACAATATAATAATTCGTTCACTCGTTTTACGAAATCGTGCGCACAATATAATAATTCGTTCACTCGTTTTACTAAATTGTGCGCATATAATTCGTTCACTCGTTTTACGAAATCGTGCATACAATATAATAATTTGTTCACTCGTTTTACTAAATTGTGCACACAATATAATAATTCGTTTACTCGTTTTACTAAATTGTGCGCATTATATAATTCGTTCACTCGTTTTACGAAATCGTGCATACAATATAATAATTCGTTCACTCGTTTTACGAAATCGTGCATACAATATAATAATTCGTTCACTCGTTTTACTAAATCGTGCACACAATATAATTCGTTTACTTGTTTTACTAATTTGTGCGCATAATATAATTCGTTCACTCGTTTTACTAAATCGTGCACACAATATAATAATTTGTTCACTCATTTTACGAAAACGTGCACACGATATAATAATTTGTTCACTGGTTTTACTAAATCATTCATACAATATAATAATTCGTTCATTCATTTTACTAAATTGTGCGCACAATATATTAATTTGTTCACGCGTTTTACTAAATCGTGCACACAATATAATCATTCGTTCACTCGTTTTACTAAATCGTGCATGCAATATAATAATTCGTTCACTCGTTTTTCGAAATCGTGCATACAACATAATAATTAGTTCACTCTTTTACTAATTTGTGCACACAATATAATAATTTGTTCACTAGTTTTACTAAATCGTGCATAGAATACAATAATTTGTTCACTCGTTTTACTAAATCGTGCGCACAATATAATAATTCGTTCACTCATTTTACTAAATCGTGCACACAATATAATAATTCGTTCACTCGTTTTACGAAATCGTGCACACAATATAATAATTCGTTCATTCATTTTACTAAATTGTGCGTACAATATAATAATTCATTCACTCGTTTTACTAAATCGTGTGCACAATATAATAATTCGTTTACTCATTTTACGAAAACGTTTACACGATATAATAATTTGTTCACTCTTTCTACTAATTTGTGCACGCAATATAATAATACGTTCACTCGTTTTACTAAATCGTGCATAGAATATAATAATTTGTTCACTCGTTTTACGAAATCGTGCATACAATATAATAATTCGTTCACTCGTTTTACTAAATCGCGCCACAATATAATAATTCGTTTACTCGTTTGACTAAATCGTGCCACAATATAATAATTCTTTCACTCGTTTTACGAAATCGTCCATGCAATATAATTCGTTCACTCATTTTACTAAATTGTGCGTGCAATATAATAATTCGTTCACTCGTTTTACTAAATCGTGTGCACAATATAATAATTCGTTCACTCATTTTACGAAAACGTTTAAACGATATAATAATTTGTTCACTCGTTTTACTAAATCGTGCGCACAATATAATAATTCGTTCACTCGTTTTACTAAATCGTGCATACAATATAATACTTCGTTTACTCGTTTTACGAAATTGTGCGCACAATATAATAATTCGTTCACTCATTTTACTAAATTGTGCGCACACTATAATAATTCGTTCACTCGTTTTACTAAATTGTGCATACAATATAATATTTGTTAACTCATTTTACTAAATCGTGCACACGATATAATAACTCGTTCACTCGTTTTTCGAAATCGTGCATACAACATAATTAGTTCACTCTTTTACGAAATCGTGCCCACAATATAATTCTTTCACTCATTTTACTAAATCGTGTGCACAATATAATAATTCGTTCACTCGTTTTACTAAATCGTGCATACAATATAATAATTCGTTCACTAGTTTTTCGAAATCGTGCACACAACATAATAATTAGTTCACTCGTTTTACGAAATCGTGTGGATGATGCAATAACTCATTCCCTCATTTTTCTAAATCGTGCATGACTTGTTCATTCCCTCTTTTTACAAACTAAACTGTTGCTGGCAAACACTAAAAAATACTAAAGTCATTTGGGACTAACACTTGTTTGGCTACCCACATTCTTGTAAGTATCTTCTTTTGTGCTCAACAGAAGAGAAATAAAGTCGTACAGGTTTGGACCAGCTTGAGGGCGAGTGAATGATGACAGGATTTTGAGTGAGCTGCCCCTTTAAGAGAACTTTTAAGAGAACGCTGTTTCCTGTGAGAGATGATGGAGTGTTTAAAAATGTTTAAATAGTGGCATGTCAGCGACTCAAATAAGGAACAAAATGCAATGCAATTTTATCACTCACACAAACTATTCTAATAAAACACTCACAACAATCCACACATAAATCCATCAGTTTATTAAAGATGTTGAAGCACTTACAGTGAGCGCGTCTCCATCTCTACACACACACGCAGTGTGATAACAGTAACGAGACTCGATGTATTTTTCTGTGTATTTCACATCAGCGCTGTTGATACGAACTTGCATGATGATGATGAACCTGCAACATGGTAAATAACAGAACATCACTAACACAACAGATTTTTATTCATTCAAATACAAAAATGTACAGAATAGTGAAATAAAGCATAATGCATTTAATATCTTGAATAATTTCACCATTAGACATACCTTTAAAGTTTCCCGAGCAGAATAAAAAAAGTATGTTTCGGCGTAGACTTAAGTCCTTTTAAAGCTCTGAGTGTGTGTCGAATGTGCGCAGGTTCGTCACCTGATCCGTGTGGAAGTGTGTGTCGCACTTGGTTATTATTGGTCGCGCGCCACAGTCTCATTCATCGCGGAGGAGGAGTTACAGACACCTTCTCGATTCTTCCACTCGTGGACCAAAATGTGATGATTTATGATCCTGGAGTCCGTAAGACAAAAGCAGAAGGAATCCGCGCGTGCGGTGAATGGATAACAATCAATACTGTAATATAATGCGTAATGCTGTATAGATGCAGCACGAAATGCAGCCACTAACTTTGTGGAAAAATATGCACAAATAAAATAAACTACAAGCGTAAAGTAGATATTAATATTGAGAGAAAATAATAATTTCTCAGCAGCATTTTTACATCAGAAGTGCAGAATGCATTGTTCTTAATGTCTTAAAGCGAGATATGCGGTGATTCAGTCAGACGTGAAGGACTAAACCTGTACAAACACATTTGGAAACAGATAGAAAGTGTGACTCAGCAAGAGTCGACTGAGAGTTTTTTTCACAAGCACTTGGGAGACAGTGGAAATGTACCGAGTTAGTGAAGGACGATCATGTGTAAGAATGCTCTAGAAACTCCAGGTTTTCAGAGAGGCAGTGGAAAACTACTGATGGCGTTGAGCAGATAAACATCCCCAACTTCCCCCTGAACTGCTTTAGCTCGTGTAATTAGCTCTATAACAGAAGAAGCATGCAGAAGAGTGCAAGTGTTTCTGATAACACACTGAAATATTGATTATTTTATCAATAGTGACAGATAGTAAAAGCATCTAAACACCTTTATTACAGTGATCACCTGAAAAAAGAAGAAAATGTTCGATAAGTGCTTCATATAGCCTTAGGGGTTTCCATGATGGGATTATTTTAAGAATTAAACAGCTCGTAAACAGATTTAATTACTAGAGGGAAATAATGAAAGTACAGCTGTATGCAGCAATCATCGGATGCCAAGCACAAAAAGCATGATGATTAATGGAAGCACATCTGGGAGCTTTTAAAGACATTATTATAGTCAAAATGGCTGAAAAATCACAAATACAATCACTTGAAAAATGATTAAATTGCTTATCACTTTTGATCAATAGGTGGCGCTGTTGTGTGGTCACTGTGAGGAGCGAATGACACATAGGAGGATCTGAGAGTATTTCGGTAATACCAGACCAATGTCTAGGAGGAGTTTAAAAAAAGTACTTTTTCAAAGAAATTCAAAATGGCGGACAGCAAGTTCGACCGAATATAGCATAACTGGTATCATTATTCTCGGCATGACTCAAGGAATCTGTCAAGTTTCATTAAAATAGGCTAAGTTAATCAAAAGGTTTTAGCATTTTCTGAAGCTTCATTATAATTTTGACCAGAAGGTGGCGCTGTTCCGAAACTTTTTGAGCACCTTCAGGGCACGTGACGCATGCCGAGATTTGTAATGATACGTTAATGCATACGCAAATTCAAAATGGCCGACGCCCAGAATGGAAAATTGGGTATCACTCGACTCCTTATTCTGCCCTGAATCAAAAGAGACCAGTTTAGGCGAACTGTTCAGAAGTTATAAGCAAAAAGAGACATTTTTCATATCTCCTGGAAAGTAGGTGGGGCTGTGCTGAAATGCAACTTCACCTTATGATGACATGAACCAAATTTGGTCTGAATACCTTAAAAGTGCTGCAGAGATTTGAGTCCAATTAGGCGGGCTCTTCATCAAATTAGTGTGCACTATTCGGGAATGCTTAGGCTTCCCATAACTTTGGGGAGTAGTTCGGAAAAAGTCGATTTTTCATGACAGAAAATGACATGCAATCGAATCGCCTTGAACCAAAGAATAAGCCCTTTAGCCCTTAGGGTTATTAGCATAAAGGGGGATTTTGGACAGTAGGTGGCGCTAGAGGGATGGAGTTAGAGACTTCCACACTGGTGTGGTTGATGTTCAGACTGTCCTCTATCAGTGTGCCAAATCTCACAAGACATCTCTCTCCCTATAGAACCAGAGCAAAACAAACTCCTGTATAAATCGCAACAAAACTGTATTTGATTCTACTTTATCAAGTTTCTGAATAGAAAAATACCCTATATAATACCAATAGAAACAGTTGTGGTAATGACAGACTACTTTGCATCAGCAAAATGAACAGCGTCGACTGATAAAGCAAACAGAATCAGACATCATTCAAATAACTTCTGTTAATTCAATAAAAGGTGAAAAATAAACATGTGCATCAAATCAGAGGTAATCTGCAGAAACAGATCTTGAATGCAAGCATGTTTTAGAGTTTATTTATAAACATAAATAATACACTTACACAAGTAATGATTGTTGTAGCTGTGCTGGAGTTTATTGTCTGTAAAGTGTTAAAGCTACTGCAACGGCCCATCTGAACTACACGGTCTCCGTCTCTGTCTGTTCCTGCAGTTCTGCTGTTTCACCGCTAGAGCGCCAGCAGTTACACACTGAAGACTGGAGATGTGCTTGATGTGGTAAAAATGGTTCTCTCCTGTAATATATTTATATATTTTAATATTATACTATATTGTTTATGTGAATACGCTTTGGACAGAGGTGGGACAGGTTGGGGTGGTTGGTTGTAAGGAAGAGCTTTACTATGTATGTGTGTGTAAGGAGTAAGTGTGTGGTGTTATCTTGAGGACCCCCTCGAAAATGAGATGTTTCATCTCAAGGGGTTATCCTCTAATAAAATGAAAATGAAATGAAAATGTAAATGTGTGTGTTCATCCAGTCATGCTCGTGCACACACACACACACTCACACGCACACACACACTATCTCTCTCTCTCTCTCTCACACACACACACACACACACACACACACACACACACACCACACTATCTCTCGCTCTCTCACTCTCTCTCTCACACACACACACACACACACACACACACACATTCACTCTCTCTCTCACACACACACTCACTCACTCTCTCTCTCTCACACACACACACTGTCTCACACACACTCACTCACTCACTCTCTCTCTCTCACACTCTCTCTCTCACACGCACGCACGCACGCACGCACACACACACTCACTCACTCACACACACTGTTCCCCTCTTCATCTCAGAAGCTCCGGCTCGTTTCAGACTGAAAACGCAGGTAAATTACAATACAATTAATTTACTATTTCATGTATTACTTTTAAAATGATCAACTACATTGTAATCAATACATGATTTATGAAATCAAGACTTGTGCTAAAATGTATCAATCAGGCCGATGATAAACTGGCATACAAACAACTGTGATTCACTATTTAATTCTCTTTTTTCATGTACAGTGTAAGTCTGACATTATTTACATATAATATCATGATAAAAATTATAATAAATTAGGCACATTTAATAAACATTTAATTTGATCCTGTGAAAATTATAATATAACACAGATGTCTGATTATTAAGGAAGAGCTCGGTTCATTCTGAGAACATGTACACACTAAACTGATCATGTATTTCATAAATACTGCCGATGCATTTATTGCACGTGGATAATCTGAATGTTCGATTGAATTGACGTTTGGATTATGAGATTATTATCATAAAGTATAAAGTGTTTGGAGCGTCGGCGTTCAAGCTCAGCTCAGTCTGTAAATAGAGCGACTCCTGCAGAGATGAAGAGGATCTGGTGCTCCTGCTGTGCTGACCTTCGACATCTGACCTTTGACATCCTCACAGATCATCATTCACCGCCCGTATGTGCTGCGGGGTTCATGAGTGACATTAAAGAATATTTATGAGAAAAAAGATGACATACAAAGTCATAATTATGACAGTTTAAAGTCTGTTTAGAGAGAACGGCGTCGTCTTAGTGGCCCCTAATTTAATAACAAATGATCATTTCGACGGAAGTGAATCAATCAAAACTAACTTTAGCTGGAAATAACATTATTCAAGAACCGCTATAAAGCAAAAACAATCTCTGCTACCTTAAATTATATGTTTATCTCTGTAAAGCTGCTTTGGAACAATCCATTGTTAAAAGCGCTATATAAATGAAGATGACTTGACAGTGAAAATCATTACTTTTTATGTCATAACTGAGTTATCACTTATCAGATAATTATGACTTATGTCAATTTTGACTTTTTTATCATAATTTTGACTGTGTTTGTTTGTGTGTGTTTGTCTGTGTGTGTGTGTTTGTCTCTGTGTGTGTGTGTGTGTCTGTGTGCGTGTGTGTGTGTGTGTGTCTGTGTGCGTGTATCTGTGTATGCGTGTGTGTTTGTGTGTGTGCTTGTGTCTGTTTGTGCGGGTGTGTGTGTGTGTGTGTGTGTGTTTATTTGTGTGTCTGTGTTTGTGTGTCTGTGTGTCTGTGTGTGTGTGTGTTTGTCTGTGTGTGTGTGTGTGTTTGTCTGTGTGTGTGTGTGTGTGTGTGTGTTTGTCTCTGTGTGTGTGTGTGTCTGTGTGCGTGTATCTGTGTATGCGTGTGTGTTTGTGTGTGTGCTTGTGTCTGTGTGTGCGGGTGTGTGTGTGTGTGTTTATTTGTGTGTCTGTGTTTGTGTGTCTGTGTCTGTCTGTGTGTGTGTGTGTGTGTGTGTGTGTTTGTTTGTGTGTGTCTGTGTGTGTGTGTGTGTCTGTGCCCGCAGGATGACGGAGCCGGCGTGTCTCCTGACGGACGGGCGTCCGCTCATCACCGCGGCTCAGCTGGGGAAGCTGCGTTTGGTGCGTGTGCTGGTGGAAGGAGGCGCTCAGGTGAACGAGAGGAACGCGAGAGGAGAGACGCCGCTACTCGCCGCCTGCCGATCTCTCCACGCACACCCGTCAGAGCCCATGCTGAGGCTGATCCAGTTTCTCCTGAATAACCAGGCCGACCCGAACATCCAGGACAAGACGGGCCGCACGGCGCTGATGTACGCCTGCATGGAGCGAGCCGGAGCCGAACTAGCATCCGCTCTCATCGTAGCCGGAGCCGACGCCACTATGGAGGATTACTCCGGAGCGTCGGCACTCGTCTACGCCATTAACGCGCAGGATCCGGACACGCTAACGGTGCTCCTGGACGCCTGCAGATCCCGAGGACGCGAGATCATCATCATAGCCACGGATCTGAGCTGCGACGCTAGCGCTAGCCGCTATCTTAACGTCGCGCCGTCGCCCGACACCTCGCCCGTCTCCTGCATGTCTCCCTCGGACATCGAGCTCAACACCAACTCTCCGAACTCAGACAGCGAAAACATCTTTAGTTTCCGAGCCGACGGATCTCCGGTGCGGAGCAGAAGCCGTCTGCGGTCCGAACCGTGGCTCGCCATCCAGAACCTGGCGGCACTTAGCCACGCCTACGAGAAGAGCCTGGAAGACGCCGTCGAAGAGGGATACCAGGATAAAGACTCACTTCGCAGAGGTTACCCAGTGGAGGAAAGAGATGTGAAGCTCAGGAACCCATCGGAGCGCAGAAACACATTACCGGATCTCCTCCCGGCGCCGTCACTCAAACTCACGCTCTCCGGCTCGGACACACACCTCCACCGGACGCCGTTCGGGTTCCCCTCCATACACAGAACCGGCTCGCTGTTTCTGGCTCCGCCTGACGGGCTTCGCTCGGGGAACAGGAGGTCCAGAGAGCAGATGAGCGGGCTCTTGCCTCCTCTTCCCGATCGCTCCGGTGGGAACGAGCCTCTCCGGGACTCGCTCGCTCTCGGTCCGGCACGCCGTCTCTCGCTCCAGCTCCAGGAGACGCTGTGAAAACCCCTTCGGTAATAAAACTCGGACATTAGATATCATGAACCTGAAACTGTAAAACATTGTTTTAGGAAAGATAAATAAAGAAGAAAAATATCACGTGACTTTTTTCAGTTTTTTTTTTTACAATGAATAAATAAATGTAAATAAATAAACAAGAAAAAAATCTGCCTTTTTTGCTGAAAAAAAAAACTAATTTTGACACTAAAAAGAGAACAACTTGCCACTAAATAAATGAGCAAATGTAAATAAATAAATAAATACCCTGACTTATTGCTGGTTGGTTATTAAAAAAATTCCACTAAATAAATTGATAAATGTAAATAAATAGAAAAATAATATTGCCGTCTTATTGCTGATTTGTTATTTACAATTTTTGCTACTAAATAAATTAATAAATGTAAATAAATAAATAAACAAATACATAAAATATCCTGACTTTTTACTGGTTGGTTATTTACAAAACAACAACTATTACAAATAAATAATCAACATGAAACCAAATTTGCATGAAACAATAACTTAGTTCTCTTTGAAATGACCATGTCATAATCTGAGATCAAAATAATATTTTAGATATTATTCAAAAATCACACACACACAAACTCACACATGCACGCTCACACACACTCTCTCTCTCTCTCTCACACACACACACACACACACACACTCTCTCTCACACATGCACGCTCACACACTCTCTCTCACACACACACACACACACACACACACAAACTCACACATGCATGCTCACACACATACTCTCTCTCACACACACACACACACACACACACACACTCTCTCTCTCTCGGTAGTGCATCGTATCCGATGATGACATTCCACTTCATTTACAGTGTACTCTTTTATGACTGTAGAGTCCAATCCTTGATCCACAAATTTTATTACATATTGGACATGTAAAGACTGAGTTTGTAGAGGCAGGCATGGTCGCATGTCTCCGTAATCTTTTTTGTTGTTTCCTTCTATTCCTCTCAGATTCCAGCTGCGCAATTCCTGTGTAGCAGAGCTGCTTCCAGGTGGTTCGGTTTGCTGCGAATTCTTCAAGGCATGATGGATTAATTTGACACTTTCCTAGTGATGTTTTTAGTTGGTCTTTGTACCGCTTTTTCTGACCCCCTGCAGAGCGGCGGCCCTGATGCAGCTGACCATAAAGGATTCGCCGTGGAAGACGATCTTGAGGCATCCTAATAGGGCTGTCACTTTACGTTCGAAAATCGATTGCACAATCGATCGGACCAACTAACACAAGTTTCGAAAACGAAAATAGGGAATCGATTTTAACAGCCTTTTTTATTTATTTATTTATTTTTACCAAAAATGTGTTTTAGGTGGACAGATCAATACAGTACACAGAACATGTAGGATGTTGGAAAATAACAATGTCTTTTCTGTTAACCAAATGCTTTTTAATATTCGCTATTACTTCAATGCAAGTGAACAAGCGCGCCGTTATTTGTTGCTTAGTGTCGTGTGTGTTCAAGTAAGCCAGAAATGCACAGATTCTGCGCTATACGCTGTATTTAATATATCATGAGGACTCACGAGTTGCATATTTGCGCTAAATCCGTGCAGATTTGGCTTACACGAACTTCCACAGCAAAGAAAGTGAGTAAACTAGAAGCACGCCAGATTGTCTCGTGATTTGACAGCGTTTCCCGCCAAAGTTAATTTTTACCCGCATTTGGCGAGTTGGAGGGTGTTGTGCACGAAACTTCACGCCAATAAATCATCAGAAATATTGCTGTCTTCTGCGCGTCTCAAGCGCCCTCTTTACGTTCGTCCTAATGCCTGTTAGGTGTCCGTGGATTTGCCTGTATTTGGTGATGAAAATGGAAACGTCTTTAGACAGGGAAAATCGATTTTACAATCGATTCAATGAACACTTACGTCTCAAAAATCGAACAGGATTTTTTCACAAAAGTGACAGCCCTACATCCTAATAACATGCCCAAGCCAACGTAGTTGATGTTCAGTGACTGTTGCCTCCATACTCTTGCAGTTTGTTCTAGCAAGCACTTCAGAATGTGGTACATGGTCATAGCATGTGATCCCCAAGATTCGCTGCAAGCACCTTATATGGAAACGCTCCAGCAACCTCAGGTGATGGCTGTATATGACCCAGGCTTCACAGCTGTACAGAAGAGTGGTGATGCACACAGCTTGTAACTTTAGTGCCCAATTGAAGGTGCTTATTTTGAAAGACCTTACGTCGAAGTTTGCCAAAGGCTGCAGAAGCTTGCCTTATCCGATTTTTTATTTCGTTATCAAGATTACAGTCCTCTGATACAATGCTGCCTAGATACTTAAAGGATGGCACTATTGATATTGGTTGTTGTTCTATGGTAAAAACAGGCATGGTAGGTGGAGGACTGGTCCTCCATTGGCATATCACTTCAGTTTTGGTGGTATTAACTGACAGGCCCAACCTGCTATAGTTCTTCACAGCAGCATCAAGGATAGTTTGCCGTTCTTCTGGGGTATGAGCCACGAACACGCAGTCATCAGCATACTGCAACTCAAGGACCCGCATTACTGAGATCTTAGTGGCGGCCTGGAACCTTCGAATATTAAAGAGATTTCCATCTAACCTGAAGTCAACAGTGATCCCAATGCTGCTTTCAAGCTTATCACACAAAAGCTTTGTGACACAAAGGAGGTAGATATTAAAAAGTACCGGTGCCAGCACACATCCTTGTCTTACCCCAGTGCGTACTCCAAAAGGCTCTGACTCCTGACCACCTGTGGTCACACGAGCTACCATCCCTTCATGGAACTGTGACAGGATGTTACTAAACTTTTTTGGACAGTCAAATTTTGTTAAGATGTCCCAGAGCAGCTGCCGATTCACAGTGTTGAATGCTTTGGAAAGATCGACGAACGCCATGAAGAGATCCTGATGTTGTTCACGACATTTTTCTTGGAGCCGTCTCACTGTGAAAATCATATCCACAGTACTCCGATTCTTTCTGAAGCCACACTGTGACTCTGGCAATAAATGTTCGGTTAGGTTTTCCACCAGCCAACGTAGCATGATTTTTATCAGGACCTTACCTGCGACTGCCAGCAGCGATATACCTCGACTGTTGCTACAAATAGATTTTTCACCTTTGTTTTTATATAAAGTAACAATGTTTGCATCTCTCCATTGTTGAGGGACACACTCCTTATCCCAGACCTGCAGGATGCATTGATGAATCATCCTGGTAGACAGGTAGCCACCCTGTTTAAGGAGCTCTGCTGGGATGCCGTCATTGGCAGGGGACTTATTATCTTTGAGGGAGTTGATCGCTGCTAGCACCTCTGCAAATGTTGGAAGATGATCAAGGACTTGGATGGTTGGTCGATTTGGTAGCTCCTCCAAGATAGAATAATCATTTGGTGACTGATGGTTAAGGAGAACTTCAAAATATTCAGCCCACCTTGCCAAGATCTGTTTCCTGTCTTTTAAAATTGTTAATCCATCTGCTGCTTTTAAAGGTGTAATAGAACAACTCCTAGGTCCATAAATTACTTTTAAGGAGTTATAGAAGTTATACATGTCGTTCGTTTCTATCAGCATATGATTGAATTTCTTGAGCCTTATTTAACCACCATGAATTCTGTAGAGTACGTAAAGTTGTCTGTAGCTCCTTGCGTGCTGCTTGCCACTGCTGCCGAAGGATGGTGGATGCAGGGCAGCTGATGATAGCCCTGTATGCTCTGCGCTTAGTTTCCAGGATGGACATGATGGCATCAGAGTTCTCATCAGATCAGTCCTGATGTTTTCTGGTTTTATAGCCCATAGAATCAACTGCAGTTTCATGTAACATTGAGGCAATGGATGCCCATTTCTGGTCTAAGGTGTAATCAGAACACAGAATGGACTCACACTCTGATGACCTCATACCTATTGAACGGCGGAACATATTCCTTGGTGAAGCCGACTTTAGCATAGCACAATTCAGTTGCTTTTTGGTGGATTTCCTGAGACGCTGTGGGGAGGCGCACTTTGAAATGGATCTTGGTAACAATCAAGCGATGATCTGTCCAGCAGTCCGCACCTCTCATGGCCCGGGTCAACAGAACATCACTAATGTCAGCACGTCTTGCAATGACATAGTCAATCAGATGCCAGTGTTTAGATCGTGGATGCATCCAAGATGTTTTATATTTGTTTTTCTGCTGAAACAATGTGTTTGTAATATTGAGGTCATGCTCTGCGCAGAGTGTTAGCACCCTCAGACCATTTGCATTCACCTGCCCAACACCATGTCTACCCATTTCTCCACGCCATAACATACTGCATACACATGGTACACACATACACACACAAACTGACACACACACACACACAAACTGACAAACATACACTCTCACACGTACACTCTCACACACACACACACACTCACTCTCTCTCACACACACACACACAGAAATTAAGCTGTTAATAAGTTTGTTCAATCTGAATATAAGAGTTTAATGAGAAAAACCCTGAATGTGATGCAGAAATAAACAGCACAGCTGCATCATTACAGGTTGACATTAAAGAAATGTTAAAGGTCCCGTACTTCTTCGCGATTCCATTTTTCAAACTTTAATTAGTGTGTAATGCTGCTGTTAGAGCATGAATAATACCTGTAAAATTATAAAGCTCAAAGTTCAATGCCTAGCAAGATATTTTATTTAACAGAAGTCCCCTTTCAGAGCCTACAGCGAACGGCCGGTTTGGACTACATCCCTCTACTTCCTTTTTTAATGACGTAACTAGAACAGTTTTTTGACTCATCTCCGCCCATAGGAATACACAATAAAGGGGGCGTGGTCTGGTTGCGCTCCCACGGAGAAGAAGCACTTCTGCTGCGCATGCATCTCCAATTTATGGTAAGAGGCGTGACCTTTCCGGCAACGTGTGATAAGCTGCTGTCCAATCACAACACAGGAACCGCTGGCACAATCAGAACTCGTTACGTATTTCTGAAGGAGGGACTTCATAGAACAATGAAGTCGTCAGGCCGTTTTTTGGACATTGAAAAATTGTGTGAAAAATACTGTTTTTTTACACGCGAAACATGAACACATGGTATATTGCACACTGTAAACACAATCAAAGCTTCAAAAAAACATGAAGAACGGGACCTTTAAAACATTGTTCATATTCTTTGAGCAGGAAAATGTATTCAAACAACCAGCATCGCTCAATGGATCCCGAACCCTGGGTCAACAGCTTTAGAAAACCTGGAGTTTCATGACTGCAAGTTCAAACGCAGCGAGGCTCAAACAGATCAATCATCATGATCATAACAGTAATTATAATCTCAACAGCACTTACCTTTTACTTAAAGAGAACTTGCTTAAATATTCATGTACTTTGTAAAATGACACCTTCAGAAACCACTAAAGTGTGTTAACTGGAGTAACGAGAGAATCACGAGGCAACATTTCCACATATGGAAGATCAGTTATTAAAACATGCGCATCACACGCTGTACTTGCCTAATAACAAATGTCAATATTAACTTAAAATATAACTCGTAAATATGCAAATAACCCAGGTTTTACAAATATACAGTCATGATTACTGAGGGTTAATCCAGGGTCAAATCTGTGACCGGAAACACAGAGCAAGATCCCTGAGGATCACGTCAACACGTCTGATCGACAATTTCAAGTGTGAAATTCAGATTAAAGTGAATGTGATAAAACATTAAAGATCCAAACATCAGCTTTCAGCATCAGGCCTGTTTCACACATGCGCCCAACAATATCATCATATTTTATGTATTAGTTCACTTGGGTTTTTTTAATAGCGCTTTGAGGATAAGAACGGCACATTACAAATAAAATGTATTATTATTAATAACAAATTTATGACACATTCAATATTTCCTTAAAAATGATAAGTTTGGCATCTGGATTAGCAGTGTTCAACTCAACCAGAGGTCCCCGGATTTTGACAAACATAAAGGGCGTTGAAAAGCAAAATATTAAATCTCATGGAGGAATATTACTAAGTAATTACTATTTTGTAGAGGAGGGTCAAAATGAGAATTTTGACCTGAGATTCTGAGCCAAATCACAGGGGGCTAAAAATTACTTAAGAAAGATGACAGCATCATTAATTTAGTTTTACACAGATATTGATAGATCTATTAGTGAAATCTGTTGACTTTTGTAATCTTTGTTGCATTATATACCAACCGTGACAGTACAAATATGGGGCAAAAGCACTTTTCATGACTCCCCCCCCAAAGTTTGCATGCCTGTAACTCGAGAAGTATTAAACATATCTTAATTTCCTTTTATATTCTGGTTCCTTACAAACTTTTCTTTTGATATCTTCAGTTTTAAGGCCCAATATGGTCCAGTTTCAAAGATATGGGGATCTCAATGTGGCTCCAAGAGTAAATTGTTCAATTGTACATGGCCATTTCCATGGTCAAAAAAACAGATTTGGGTCACTTTTCATACAGCTGATACTTTTTTCTTTTAAAGTGGAATATCTGAAGAACAAATAATGTTGAAACTAGAAATGCATTGTTTCCCCCTATAAAACAATTTCATAGAACATTCCTGTCCGAGTGGCATAAATGCTCTTTTTCCAAAGTTTGCATGCCTTTAACTCAAGAAGTATTAAAGATATCGCAGTATGATTTTACATTCTGGTTCTTAATAAACTTCCCTTTTGGTATCCTCATTTTTAAGGCCCAATACGGTTCAATCCCACAGATGTTGGGACCTCAATTCAACTCCAAGTTCAAATTGTTGAATTTTACCCATTTTTAATGGTTTATTGATGTGAATACCAGTAATACTACTAATGTGCCTCAACATGACCATTTCAGTGGATTTTTGGCACTGGACAGGAATGTTCTAATCAATTGTTTTGATAGGACAAAACAAAATACATTTCTAGTTTCAACATGATTTTATTCTTCAGACATTGCCCTTTAAATGTAATGAGTATTTGGCTGTGTGCAAAGTGACTCATATTTGGTTTTCAACCATTGAAATGTTTTATATTCAACAATTTGGACATGCATTGAGGATCCCATATCTCTACAGAACAGTGGATTACTCAGGCAATATACAGCCATGAAATTTAATATTTTGGCTTTCAATGCTCTTTATGTTTGTCTTTCACCAGAACTAATATTAACAAAATAAAAATTTGAGCCGGGAAATTTTCAGAATTTCATCATTATACTATGATAGTTTTTATTCATATTTTGTTTGTATTTTATATTTTCTGCTCTTTTTTTTTTATTATAATTTTTTTTTTTAATTTGTAAAGTAACACTTTACAATAAGGTCGCATTAGTTAAGGTTAGTTAATGCTTTAATTAACATTAACAATGAGCAATGCATCTGTTACAGTATTTATTAAACTTTGTTAACATTAGTTAATAAAAACACAACTGTTCATTGTTAGTTCATGTTATCCCAGGTCCATTAAATAATGTGACTTGGAGCAAAAATGCTACCAAAATTAATAAAAAATACTTCCAAAAAGATATGGTGCAAAAAAAGTCTCCGTATAAATTTTTAAAAAACATTTATAATATTTTAACATTTTTCCCGTATATCAGCACGTTTGCAAATGTGAAAATGATTTTATAGGCCAACAACAATTCAATAAACTAAGTTAATAGGCTATTTAGTGACTTACATTTTAGACACAATATTGTCAACATTATCTTTTTTTCCTCTTTTTTGCCAATGAAAGTAGTTAAAAGTAGAAAGTATTGAAAGCCATTGCACGTCTCAGAACAGCACAGATTCAGTTTCGTCACCGAATGAATCTGCGTTTTTGAACGAATCGTTTAAATGAATGACTCACTTCTGTTTTGTGCCTGAATGAATCAGCTGTTTTGAATGAATCGGATGAGTGAATGATTCAATGACTCACTCGTTAAGTTTATGAATTGCCGCCACCTACTGGTGTGGTTTCAGTATCATTTCATTTTTGCTGAGGGACTGAGTACCGAAAGTTGTTTTATGGTCAAGTTTAACTATAATAACCCTGGGTATTGTTACAAACTTGATCATTATGAAACATTATTTTCATGGCAAGGGAGAAGTTGCATAATAACAGTGTAAGATGTGTGTAACAGGCCTTAATGCAGAAATGCAACTAAAGCTAATATCAACACAGTTACAATTCTAAGAAATCTCACTTTGAGACACGATATGTAAAATTTTGTGTGAGTGTGTGATCGTGTCCAAGTTCATCATCTCTGTCCGCTGTGCAAGCGCACGTGTCTGAGACAGTTGTCCTGTCTGGAGAAGGTCTTACCGCACAGCTGACAGCGGAAGGGTTTCTCACCCGTGTGCACTAGTCTGTGTGTTAAAAGACGGGTCCTCTGTGTGAAGCCTTTCCCACACTCCTCACAGCGGAAGGGTTTCTCACCCGTGTGCACTAGTCTGTGTGTTAACAGCCGAGTCCTCTGTGTAAAGCCTTTCCCGCACTCCTCACATCGGAAGGGTCTGGGTCCTGTGTGCTTGCTTGTGGCATTCAGACTCTGTGGGAGCGTTTTGGGCAAACACGAGCTTGAATGTGAGGATAGGAGTGTGTTGAGCGGCGTCGAGTCAGATGAGCTCGTTGTGGGTGAGTGTCTGTGGGAATCCGGAAAATTCAAGTCATACTCAATGTCTGCAACGCCAAAGCTCTCGTTCTGCAGAACAGCCAATAAACCGGACTGAGTCGACGTGGTCGTCGGTTCCTCCATCACATACGGATCTGTAAAACTCTGGGAATGTTGCTCTGACTCCATAAGACTTTCTGGATGGTCGAACGCTTTCCCGGAATACCATAAACGAGAGTTTCCATCATGGCAGTGGTTTTGTCCTTCAAACTTCTGCTTTGCCTGAACTTGATTCAGTGTCTGATCCACAAGTTCTTCCACCTGTTCGATCTTCATCTCAAACTCCAGTCCACTGAGCTCCTCTTCATCCGGTTCCTTCAGCGGCGTTACAGACTCTTCTTGTTTCAAAAGCTGTGAATTCACATCCGCCGCATGTGAAAAGTGAGCTTTCTCCTCTGAGAGATTCTTCACAACAACCTTTTCCTGGCTGCGATGATCAGTCTGAGCATCCCGCGAATGAGCCGTTACACCTGTCGAGAAGTCATATGTCAATAATGTCATTTTAATTCAAATTCTACAACTAAACAAATAGTTCCTAGTCTGAAATCTCTATGCATAGCTGCTACAATAATTAGGCTAATGAACCATATTACTTGGAGCAAAAATAGCTTGATTAGAATTATCAAAACTGAAATATTTTTTGAAAACTGGTGATGTTTATTGTTCGGAAACAGAGAACAGAATGGATATATCAGAGAAGGATGTTGTGGTGAGGGGGGCGTGGGAATGTGAAGTCTGCAGCGGGGGAATGAGTGAGGAGACGAGCGGGATAAGGAGGTCAGGTACATGATAACTAACACCCGTCTCTAATTCCAGTGATTGGCGGAGAGGTGGGATATAAGCTCCCCACAGATCTGGGACAGGGAGAGAGAGATTCATGCACTTTTGTGTTTGGTTTGTTTATGTTGCAATTATACGAGGCAGTGTGCTGACAGAGTCTCTTTTCTATTTTTGATTTTGGGAGTGAATAAAGACTGTTTGCTCGCCACTCGGACTTCGTCATTTCTATCTGTGAACGTTCTCCCAAGACCAAGAAGTCAAGCCATGCAGCCAGCTCAGCCAATGCCGCTTGCGGACCTCATCAAGTCGCTTGCCAGTCTTCATCAGACTCAACATCAGGTGCTGATGAACCTCAGGTTGGGGCAAGAGGATCGCTTCTGCCTGCTGGTCCAAGAGCAGGAAGAAGACCAGTGGGTCATCCGGAGGTTACTCAGCCAGTTCACCTCGGACGAGTCCCGCTTGTGAAGATGGGTCCACAGGACCACCCAAAGGAGTTTGTGGACCTCTTTGAAATAAGAGGCATGTGGGTGGGCGAGCACCAAATGGCCGGTGCGCCTGATCCCACTGCTGTCCGGGGAGGCACAGGTGGCAGAGCAACAGGTACCTGTATTGAACCTCATGGCCTATGACGATCTAAAGCGGGTCATCCTTCAACGGGTCGGTCGCTCCCCGGAACAGCATTGTTAGCGCTTCCTCTCAGTGTAGCTGGGGGACAGCTGCCGACCTTTTGCTAAGGCCTAACAGCTCAGGGACACTTGCCACAAGTGGCTGATGACCGAAACAATGGAGCAGTCCATTGCTCGGCTGCCACGTGGTACGGCTGAGTGGGTCCAGTGTCACCGCCCGGCATCGTTGAATCAGGCCATACAGCTGGCTGAGGATTATCTAGTGCCGTGCCCAGGGGTCGGCATGCTCCTCCCTAATCTTTCTCTCTCCAACCCCTCTCTTTTTGCTCTCTCTTGCCTTATTCCTGCTCCCAGGTAACGAAGTAACACGCCTCCTCGAACCCCACAGCGGAGAAGTTATTTCCAGGGGGCTAGATCTGCGACAGGAGGGGGCCTGCTGGAGATGCGGGGACCCAAGTCATTTCTAGGACCGGTGTCCAGTAATGGAGATGGGAACGTTGACACAGGTCACTGAATCCCCGTGGGCTGTCCCGGATCAAGTTGGATGATCAAACAGCCAATCAGAGTTCTCTCTCTCACTGACGGCCCAACGCCGATTCTACATGTTGAATTGGCAAAAAACAACAACAACAACATCTGACTAGAGTCAATGGTGCGGAACACAAGTTGGCCAATGCTTAAAAACAGCCCTACGCTGCCTGATAGCAGACCGTTGGCTTGGTGTGCTTGGCTTTAAAGAGGCTTGGGAGGAGGGGCCTTTAAACAGCCGTAGTGAAATTCATGCACCTCTGAGCAAAACTCCACATGTTGGGCAGCTCTCAGGACAGGACAGCACAGGACAGACAAAGTCAGCTGTACAACAAAGGAATGCTACAGCAACTAGATCTAAGTTCTAAGCCAAGGAACTTTTGTGGTTGCACGGTGAGTTGGGGATCTCGATTATGAGGTAAGACCAACAGACAGGGGTGAGTCATGTCAAATGTATCATCTCAATCTTTTAAAAGGCTGGAATGAGGTGAGATCGGTTGAGTTAACAACAGCCGTTCCAACAGAGGAAGATCTCGGACCAGCAGCAGCTGTCAAAACCAATCCGTTTGCTCCAGGGGAGATCAACACTCGCCACTGCAGATCACTGATTTAGCAAAGTTGCAAGCAGATTTTGCAGATGTTTTCACCCCTGCCTGGTCGCACAGACCTCATACAGCACCATATCGAAACAATCCCCGGAGAAGTGGCACACAGCCATCCCTATCGTTTACCTGAACACAAGAAAAAAGTGGTAAAGGACGAATTAAAGACCATGCTAGAGCTTAGAGTAATAGAAGAATCGCGTAGCGACTGGGCGAGCCCGATAGTTTTGGTACAATAGAAGGGGGGATGCTGTGTCAAAATTCAACACTTATCCAATGCCCCAAGTTGATGAGCTGCTTGATCAGTTAGGTTAGGCACTGGGTTTGACAAAAGGGTACTGGCAGATCTCCTTATCGTCATTACCCAAAGAAAAATAGCCTTCACAACACCATTCGGATTACACCAATTTATTACTCTTCCGTTCGGGTTGTTCGGGGCTCCCGCCACCTTTAACCGTCTCATGGACAAAATCCTCCCGCCTCATTCCGCGGATACCACTGCCTACCTTGACAACATTATCATATAAAGTCATGATTGGCATCTGGAACATCTGCGCGCTATTCTCAGATAGCTGGACTCACAGCGAACCAGCGGAAGTGTGCAATTGGGCGTGTGAAGGTACAGGCCCAAACCAAAGTAAAGGCTGCCCTGTGTGGCGGCCCGCTCTTACACTTAGCTCTTACACAACTTAGAGCTCCATTTTTTGTTGCAGACAGACGCGTCGGACATGGGCCTGGGGTGCAGTCCTGTCGCAGGTGGTCGGAGGAGCGGCCAGTGCTGAATCTGAGTCGAAATCTCTCAAACAGAGAGACCAGATACAGCACCATTGAAAAAGAGTTATTACCTCCGTCATTACCTCCTGGGATGGGAATCTCTGTTCGGACCATTCGCCCCTCTAGTGGCTCCACCGTATGAAGGACTCCAACACGTGGATCACCCGTTGGTATTTAGCTTTACAGCCTTTTAACCCTCTGAGGTCGGCTATGGCGCCGGCGCGATAGTCTCGCTTTTTTCTTATCAGTGCAAAAGAAACTCAAAACACTCTGTTGATTTTGATCTAACATATTAAGTGTTGTACATCATTAGATCCTGATAAGTGTCTATTTTTTTTGTGGATACTCACAATAAAAACAAAGTGTTGTGCTTTTCGCCAAATAAAGAAAAACAAACATGATGCGCGTTCTGCCTTCTCTCTGTTAGTGAAGTCCATTCTGAAACGCGTCCTAAGATTATTTTTAATTCCGCGAATACTTGTCATACAGGCACGAGTGTTTTTCCATAATGAAGCTTGAACTCTCTTCTTTTAAATGAATGAATTTATATAAAAAAAACATATTCTCAGCTTATGTAATCTGTATGAAAAGAGAGAGATGTCAGTATTTTTCTTTCCAGCTCATTACACCTAATTACGCGTTAATGTGCCACGCCCACGGAGAGCGCGCGCTATTCAAACGCAAATGATCTAAGACGAGCCGTTCAAACATGCCAACGCCCACCAGCTGGATTATAAAACACATCGTGTTTAGTATGCATTTTGTACAGCTGTGGACACAGCGTATCCTTTCGCTGTGAGGAATAATACTATCTAATCTTGGAAAATGTACCAGAAGTGCTGGTAGTTTCATTTTGAGGAGCAACGGATCCAGCTGATGTAGTAAGTCATTTATTCTAGTGCTTTGTTCTAATCGTGATATTGAAGTGTCGGACTGTAAACCGCAAAAAGACTGTTTAAATATGAATTGCGTGTCTGTGTGTAGGCTAAATGATGAGTGAACGGCAAAGGCGCGCGCGCTTTGTTTACTACAGTTATACAGCGCGTGTCTGTGTCGTTCAATCACTCTCGCACCTATATTAGTAAACGTTATGTTTACATGAACAACACATACAAACTATATTGCTATAGCCTACTAAGATGAGTAAAAATAGACTGAAATATGTTGAAATAAAATGTCTGAATAAGCAACAAGCTGCAAATTCACATGTATATACTAATATATCATACACAATATATTACAGACTAAATATGAATATTTAGACACGGTTTTGTGATTAGTTTTGGATAGATTATAAAGTTTTGACTGTAAAAAAAAGACTACTGTCACATTAAATAGGTACGCTTTTGTTCACCAATTTCTGCTCATAGTTAAATATACTATAGTATGATGTTTTGTCAAAAATAAAGTAGGTATATTGAATTATCAACTAAGATGTTATTATAGTGTTTGTTCCAATATTCAAACTAATGAATCCTTACCCTTTTTTTAATACGTATGATAAAATGTATTGTTTTTACAAAGAAATACACTTGAAATATTGTTAAAATTGTAATTGTTGTTGTAATTGTAACCTATTTGTAATTGGTTACAATTTCTAATTGTAAAATATGTATAGGCTATATAGATCATTTCTTTTGTCCTTGCATTCTTTGGGATCCTGTGACACACCTGTGTGAAAGGGCTAATTAATATGCAGCTCATTATGCGGCACATTATCCGGCCTTTGTCTTCTCAGGTGTGAACACGCCTCCACGCATATTGCCTTTCCAAACCAAAGGTCTCTAATAAAATTTAAATCAGTGTATGTGTTTGTGTAAATGATTAGGCAGGATGATTTTCAGATCATTTTGAAGCAAAAATTCTAGGCAACAACACTGATTAGTCACAAGTCTTGTGGACACATATTTAGTATGTGTTTTGTGGCCTTATTTCAGACACTTTAAGTTTTAGTTTTTTCAATAACCATGCATAAGCAATATTCTCTCAAAAATACAAACATGTTTCATAATTGTTGCTGAGAAATTCCGGTAGCCCCGTTTGTGCTATATTGAGTGAATTTACACCTTTGCCATTAACATGTTTATAAATAACTGAAAAAAGCACAAATGTCAGAGCATGTCAGAACACCTCAAGGACCCCAAAAATCCTTAGACCTCAGAGGGTTAAGTAATATCTATTTAATTGAAATTTTCTTTGTACAACATTTCACTCAATCAATATAACATTAAATTAGACCACACTTTTTAAGTATATGATTTACTCAGAAACGTTTAAGTAATCAATACACAGTGTGTGTTACTGTATCTTCATTTTTTGTGTTACATGTGTGAACGCAGACCTCAATACTTGGTAGACAATACACAATGACAGTAACATTTGATGGATCGTTTTTGTGTTTGAATGTGTCATTTTAAGTAGAAAATGAACTCCAAATATCACAAAATGGCAGGTTACTAATCCTAACAACAAAAGCAATGATAAAACAGCTAGAGAATACCCATAAAGCACTGGGACAGAACAACACCTAGAGAATACCCATAATGCACTGGGACGCTGACAACACCTAGAGAATACCCATAATGCACTGGGACAGATTCATTCCCGTCTCACCAGTAGATGGCGCCGGAACCGCTTCAATCTGGCTGCAGCGTAGTCTCGCGTAGCCAGACCTTCAGACTGACGGCTGAAGGTCTGGAATTCATAGCAGCTTTCTTTGGCCAAGGCCCGCCCATAAGGCCGTTTGACCGACATGTAAAACAACCAATTACAGTTCGTTTCGCTCAGCGTCACGTTTCGGTGCGTGGAAATGTCCCCACAACAACAGACCTGCGTGCAACAAGTCAGTCAGCATAGAAAATCAAAGAAGGAGAAGAAAACTTCAAGAGTCTTTCCCGTGAACCTCGCATACTTTTGAGAATTCTACGTTTAGCTGATCTTGATAAATGCTCATTGTCACTCATGTAAACACAACAGTTTTTCTTCCGCAATCACACGTCTGCGCTTTGTTTCCCGGCGGACCGAAAATAAACGCGACACTCGCGCCCCCCGGAAATCCGATAAAATTCAACCAATCAGATGACGACTTCGACATTCCTGAAGTGTTTCCAGTTAAGTGTACCATATGCATCAGACGTTTAGCCAACGTTCCGTGGGTGTGACGTCTGAGGCTGAGACTACACCTTTGCCATTAACATGTTTATAAATAACTGAAAAAAGCACAAATGTCAGAGCATGTCAGAACACCTCAAGGACCCCAAAAATCCTTAGACCTCAGAGGGTTAAGTTCAAGGTGGTTCACAGGCGGAAGGCATAGATGGCTGTTGACGACTTGCTCTCTAGAAATGCCCCCCATTGAGGGGGTTGCAGGCCGGATGTCTTTGAAAAGAAGACGTGTAACAGTTTGTTGGATACGTGCAGCTCTTAAAGTGACAGCAGCCTAATATTGCTGCTGCTGTCTTTATCTTCAATGTTAATGTAACAACAATGAAAGACAGTGAAAATCATTCACTGCTCTTGACTGGTTGAGCTTTGCTGAAGCAGCTCTAAATATTTACTGTACTATTAAATTAAAGTCAAAATATGATAGATCAATAATATGAACAGTGAAAGTAAAAGCAGCTCCAACAATAAGTATACAATTTATAATAATTATTTAGAGAAAAAGTTAAACATTTTAAGAACAATATTTTATTGTAAAATATTTTTAACATAAATATAATAAATCACCAGTTTTCAAAAAATAATTCAATTTTAATAATTATAATACATTCATATTACAAATGTTATACTTATTATTTTTTACTAATATTACATTATATTTCAAACATATTTTTTTATATTAAAACATTTCATTATATTTTATTATTATATACAAATATACAAATATAAAAGTCACCATATATAGAGGGAATGCATTAACGTCACTTCCCCGCCGGAACACGCCCCCCTCAGCGGGACTGAGTGGCAGAAGAGCTGCTGCGTGGCTGGAGTTAATAGGGGAAACTGCGTTAACGCGAGTAAAACAAACTATTATCAGTTTAAACTAAAAGTTGGACTCGATATAGTGTTCCTTACAACTTATCAAAGATCCAGTGATCCATGGATATTGACATGCAGCCAGGAATCGTGTTTCCTGACATTTATATGTGCCTGATTTCGACGCCGGGGAAATAAATGAAGAAAATTTGCCTGTAAACGTTTTATAAAATACAATATAGATAGGTCTAAATCCGAGTGATCACTTACATTAATGTTATACTGTATATCATCATATCGTCCAGCCCTAAAACGTGTATACCGGTAGTTTTTTGTCAGTGTTTATTTAAAAACATCCAATTATGCAGAATATAGTCTGTTCTGTAGCTTTTTGCAGTCTGTAAAAATATACAGTACCTCAGATTTCTGGTCAAATCTAGTTGTACAGTCAATCGCAAAGCTCTTTCCTGTTTTAGATGTGTTTTGTGTGATTTTCACGGCATTCACGCTGAAAACAAATGCTGCCGCTCAGTCTTTTTGCCACTTGTGGGCGTGACCGCATTCACTCCGGCCGACGGTGACGTCATGCGCATACCCTCTATATACATATATATAATAAATATATATATTAAAGTAAATATAATAAACAATTATATGGTAATATACAGTAGTCAACATTTGAAGTGGATAAAAACCTTTCATCAAAGTTATACATGAATTTTGAACAATACCCGTTCTTGTCTTAGGACAATTTTGATGAACCTTTTTGATCCACTTCAAATGTTGACTACTGTATATTACCATATAATTGTGTTATTGTTTTGCAGATTTGTGCTGTTCTGGGGATTCTATTCACCATGAAATAATGGTTGAAATTTTTATATGTAGGCTAAAAACTGATATTATAGAAATATGATGTAAAATATATATATATCAGTATTGAATTGTTTTGTTTATTATACCCCCCCCCCCCCCCCCCCCCCCCCCCCACGCGCGCGCGCGCTTTCTCTCTATCTCTCTTATAGGCTACACACACACACAAAGTATGATGTTTTTTTTTATTTGATTAAGTCACCAGCTCAGACTCACTCGTGTCCATGAGCTCCACCTGTACGCCGACAGAGCATCTCTCTGCAGTGACTCTCAGTAGTTTAGTCTTCAGTCCCTGGATCTCCTGGTTCCTCCTCCGGATCTCCTGATGAAGAGCTGCAGCCTCTTCCTCCAGCAACTGACTGATCTCCACCGCGGCCGCCTTCATGATCGCGGAGATCTGCGTCTGGAACATCCCCGCGGAGCTCATCTCGCAATCAAAGCTCTCTGCAGTTACATTACTATGGAGAAAAACATAATCCACCATTGCTGCTTCTCTGGGTCCTGCTCATTCGGGGCGTGACGTGTTTCCGGTGAACTGTGGAGCTTTTAGGAAACGCTCACCAAAATAAAAGACACGCGAGCGGCGGAAGGTCCAAAATAGAGATTTGTTTGTGCGGAAAGGCGCAATGAATAGATACTGAAGATACTACAGTCACATACAGTCTTTTCACCTCATTAATACTTTTCTTGAACAAGACAAACGAAAAAAATATGTAGTTAAAAATCAAAAGAAAAGACTTACATGAAGACATCTGTATATGATTTTCTCTATGTTAAGTTTTATTTTATTTATTTAAACGTCATTTATTTATATACAATTTGTCATACTTGTACTGTAGTTTAAGCATTTCTTATTCTTATTTATTATATATTCATTAGTTATTGGACATACTGTCGTGCGAGCACCTCAACATTAAAGGATTTGTTCACCCCAAAATTAAAATTCTGTCATTAATTACTCACCCGCATGTCGTTCCAGACCGTAAGACTTTAGATCATCTTCAAACACAAATTAAGATATTTTAAATTAAATCTAAGAGATTTCTGTCAGTCCCTTGACAGTCCATGAAACTGCTTAAGTTTAACGCACTAAGATGCTTAAAAAAATTCATAGAGATTGTAAAACTAATCCATTTGAACTGAGTGGCTTAGTCATAATTTTCTGAAGAGACTCGATCGCTTTATACTGTACGATAAACAGATTGTATTTAGGCTTTTATTCACATATAAACATCAATCTATGCACACATTGTAACGTCTGTCAGAGAGTTTGAAGTCTGCACAGATGAATAGGAAAGACTGGTAGTTCCACGAGTTTTTTATGTTTTCTTTCAGTTAAGCACACTCTTCACATACATGTCAGAGCGAATTTTAACAGAGAAAATAAAACACTCCGAAACACGCTACAAATTCGCAGCACGTTTGAGCTTCTACAAGAACCAATGAGGTTCATTCTCGTGTTACGCAGCACGTTTGAGGTTCTGCAAGAACCAATGAGGTTCATTCTCATGTTACGCAGCACGTTTGAGGTTCTGCAAGAACCAATGAGGTTCATTCTCATGTTACGCAGCACGTTTGAGCTTCAGCAAGAACCAATGAGGTTCATACTCGTGTTACGCAGCACGTTTGAGGTTCTGCAAGAACCAATGAGGTTCATACTCGTGTTACGCAGCACGTTTGAGGTTCTGCAAGAACCAATGAGGTTCATTCTCATGTTACGCAGCACGTTTGAGCTTCAGCAAGAACCAATGAGGTTCATACTCATGTTACGCAGCACGTTTGAGCTTCAGCAAGAACCAATGAGGTTCATACTCGTGTTACGCAGCACGTCTGAGCTTCAGCAAGAACCAATGAGGTTCATTCTCATGTTACGCAGCACGTTTGAGCTTCAGCAAGAACCAATGAGGTTCATACTCGTGTTACGCAGCACGTCTGAGCTTCAGCAAGAACCAATGAGGTTCATTCTCATGTTACGCAGCACGTTTGAGGTTCTGCAAGAACCAATGAGGTTCATACTCGTGTTACGCAGTAGGGGTGTAAATATTAATCGATTTGTATCGATCCATCGATTATACAGCCGACGATTCGATGCATCCGCAAGAATATCGATTAATGTTTATTTTGCCGCCTGTCTATTTTCAGCATCAGCTCCGACATATGCGTCAACCTATTCCTAAGCTGCGGGTGGCGCTAACCACATTATTGTCTTAACACGGTTTCACACGCGTTACTTATGTTTCACAGTCTATCTATGTTAACACACATTGTTGAGTCTGACTTTCAAGAGCGATGGAACCGTCAGAGCGAGCTGGCAATGAAAGTGAAATGTTACACACTCCAGTCGGCGTCAAGTCATGGGTGTGGAAGTATTTTGGCGTCAGGAAAACAGATGGAGCAGTGGTAAGAGATGTTGCCGTTTGCAAAGAAGACTGCTATAGTGTAACATACACATTATGTGAATAGAATACTGTGGCGAGCAGGACAAGACCGACTTGAGAGAACGGCGCAAGGCCGGTGGTGTGAGTGTTAATGAACGTCACACCTGTGAGACGCAGCGGTCTCGCATCTCTCATGGAGGAACGGAAGCATAAAAAGAGGAGCGACGAGCTGATCGAGAGACCGGTGCGTCTCACAGGTGACGTTCATTAACACTCTCACGTCGGCCGCGTCCTGCTCGCCACAAATGTTGTTTTTGTATTCTCAATAAAAGGCTAATTATTATATATATATATATATATTTTTTTTTTTGCCGTTCTCTCACGTCGACCGCGTCCTGCTCGCCACAAATGTTGTTTCTGTATTCTCAATAAAAGGCTAATTTTTTTTTTTTGTTGATTTATTTGAAACTAGATATCATGTACAAAAAAATATCGAGTATTGAATCGTATCGAATCGTATCGTGGGAAATTCTGA
Source organism: Tiaroga cobitis (assembly GCA_030578255.1). Taxonomy (NCBI): domain Eukaryota; kingdom Metazoa; phylum Chordata; class Actinopteri; order Cypriniformes; family Leuciscidae; genus Tiaroga; species Tiaroga cobitis. The sequence continues at coordinate 53,470,137 of CM060592.1, read as the reverse complement.
AGTATCAAAAATAATCGAATCGTTGGCTTAAGAAATCGGCGAGAATTCAGCAAGAACCAATGAGGTTCATTCTCGTATTACGCAGCACGTTTGAGCTTCAGCAAGAACCAATGAGGTTCATTCTCTTGTTACGCAGCACGTTTGAGCTTCAGCAAGAACCAATGAGGTTCATTCTCGTGTTACGCAGCACGTTTGAGCGATTACAAGAACCAATGAGGTTCAGTCTCGTGTTACGCAGCACGTTTGAGCTTCCACAAGAATCGTTTTAATGAATAAGTCACCGACTCACTCAGTCATTTCGGCTTTGTCCCTGAATGAATCAGACATTTTGAAGGGATTGGTTGACTGAATGATTCAATGACTCACACGTTAAGTCAGTTTTAGTATCATTTAATTTTAGCCAAGATTTTATAAAAAATATTTTATTTCAATTAAAGCTTCTTTCATTTCAAGTATTGAAAGTTGTTTTATGGTTTAGTTAACTATAATAACTCTGGGGATTGTTACAAACTTGATCATCATGAAACAGTATTTTCATGGCAAGAGAGACGTTGCATAATAAATGTGTAAGATGTGTAAAACAGGCCTGTAACACAGTTTGCTGTTATGGGAAGGAGGCGGCGGGAACCGGTGAACGTTTAACACTCACTTTAATAGTAAAATAAATACAAAACAAAAGTAAAGACGGCAGCCCCTCACAGACGACTGCCGCCACACATAATAAAACAGAAACATAAATGCAGGCCTGTCCTCTCTCGTCCTTCACTGTCGTCGCTCCTCCTTATATGCTTCCACTTCTCCGTGAGAGATACGAGACCGGTGCGTCGCGCAGGTGACCCTCATCAGCAATCACGCCACTGCCCTCGCACCATTCTCTCACGGCCCTCGGCCTCGTCCTGATCGCCACAAGGCCTTAATGACCTAATTCTAAGAAATCTCACTTTGTGTGGTCGTGTCCCCGTTCATCATCTCTGTCCGCTGTGCAAACGCATGTGTCTGAGACAGCTGTCCTGTCTGGAGAAGGTTTTACCGCACAGCTGACAGCGGAAGGGTTTCTCACCCGTGTGCACTAGTCTGTGTGTTAAAAGACGCTTCCTCTGTGTGAAGCCTTTCCCGCACTCCTCACATCGGAAGGGTTTCTCACCCGTGTGCACTAGTCTGTGTGTTAATAGCCGCCCCCTCTGTGGGAAGCCTTTCCCACACTCCTCACATCGGAAGGGTTTTTCGTCCGTGTGCACTAGTTTGTGTGTTAATAGCCGCCCCCTCTGTGGGAAGCCTTTCCCACACTCCTCACATCGGAAGGGTTTGGGTCCTGTGTGCTTGCCGGCATTCAGACTCTTTGGGAGCGTTTTGGGCAAACACGAGCTTGAATGTGAGGATAGGAGTGTGTTGAACGACGTCGAGTCAGACTCGCTTGTGCTGGGTGAGCTTCTATGGGTATCCTGAAGAATCAAGTCGTACTCAATGTCTGCAACACCAAAGCTCTCATTCTGCAGAACAGCCAATAAACCGGACTGAGTCGACGCAGTAATCGAATCCTCCATCCCATATGGATCTGTAAAATTCTGGGAATGTTGTTCTGACTCCATACCACTTTCCAGATGGTCAAACACTTTCCCGGAACACCATAAACGAGAGTTTCCATCATGGCAGTGGTTTTGTCCTTCAAACTTCTGCTTTGGCTGAACTTGATTCAGTGTCTGATCCACAAGTTCTTCCACCTGTTCGATCTTCATCTCAAACTCCAGTCCACTGAGCTTCTCTTCCTCCGGTTCCTTCAGCGGCGTTATAGACTCTTCTTGTTTCAAAAGCTGTGAATTCAAATCCACCGCATGTGAAAAGTGAGGTTTGTCCTCTGAGAGATTCTTCACAAGAACCTTTTCCTGGCTGTGATGATCAGCCTGAGCTTCCCACGAATGAGCGGTTACACCTGTCGAGAAGTCATATGTCAATAAAACGTTTTAATTCAAATTCTAAACAAATAGTTACAGGTCTAAAATCTATATGCATGTCAGTATTAGTTGAATTTCATGTTAATACATCTGCACTGCTACAATAATTAGGCTAATGAACCATATTACTTGATGCAAAAATAGTTTGATAATGATTAAAACTGAAACATTTTTTGAAAACTGGTGATGTTTATTGTTCGCAAACAGAGAACAGAATGGATATATCAGAGAAGGATGTTGTGGTGAGGGGGGCGTGGGAATGTGAAGTCTGCAGAGGGGGAATGAGTGAGGAGACGAGCGGGATAATGAGGTCAGGTACATAACTAACACCTGTCTCCAATTCCAGTGATTGGCGGAGAGGTGGGATATAAGCTCCCCACAGATCTGGGTTTAGGGGCGGCAGTGGCTCAGTGGTTCATGTAGGTTGTCCACAAACCGGAAGGTTGGTGGTTCAATCCCCGGTTCCACCTGACCAAGTGTCGAGGTGTCCATGAGCAAGACACCTAACCCCAGCTGGATGGCGCCTTCTTGCGTGGCTGACACCGTCGTCGGTGTATGAATGAGTGAGTGAATGGGTGAATGTGAGGCAATATGTAAATATGTAACGCTTTGGTGGCCATTGGGTCTGTGAAAGCGCTATATAAATGCATTTACCATCTGGGACAGGGAGAGAAAGACTCATGCACTTTTGTGTTTGGACTGTTTATGTTGTGATTATACGAGGCAGTGTGCCGACAGTGCACACCGCTGGTGAAGATGAGTCCACAGGACCACCCAAAGGAGTTTGTGGACCTCTTTGAAATAAGAGGCATGTGGGTGGGCGTGCACCCAATGGCCAGTGCGCCTGATCCCACTGTTGTCCGGGGAGGCACAGGTGGCAGACCAACAGGTACCTGTAGTGAACCTCATGGCCTATGACGATAGGGAGCTGGCCTTTTGTCATGGCCTAACAGCTCAGAGACACTTGCCGCACTGGAGCAATTCATAGCTCGGCTTCCACAAGGAATGGCCGAGTAGGTCCAGTGCCACTGCCTGGCGTCATTGAATCAGGCCATCCAGCTGGCTGAGGATCATCTGGTGCCGTGCCTCGGGGTCGGCATGCCCCTCCCTAATCTCTCTCTCTCAAACTCCTCTCAATCTCTTTCTGCTCTCTCTCCTATTCCTGCTCCCAGGTAACGAATAGGAGGGCTAGATCTGCGACACGAGGGGGCCTGCTGGAGATGTGGGGACCCGGGTCATTTCTAGGACTGGTGTCCAGTAATGGAGTTTGGAATGTTGATCCGGGCCCCCGATTCCCTGTGGGCTGTCCCCGATCAAGCTGGGCAGAACCAAATACCTGTGAGTATTAAGGGGGGTAACCATGTGAGGCTTTGGTGGTGGTGTAACATGATATCTGGACGCAGTGCCATTACGCTTCCTGTCTGCAAATAGTGTGGCGGACACACTGTTTCGCATTATCTCCCGAGTGGGAATCCCCAAAAAGATTCTCACTGATCAGGGCACAATGATTTACACCAGCGTCGATAACCTGAAAAACATACTGCTGGGTGGAACATTTAAATCGCACTTGGTCCATGGTTCGTAAAATCATAAAAGACGACGGCAAAAATTTGAATAAGTGGCTTGAGCCTCTGTTGTTCGTGGTGATTGGAGGTTCCACAAGCCTCTACTGGGTTTCCCCTATTTAACCTTCTCTATGGTCGTCAGCCCCGTGGGGTGCTTGATGTCATTAAGGTAGGGACACACCAAATCAACGCCAAAGAACTAGCACTGATGAAAGCTGACTGTGTTGTCGCCGCGCGTTGGGGAAACAAATTTTTGCTTAAACACACTGAAAGGACTACTTCTGCGCCTGCGTGTAAAGGAGATAACTGTCTATTTAAGCAGATATATTCGCCAATCAAACAGGGAAAGTAAAACTAAGACTGCAGGTATACAAACCATAAACAAAGCAGTGCTTGCATAGCGTTTTGAATATCAATCATGCAGATCACCTTCTTTATTCCACTCCACTCATGTTATTATGAAAATATTGGTAAAAGAATGCTCAGGTAATATCACGTGAAATTAGAACAGCATTTGGTCTGTGCCGTCATGACTTTTTTGCTTGCTTTCATCACTTTTGCTCTTATTCTCGCACACTGACTTGTTTGCTAAACTGAACAGACAATCAGAGTTCTTTCTCTCACCAACGACCCGACGCAGATTCTACATGTTGAATCAGCCCCCAAAAAAACTGACATCATCCGACTAGAACCAACGGTGCAAACAAACCCTAGAGCCAACTGTGTGGAACACACCGAAAAAAAAGTCGGCCGAGGCTCAAAAATGGCCCTACGCTGCCCGATGGCTTGGTGTACTTGGCTTTAAAGAGGCTTGGTAGGAGGGGCCTTTAAACAGCCGTAGTGAAATTCAGTATGTCATGGACCTCTGAGCAAAACTCCACACATTGGGCGGCTCTCCATGGAGAATTTGCTCCAGGCACTGGACAGACAAAGTCAGCTGTACAACAGGGGTACGCAACAGCATCAATTTACAGCGGGAGTGCTTGTATTACTCCTAACTAGGGATGTCCCGATCCGATCACGCGATCGGAAATCGGGCCCGATCACGTGGTTTCAGACTCGATCGGAATCGGACGTTACCTCCCGATCAGGACTCGGACATATGCAAATTAGGGGTGTACCGGTACATGTATTCGTAATTATTGAACCGTTTCGGTACGAGGCTTCCGGTTCGGTACGCATACAAACCGAACGATTCCTAGGACCATTTTTCCTGCAGACAAAATCCGCGCTGGCGCGATCACCACAACGTTGCGCAACATCAAATGGCAAACGGAATGAAAGCGGAACGAAACTGCGCTACTCATTATATTGTGCTTAACAGACCATTTATCAGTTCGGACCAGCACCGATATCTACAGCTACACCGCGCTGTGTAGCGCGGAGATCAAGCGACACTGTGCTAAGAGATCCAGTGAAGAAAACATTTGAATTCGCCACTGAAGTAATAACATCGCTGCGAGATCTAGTGAGAAGCATTCAAATTTCTCCGTCATTTACCGTAGATCTCTATTAGATCAAACAGCACTGACTTGGAAACCGGGAGAAACATTGTGCCGTGAATGAACATGGATTTAATGTTGCACTTCAAAACTCAAATATTATATAAATATATATTTAAATGTTATTTTTAATGTGATTACCAAAACATTATTTGTTCATCCTTCAAAGATTACCCCCATTTATAAACCTGAAAGTTTCACGATGTAGGAAAATTCAAACTTATTTAAAAATAGTTTTTCTTTAAATAAATAGGAAATTTCTCTGGCATTTCTTTCTTTTTGCTGTATTGTATCGAACCGAACCGCAAATTTTGTGAACTGTTACACCCCTAATGTGTGTATATATATATATATATAAATATATATATATATATATATATATATTACATATATTACATGCCTGCCGGGTATTTTAAGTTGAGGTGCAATTTGTTTTTATATTACACTTTTTCTATATTTACTGTTGCACTAAAGTCCAAAAGTGAAGATTTTATGTTATTTATTACTTGATTGTTCAAGCTACCTCACAGACGTGCTCTGTTTGAATGTTGAATGTTAAAATAAGGTGAATTAAATAAAAAATAAGAAACATCCTGGATCTGTTTTTTCTCTCTTCTTTATTCTTTTTTTATGTATTATATAAGTATCGGATCGGGACTCGGTATCGGTAGATACTCAAAATCAAATGACTCGGACTCGAGGGCAAAAAAACCTGATCGGGACATCCCTACTTCTAACATCCAGTTCCAAGTTACTCGCGAAGTGACAAGGAACTTTTGTGGTTGCACGGTGAGCTGGGGATCTCGATTATGAGGTAAGAAGAACGGACAGGGGTGAGTCATGTCAAATTTATCATCTCAATCTTTTAAAACGCTGGAATGAGGAGAGGTCGGTTGAGTTAACAACAGCCGTTCCGACAGAGGAAGATCTCGGACCAGCAGCAGCAGTCCAAACCAAGCCGCTCGCTCTGGTCCCGGGGGAGATCAACTCTCCCCGCTGCAGATCACTGATTTAGCAAAGTTGCAAGCAGATTTTGCAGCTGTTTTCACCCCTGCCTGTTCGCACAGACCTCATACAGCACCATATCGAAACAATCCCCGGGGAAGTGGCACGCAGCCATCCCTATCGTTTACCTGAACACAAGAAAAAAGTGGTACAGGACGAATAAAAGGCCATGCTAGAGTTTAGAGTAATAGAAGAATTGCATAGCGACTGGGCGAGCCAGACAGTTTTAGTACCCAAACGGACGGCTCTGTCCGTTTCGGTGTCAAAATTCGACTCTTATAATGCCCCGAGTTGATGAGCTGCTTGATCGGTTAGGTTCGGTTTGCTTTTACTCGACACTGGATTTGACAAAAGGGTACTGGCAGATCTCCTTATCGCCATTACCCAAAGAAAAATAGCCTTCACAACACCATTCAGATTATACCAATTTATTACTCTTCCGTTCGAGTTGTTCGGGGCTCCCGCCACCTTTCACCGTTTAATGGACAAAATCCTCCCACCTCATTCCGCGGATGCCACTGCCTACCTTGACAACATTATCATATAAAATCATGATTGGCATCTGGAACATCTGCTCGCTGTCCTCAGATAGCTGGACTCACCGCGAACCAGCGGAAGTGTGCGATTGGGCGTGTGAAGGTGTGGAGCACAGTATATGGGCTTTCACTTGGGACATGGGCAGGTGCGTCCCCAAATTGATAAGACAATAATTGATAAAACTGCTGAAGTCCCAAAATCAAAAAGGAGGTGAGACAGTTACTGGGGGACAGATATTTATTTCTTATTATTCTGCGCTCACCAGCCCACTGACTGATCTCACTTAAAAGGAAGCACCAGATCCGGTCCAGTGGACAGAGCTGTGCCAACAGGCCCAAGGTAAAGGTTGCTCTGTCAGCGGCGGGCCAGTGCTGAATCTGAGTCGAAAGCTCTCAAACAGAGATACAAGATACAGCATCATTGGAAAAGAGCGTTTGGCCGTCCTCACCCTCCGTTATTACCTCCAGGGATGGGAATTCAATCTCTGTTCGGACCATTCGCCCCTCTATGGGCTCCACCGTATGAAGGACTCCAAAACGTGGATCACCCATAAGCATTTCGCTTTACAGCCATTTAAGTTCAAGGTAGTCCACATGTCGGAGGCGTAGATGGCTGTAGGCGACTTGCTCTCTAGAAATGGGAGTCGAGTGGTGGACGTTGTGGCGAGGTGGGCGTGGGAATGAGAAGTCTGCAGCGGGAGAACGAGTGTGGAGACGAGCGGGATAAGGAGGTCAAGTGCATGATAACCAACACCTGTCTCCAATTCCAGTGATTGGCGGAGAGGTGGGATATAAGCTCCCCACAGATCTGGGACAGGGAGAGAGAGACTCATGCAGTGATTGTGTTTGGACTGTTTATGTTGTGATTATACGAGGCATTGTGCCCACAGAGTTTCTTATTCTGGGCGTGTTTGCTCGCCACTCAGACTTCTTTGTGATTTCTATCTGTCGAGTTGTAAAAAGTACTGACTTCGGTACCAAGTTGGTACTGAAATTTAAAAAATGTGACGATACCAGTGATACCATTTCCCTCCAGCAATTTGTTTTCTGACAGTCGGTATCGCATAAAAACTAACTCCGGGGTTCTTATTGCAGTTGTTAGAACAGCCGTGTATGACACAACACACCATCGCGTCGTTTAATAAAAAAAATACAGCGATAATACCATGGATAATACCGACGCTGCCTCGCTTGTCAATTGACAGACTGACAGTTGTCGTGGTTTCTATGTCAACAACATGGCCACCGCGAACATTGATGACGTAGATCGAATAACATCTATAACGAGTGGTTCCCTACATTATTACAGGAAGGCGGTACAGTTATTACATTACATGTAACACATTACATGACGTTTTCCCAGAGCATGCGTCCAGAAAGCTGACTCTCAGACAGTGCACCAATGGCCTATTAAATCGAGTTCTCTTTCGTATCTTCTTGGGCTTAAACAGAAAAAACTAAATTATGTCAAAATGCCTGTCTAGGCAAATATCCTTGTGAAACATAGTCGGTTATGTTTTAATTGAACGTAAACAGTTAAAAAGAAATCACATGTGTAACAATTTGTTGGATACGTGCAGCTCTTAAAGTGACAGCAGCCTAATATTCCTGCTGCTGTCTTTTTCTTTTGTTACATTAACATTGAAGATAGAGCTGGTTGAGCTTTGCTGGAGCAGCTTAAAATATTCATTGTACTACTAAATTAAAGTCGAAATATGAATGATATGCAATGATATGAACAGTGAAAGTAGCTCCTACAATACACATGTATATAAAAAAAAAAAAAAAAAAAAAAAAAAAAAAAAAATTATATATATATATATATATATATATATATATATATATATATATATATATAATTTAGTGAAAAACTTAATAAATATATAATACATAAATATAATAAACACCACCAGTTTAAAAAAAATATATACACATGTATTTTACAAATGTTATACTTATTTTGTACTAATATTACAGAAAAGTAACATATTTCAAATATTATTTTATATATACATTATTTCAATAATATTAATATATTGTATTATATTTCTATATGATCAGTTTTAACATAAATTAACATAAACATAAAAGTCACCATATAAAACCATTCTATATTTATATATTAAAATAAATAATAAAAAATTATATGGTAATATATATTTATTTAAAAACTAATATTATAGAAATATAATTAGTAAAAAAACATAATTAGTAAAAATATATATTAGCATATAATTGTTTTAAATAAATGTATGTATATATACCCCACCAAACACATACTCTCTCATACACACACACACAGTATGATGTTTTTTATTTGATTAAGTCACCCGCTCAGACTCACTCGTGTCCATGAGCTCCACCTGTACGCCGACAGAGCATCTCTCTGCAGTGACTCTCAGTAGTTTAGTCTTCAGTCCCTGGATCTCCTGGTTCCTCCTCCGGATCTCCTGATGAAGAGCTGCAGCCTCTTCCTCCAGCAACTGACTGATCTCCACCGCGGCCGCCTTCATGATCGCGGAGATCTGCGTCTGGAACATCCCCGCGGAGCTCATCTCGCAATCAAAGCTCTCTGCAGTTACATTACTATGGAGAAAAACATAATCCACCATTGCTGCTCTCCGGGTCCTGCTCATTCGGGGCGTGACGTGTTTCCGGTGAACTGTGGAGCTTTTAGGAAACGCTCACCAAAATAAAAGACACGCGAGCGGCGGAAGGTCCAAAATAGAGATTTGTTTGTGCGGAAAGGCGCAATGAATAGATACTGAAGATACTACAGTCACATACAGTCTTTTCACCTCATTAATACTTTTCTTGAACAATACAAACAGTTAAATGTGCAGTTAAAAATCTAAAGAAAAGACTTAGGCAAGGCAAGTTTATTTTATTTATATAGCACATTTCATACACAATGGTAATTCAAAGTGCTTTACATAGAAGAAATAAAAAAAATCAAAAGAAATAACAATAATTAAAACAGTTTAGAATAAAGAAATTAAAATAATCAAAACAAATAAGAATAATTAAAACAGTTTAGAATAAAAAATAAAATAAAGTACAGTACAAACAGTTGGACGAACAGTGGCACAGTGCTCATTCAGTAAATGCATAGCTAAACAGAAGTGTTTTGAGTCTGGATTTGAATGTGACTGTAGGAGCACATCTGATCTCCTCTGGAAGCTGGTCCAGCATAATAGCTAAAGCAGACTCTCCGTGCTTAGAGTGAACCCTTGGTATTTCTAGCTGATGTGATCCTAATGATCTGAGTGATCTGTTGGGTTTATATTCAGTGAGCATATCTGCAATATTTTTGGGTCCTAGGCCATTAAATGGTTAAATACCAGTAATAATACTTTAAAATCAATTCTAAATGTAACTGGGAGCCAGTGTAAAGACCTGAGGACTGGTGTGATATGTTCATATTTTCTGGTTCTGCTCACATGAAGCCATTTCTGTATATGATTTTCTGTATAGGCTAGTAAGTTTTATTTTATTTATTTAAACGTCATTTATTTATTTGTATTTATTTATATATTTCTTTAAAAAATGTTATATTATTTTTTAGTGAAAGATTTATTATTGGATATATTGTTTATTCATTAGTTATTGGACAAACTGTCGTGCGAGCATCTCAACATTAAAGGATTTGTTCACCCCAAAAAAATAAATTCTGTCATTTACTCACCCGCATGTCGTTCCAAACCCGTAAGGGTTTCGTTCATCTTCAAACACAAATGAAGATACTGTCTGTCCTCACCATCTGATCATTGGACACAGCTGTTCCCACTCACATTGTTTGCACCTGGCTATTTATACCCTGTCTGTTTCTGTGTTCATTGTGGATTCCTTGTTTATTGTCTTGTTGCACTTCTCTGTTCCACTCCTGATTGTTTCTTGTTTTTGGACTGTTGTTTATGGACTCTGACCTTTTGCCTGGCTGGATTATGAGTACGGATTACCCTAATAAACTGCGCTTGGATCTTACCTTTTCTTGTGTGCATTACGTGACAGAAGGAATCCACCATGCATAGATCCAGCAGTACAGGGATTCGTATCCTTCCCCCTACCACCAAGGTGGAGAAGAGAGGAGGATCTGGGTCTCCTATGACGTTATTTGAAATTTTTGCTATGTGCGCTCGAAGGACTGAGGAGAACATAGCTGCCAGATGTCAAGTGGGAGGAGGAAGGTCCAATACTGCTACTAGCAGCTCCCCGGAACCCCCTTCCGCAATCCTTTGAGGGAACCCGCCTAGCCATATTCCCTGGAACCCGTGGAGGCCGTAGGAGAGGACATGCCCGACACGGACCCGACACCATTCCCCACTTCAACCTCTTTTGAGCCCTGAACCAGTGCTGGCTAGTGGCTCAGACCCTGTGATGTCCAGCGGTTCCGAGTCTGGTTCAGGGGTCTCAAGTCCGGTGGTCCGGGAGGACCCGACTTCGGTGGTCCCAAGCCCAGTGGTCCCGGAGGACCCGATTTCGGTGGTCCCAAGCCCGGTGGTCAAGGGGATCTGACTTCGATGGTCTCTGACTCAGGTGTCCCAGACCTGTCTACTCTCTCTGTCATGGCTCCAGTGGTGGCCGACGAGGCTGATGTACCTCCGCGCGGTCGGAGACCGAGGAGGAAGAAGGCTGTCCGTTCACCTGGTCCAGTGGAGACCATTCCTAAGCCTACTGTTTCTACCATCAGTCCTGCCATTGGCCAAGAGGGCTGTCTTCACCTTCTACGCATTGGCCGTTCTGTAGGCCTGGGTTCTGCCGGTCCAGAGACGGTTCACGTCACGTCTGCCGAGCCAGAGACTGTTCACGTCACGTCTGCCGAGTCAGAGACTGTCCACGTGGAAGCTGTCCCCGAGGCCGCTGCGGAGGAAGCTGTCCCTGAGACTGCTGCGGAGGGCGAAACCGAGTCGGTTTCTGAGCACGCCACGGAGGTCGCTCTCGAGCCTGTCCCTGTGCACACCAGTGCTGCCCAGGAGGGCGAGCCGATGTCTGTTCCTGAGCCGGTGTATGTTCCTGAGCCGGTGTCGGTTCCGCGCTGGTCTCCCGAATGGCAGGTTCTGCTCTGGCCACGCAAGGAGAGGTTTCCGCCTTGGCCGCCCGATGGACTGTCTGTTCTGCCCTTGCCGCCGAATGGACTGTCTGCTCTGTCCTGGCCGCTCGATGGACTGTCTGTTACGCCCTGGTCACCCTATGGACTGTCTGCTCCGCCCTGGCTGCCTGCACAACCTGCTCCACCCTGGTTACCGGTTAAGCCATCCAGTCCGGTTCTTGTTCCCCTCCATGGACCTGATCATTCTCATGTTATGCAGCACGTTTGAGCTTCAGCAAGAACCAATGAGTTTCATTCTCGTGTTACGCAGCACGTTTGAGCTTCAGCAAGAACCAATGAGTTTCATTCTCGTGTTACGCAGCACGTTTGAGCTTCTACAAGAACCAATGAGGTTTATTCTCGTGTTATGCAGCACGTTTGAGCTTCAGCAAAAACAAATGAGGTTCATCCTCGTGTTACGCAGCACGTTTGAGCTTCAGCAAGAACCAATGAGGTTTATTCTCGTGTTACGCAGCACGTTTGAGCTTCAGCAAGAACCAATGAGGTTCATTCTCGTGTTATGCAGCACGTTTGAGCTTCAGCAAGAACCAATGAGGTTCATTCACGAGTTATGCAGCACGTTTGAGCTTCAGCAAGAACCAATGAGGTTCATTCTTGTGTTACGCAGCACGTTTGAGCTTCAGCAAGAACCAATGAGGTTCATTCTCGTGTTATGCAGCACGTTTGAGCTTCAGCAAGAACCAATGAGGTTCATTCACGAGTTATGCAGCACGTTTGAGCTCTCTAAAGAACCAATGAGGTTCATTTTCGTGTTATGCAGCACGTTTGAGCTTCAGGAAGAACCGATTAGGTTTAATCTAATGTGTTACGCTCCACGTTTGAGCTTCAGCAAGAACCAATAGCTGCGTTTCCACTGCCGGGCCAGGGCCGAGCCGTGCTAGTGCGTGCCAGGGCCAGTCGCGTTTCCACTGTCACTTCCGGGGCTTGATCGGGGCTCCCTCAGGGCCAGGATTTCTGGCCCGTCGAATACCTTGGGCCAAAGCGGGCCAGCTCGGGCTAGAGGCGTGCTCAAGGTAAAAGGCGGAGTTTATCGGTGTTATGGAACGTTATCTGAAGCAAGATGCACATTTCACTTTTTTTATATCGCGCAAAATGATCGCGGGCAGAAGAAAGGGTACAACGTCAATTTGACGGCGTGTGAAGAAACGAGGACGTTATAAAATACATCGATGCTGAGCTTTCTAAGCTAAGCATGCAGCGATCAACGCTTCAAGTTCAGGAAAAAATAAAAAAGTTGAGGGCGCAGTATTGTTCAAGGCGATTAAAACGCACAACGGACAAAGCAGAGCTCAGAAAAGGAACTTTCCATGGTTCGACTTGATGGACGTGTGTTGGGTCACCGCCCCTCTGTTAGTGACAACTCGCGAGACAATCGGGACACCATTGCAGCCACGGCCGGTGAGTTAATATACATGCTATCTTCCTAACTTAAAAAATAAATACATTTATAATATCCGCTGAAATGGGTTGGGTTGTATGTATGAAGTTTGATCCAGAAAGGCGTGTTAGGGGCGGGGTTTAGGGCAGCGCTGCGGAGCTACTGGCCCGGCAGTGGAAACGCGAGCCCGGAGCTAAGGCCCGAGGCCACTGGCTCGGCTCGGCTCGCTGTTTGCCCTGGCCCGGCCTTAGCCCGGCAGTGGAAACGCGGCTAATGAAGTTCATTCTCGTGTTACGCAGCACGTCTGAGCTCTCTAAAGAACCAATGAGGTTCATTCTCGTGTTACGCAGTGCGTTTGAGCTTCAGGAAGAACCAATGAGGTTTGTTCTAATGTGTTACGCAGCACGTTTGAGCTTCAGCAAGAATCGTTTTAATAAATAAGTCAATGACGTACTCAGTCACTTCTGCTTTTTCGCAGAAAGAATCAGCCATTTTGAACGAATTGGTTGACTGAATGATTCAATGACTTATGAAATAAAGCTTCTTTCATTTCAAGTAAAGAAAGTTGTTTTATGGTTTAGTTAACTATAATATCCCTGGGGATTGTTACATACTTGATCATCAGGAAACATTGTAAAAAGGGAGATGTTGCATAATGAATGTGTGAAACAGGCTTTAATGCAGAAATGCATCAGAAGCTAATATCAACACAAGAACAATTCTAAGAAATCTCACTTTGAGGCATATGAAAAACTTTGTGTGTGGTCGTGTCCACGTTCATCATCTCTATATGGGGATGTGTGGACTGAATATGCAAGTAAGAAGACACAGCAGAGGTTGTATTTTATAAATAAATGACTGTCTTTTAATGTCCATAATAGAGTGCATGTGATGTTTTATGGGGCTTTTATTGAAAGCATTATGACATTCTGTTTGAGTTGCTGGTTTGGTAATGCTTCAGAGGCTCAGAAGAAATCACTAAGAAAAGTTAGTAACAATGACAAGCAAACTGTTGGGAATTAAGTATAGGGAGTATATATAAAGAGAAAGTGCAGACCAACGCTAACATCATTGTTGATGATACGAGGCATCCCTTATCTTATGTTTTTGAATTATTGCCATCTGGCCGACGGTTCTGTGTTCCCCGATGCATGAAAAACAGGGCCAAACTATCTTTTATCCCCCAAGCAATTAGATTTTTAAATTCTTCTCCCAGTGTTGATTGATGGTCAGCTGGTCTGTTTATCCTAAATAAGTATTATTGTTTGTATATGCCAACTTTTGATTTGTTTTAAATGTCTGTGTGAGCTTGCATCAAACTACTTTCCCTACGGGGACAAATAAACACTACTACTACTATTGTCGCTGTGCAAGCGCATGTGTCTGAGACAGTTGTCCTGTCTGGAGAAGCTTTTACCGCACAGCTGACAGCGGAAGGGTTTCTCACCCGTGTGCACTAGTCTGTGTGTTAAAAGACGCTTCCTCTGTGTGAAGCTTTTGCCACACTCCTCACATCTGAAGGGTTTTTCGTCCATGTGAATTAGTTGGTGTGTTAATAGCCGCCCCCTCTGTGGGAAGCCTTTCCCACACTCCTCACATCGGAAGGGTTTGGGTCCTGTGTGCTTGCCGGCATTCAGATTCTGTGGGAGCGTTTTGGGCAAACACGAGCTTGAATGTGAGGATAGGAGTGTGTTGAACGGTGTCGATTCAGACTCGCTTGTGCTGGGTGAGCTTCTAAGGGAATCCTGAAGATTCAAGTCATACTCAATGTCTGCAACCCCAAAGCTCTCGTTCTGCAGAACAGCCAATAAACCGGACTGAGTCGACGTGGTCGTCGGATCCTCCATCACATATGGATCTGTAAAATTCTGGGAATGTTGTTCCGACTCCACAAGATTTTCCGGATCGTCAAATGCTTTCCCAGAACACCATAAACGAGAGTTTCCATCATGGCAGTGGTTTTGTCCTTCAAACTTCTGCTTTGCCTGAACTTGATTCAGTGTCTGATCCACAAGTTTTTCCACCTGTTCGATCTTCATCTCAAACTCCAGTCCACTGAGCTCCTCTTCATCCGGTTCCTTCAGCAGCGTTACAGACTCTTCTTGTTTCAAAAGCTGTGAATTCACATCCGCCGCATGTGAAAAGTGAGCTTTCTCCTCTGAGAGATTCTTCACAATGACCTTTTCCTGGCTGCGAGGATCAGCTTGAGCTTCCCGCGAATGAGCCGTTACACCTGTCGAGAAATACAAGTCATAAGTCTTCAAGATATTTTAATTTAAATTCTACAAAAAAAATCTTTGGAACAAAAATTTGGATATTTTTAATGAAATCTGAGAGATTTCTTTCCCTCCTTGACAGTCTACGCAACTAGCATTTTGACGCTTCGAAAAGTTAATAAAGAAATCGTAAAACAAATCCATATGAACTGAGCGGTTTAGTCCAAATTTTCTAAAGAGACTTGATGGCTTTATATGAAGAACAGACTTAAACTAGGCATTTATTCACATATAAACATTGATCAGAGAACATAAAGAGAAGCTACAATGAAAGGGCTTGAAGCGTGAGAACAAACCTCTAGCTGAAGCTCAAACGTGCTGCGTAACACGAGAATGAACCTCATTGGTTCTTGCTGAAGCTCAAACGTGCTGCGTAACACGAGAATGAACCTCATTGGTTCTTGCTGAAGCTCAAACGTGCTGCGTAACACGAGAATTAACCTCATTGGTTCTTGCTGAAGCTCAAACGTGCTGCGTAACACGAGAATGAACCTCATTGGTTCTTGCTGAAGCTCAAACGTGCTGCGTAACACGAGAATGAACCTCATTGGTTCTTGCTGAAGCTCAAACGTGCTGCGTAACACGAGAATGAGCCTCATTGGTTCTTGCTGAAGCTCAAACGTGCTGCGTAACACGAGAATGAACCTCATTGGTTCTTGCTGAAGCTCAAACGTGCTGCGTAACACGAGAATGAACCCCATTGGTTCTTGTAGAAGCTCAAACGTGCTGCGTAACACGAGAATGAACCTTATTGGTTCTTGCTGAAGCTCAAACGTGCTGCGTAACACGAGAATGAACCTCATTGGTTCTTGAGAAGCTCAAACGTGCTGCGTAACACGAGAATGAACCTTATTGGTTCTTGCTGAAGCTCAAACGTGCTGCGTAACACGAGAATGAACCTCATTGGTTCTTGTAGAAGCTCAAACGTGCTGCGTAACACGAGAATGAACCTTATTGGTTCTTGCTGAAGCTCAAACGTGCTGCGTAACACGAGAATGAACCTCATTGGTTCTTGAGAAGCTCAAACGTGCTGCGTAACACGAGAATGAACCTTATTGGTTCTTGCTGAAGCTCAAACGTGCTGCGTAACACGAGAATGAACCTCATTGGTTCTTGCTGAAGCTCAAACGTGCTGTGTAACACGAGAATGAACCTTATTGGTTCTTGCTGAAGCTCAAACGTGCTGCGTAACACGAGAATGAACCTCATTGGTTCTTGCTGAAGCTCAAACGTGCTGCGTAACTCGAGAATGAACCTCATTGGTTCTTGCTGAAGCTCAAATGTGCTGCGTAACACGAGAATGAACCTCATTGGTTCTTGTAGAAGCTCAAACGTGCTGCGTAACACGAGAATGAACCTTATTGGTTCTTGCTGAAGCTCAAACGTGCTGCGTAACACGAGAATGAACCTCATTGGTTCTTGAGAAGCCCAAACGTGCTGCGTAACACGAGAATGAACCTTATTGGTTCTTGCTGAAGCTCAAACGTGCTGCGTAACACGAGAATGAACCTCATTGGTTCTTGCTGAAGCTCAAACGTGCTGTGTAACACGAGAATGAACCTTATTGGTTCTTGCTGAAGCTCAAACGTGCTGCGTAACTCGAGAATGAACCTCATTGGTTCTTGCTGAAGCTCAAACGTGCTGCGTAACACGAGAATGAACCTCATTGGTTCTTGCTGAAGCTCAAATGTGCTGCGTAACACGAGAATGAACCTCATTGGTTCTTGTAGAAGCTCAAACGTGCTGCGTAACACGAGAATGAACCTTATTGGTTCTTGCTGAAGCTCAAACGTGCTGCGTAACACGAGAATGAACCTCATTGGTTCTTGCTGAAGCTCAAACGTGCTGCGTAACTCGAGAATGAACCTCATTGGTTCTTGCTGAAGCTCAAACGTGCTGCGTAACACGAGAATGAACCTCATTGGTTCTTGCTGAAGCTCAAACGTGCTGCGTAACATGAGAATGAACCTCATTGGTTCTTGCTGAAGCTCAAACGTGCTGCGTAACACGAGAATTAACCTCATTGGTTCTTGCTGAAGCTCAAACGTGCTGCGTAACACGAAAATGAACCTCATTGGTTCTTGCTGAAGCTCAAACGTGCTGCGTAACACGAGAATGAACCTCATTGGTTCTTGCTGAAGCTCAAACGTGCTGCGTAACACGAGAATGAACCTCATTGGTTCTTGCTGAAGCTCAAACGTGCTGCGTAACTCGAGAATGAACCTCATTGGTTCTTGCTGAAGCTCAAACGTGCTGCGTAACTCGAGAATGAACCTCATTGGTTCTTGCTGAAGCTCAAACGTGCTGCGTAACATGAGAATGAACCTCATTGGTTCTTGCTGAAGCTCAAACGTGCTGCGTAACACGAAAATTTGGACTTAACTGCTCAATTAATATGGATTAGTTTTACGAACTCTTTATGAACTTTTTGAAGCGTCAAAATGGAAGTTGCGTAGCTGTCCATGGAGGGACAGAAATCTCTCCGATTTCCAGATCGAGGGACTGAAGTCTCGAGTGATGCTCATGAGACTAAACTACAGCATACAGAAAGATGCTCCATCGGCATACAGGTGGAGATCATGGACACAAGTGAGTCTGAACAGTTGACTTAAAGAGATAGTTCAGCCAAAAATGAAAATTCTGTCATCATTTATTCGTTCTCATGTCTTTCCAAACCCGTAAGACTTTCGTTCATCTTCAAACACAAACGAATATTTTTTTAATGAAATCTGAGCGATTTCTGTCCCTCCATTGACAGGCTACGCAACTATCACTTTGAGGCTTCAAAACGTTTATAAAGAGATAAAACTAATCCCTATGAACTGAGTGGTTTAGTCCAAACGACTTGATCACTTTATATGATTGAATTTAGGCTTTTATTTACAATAAAAAACATTCATCACTTGATGAGAACCAGAGGTTCATTCCCGTGTTACGCAGCACGTTTGAGCTTCAGCAAGAACCAATGAGGTTCATTCTCATTTTACACAGGTATGGTTGAATTTCTGTTTATCTTCCCTGATCAGTGTTTATACGTGAATAACTGCCTAAATTAAATCTGTTCATCATATAAAGCAATCAAGTGTCTTCAGAAAATTATATTTATGAAACGCCAAAATTGTGTAGAGTAGACTGTCAATGGAGGGACAGATATCTCTCAGATTTCATAAAAAGATCTTCATTTGTGTTTCGAAGATGAACAAAAGTCTTACGGGTTTGGAAAGTCTCTAGAACAAACAAACAACACAGAAACAAACATACACTTATTCATGCAATACATAGTGTAAACTAAATTGCCCAGAAAGACATGACAGCAACGATTTTACATCAGTAAGTCATGGGTTTTATTGTCATTTGCAAAATGCATCCTATCAATGCTCCCATTTTAAATAATTCACACAAACACAAAGTAGCAGAAAACAACATAGAAGACATATAGCATAGTTTTACTGGCTTTAAAATGAAAATTAAATTCATGTAGATAAATGAAATGCATTTTATGTGACAGTTGATGTTTATAAAATAGATGTAAAAGTGATCTGTTAAACAAATACTGAAAAAAAGTATATCAAACTTAAAGCAATATTACTAATTTATCATAAAAAACTTCTATAAAGTATGTCAAAACAAGTCAAATTTAAAATAATGTGGCATTTCATAAAATCTTGTCAGCATGGATCTGTGACTGTGAATGCTACCAATACGCATACGCCTCCTCTTCAGTGTGGGTGCGCTGGTGCAGTTTTAGCGAGTTTAAATGCGAGTAGGACTTGCCGCATTCTTCACAGCTGTACGGTTTCTCTCCGGTGTGTGAGCGCTGGTGTGAGATCAGGTGAGAGTTGCAGTAAAAGCCTTTGCCACACTGAGGGCAGGTGTACGGTCTCTCTCCGGTGTGGATTCTTTGGTGGATCTTCAGGTAGAAGCGCGTAGTGAAGGTCTTTCCGCACTGAGGGCAGCGAGAGCTTCTCTCTGCGTTTGTGTCTCCTCTGTGATCTGACGCTGATGGAAGCGCATGGTTAGCGGCAGCGGTTCTGTACGGTTCGTCCACGTGCCGGCGGTTCGGAGACACACCTGTGACGTATCGCTCACCTGTTTCCAGAGGAAAAGCGTCCAAACTCAGGGCTCCGGAGTTCGCTGGATATTCCTGGGACACCGGTGAATTCCACATTCCACCGGGCTTCATTTTACTCGTTAGTATAAAATCACTACCTACAGATTGACGAACAAAGAACAGAGTTCATAATTCAGAGAGGCCCATAATTCTAAAGATTGGTTAGTTGAACTAGTCCTGATATGAAGTGATCTCTGACCAACTCTAGCTGGTCCTGTTGTTCCCATGCCGAAACTATCCTGGTCTTCCACCTCTGGACCCAACGGGGAAAGAGCAGGAGAAACTAGGGATGAAATCAATCAACCGAATAAGCATAAAATGATTAAGAAAGTATATTAGAAAATTATATTTAGAATCTGATATAAAACAGAAAAGCAATATCATAATTCTTGAAAGCATGGTTAGTATGTTTTACTCGGCCCACTGTCCCACTGTTCGTCCTCCATGTGTTCCTCTTTGATCTGAATTGGTTTGATACCGTCTTCCTGCAGTTTAGAACGACAAAGAATCAGGTTACTCTGACGTATACTGAAGAAGAATCTAATAATGAAGATCCTTACGTTCAGTGTGAACGTCTGCGCTGAAGAAACGTCCGTGTGTGTCTCCGTCTGTGATTCTCCGTCATGATTTTCATTTATCTTTACGCAGTTGAGGTTTACCTCTGGTGAGAAATGTTTTTTGAAAAAGGAAACATATGCAACATATACATGCATTGTTAAAGGTGCAGTAAGCGATTTCTGAGAAATGCTGTTGATATTTAAAACCACCAAAACAAACGCCTCTACCCCTCTTGATAGCTCCACCCCCACAGTCACAATCACCTCCCCCATCATAAGTGGACACGCTCCTTATTGCTGATTGGCTACAAGTGTGTTGTGGCGCTCGGTCTGATCCCCTTTTAACAGTGTTTCCCAGAAATCTCTTACTGCACTCATTTATTCACCCTCATGTCATTCCAAATCCATTGGACCCTATACCGACTAAGCTACTGAAAGAGATGCTTCTAGAGTTCATAAATCCTCTTCTTGATATCATTAATTAATCTTTGACATTAGGATACCTACCGAAAAATAAAAAGTTGGCTATTATTAAACCTCTTATTAAAAAAATACAACTTTTTAGTCAATTACAGGCCGATCTCAAATCTACCCTTTCTGTCACAGATACTAGAAATCGAATTATCCTCACAACTATGTTCCTTTTTAGAAAGAAATGGTATATGCAAGGATTTCCAGTCAGGATTTATTATCATGCATTCATCTTATGTACTGAGACAGCTCTCATTAGAGTCACAAATTATTTTCTCTTATCATCTGATCATGGTTGTATCTCTCTGTTAGTGTTACTCGATCTTAGTGCTGCATTTGATCCTATTGATATTCGATACTACCACAACATTCTTTTAAATAGACTCGAAAATTATAATGGCATTAGTGGAATTGCACTAGCATGGTTTAAATCATACTTATCTGACTGTTATCAGTTTGTAGCAGTAAATTAAGAGATGTCTTATCGATCACAAGTTCAGTATGGCGTACCACAAGGCTCAGTACTAGGACCGCTGCTGTTCACTCTGTACATGCTACCATTAGGAGATATCATTAGGAAGCATGGCTTTAGTTTTCACTGTTATGCCGATGATACCCACCTCTCTATTTCTTTGCGACCCAGCAAAACTTACCAATTCACAAAATTAACAGAATGCATAGCTGATATACAAAATTGGATGAATGGTTATTTCCTACTACTTAATTCTGAAAAAACAGAGATTCTAATTATTGGACAAAAAACTTCCACACGTAATAACCTAGAATACTGTTTAACACTTGATGGCTGCTCTGTTAAGTCTTCGTCCTCAGTTAGGAACCTGGGTGTGCTCTTTGATACCAATCTTTCATTTGAAAGCCACGTTTATAGCATCTGTAAAACCGCAATCTTCCATCTTAAAAATATATCTAAATTACGACATATGCTCTCAATGACAAATGCGGAACAATTAGTTCATGACCTCAAGGCTAGATTATTGTAATGCTCTACTGGGTGGTTGCCCTGCACGCTTAATAAACAAACTACAGTTGGTCCAAAATGCAGCAGCTCGAGTTCTTACCAGAACCAGGAAGTATGACCATATTAGCCCGGTTCTGTCAACACTGCATTGGCTGCCTATTAAACATCGTATACATATTAAAATATTGCCGATTCCTTACAAAGCACTAAATGGTTTAGCTCCTCAGTACGTGAGCGAGCTCTTAACACATTATAGTCCTTCACGTCTATTGCGATCTCAAAATTCTGGCCAGTTGATAATACCTAGAATATCTAAATCAACAGCAGGCGGTTGATCCTTTTCCTATTTAATCCGTAAACTTTGGAATAGTCTTCCTAGTATTGTTCGGGAAGCAGACACGCTCTGTCAGTTTAAATCTAGACTAAAAAACATCTCTTTAACCTGGCATACACATGTATATTATTCAAATCAGTTAAATGATTGTTAGGCTGCATAAACTAGGTCAGGCGGAACCAGGATCCGGCTGACTACATCATGCGTTGTGGTCGTGTCTAGATGCCATTCTTCTTATGATGAAACGAATACATCAGGTGTTATGGGAAGTGTTCCTGGTTCCGCCTGACCTAGTTTATGCAGCCGGATCTGGGCCATATCCAGATCGGATGGAGGACCTGCACCTAGACACGACCACAACGCATGATGTAGTGAGCTGGATCCGGGCCGTATCTAGATCAGATGCAAGGGCGTAGGTTTAGGGGGGGACACTAGGTACTAGTCCCAATCAATATTTTGAGATGACAAATTTGTCCCCACCAATATTTAGCAAGCTGCTTTAAACTGCTATTTTGATATTTGCGCTGCATTTGGATCTTTGCGCTGCTGTTTGGATCGATTCCAACGGCCAGGAAGACGACAGTAGGCCTACAAGATACGCCGTAATTTGATTGGCGGCGGGGTATCTGACAGGCAGGCTACACGCGCGGGCCGGGACTACTTTTTGTGCTTGCACTCACTGGCAGCGAGCGGCTGGTGTGTGTGTGTGTGTGTGTGACGACGCCGACGGTAAGTTACCAGGGCTGTCTCTCTGCCTGCCATATACAAAGGCCAGAGTAAAACATTTTAATATTCCGTTTTTTTGCCCCTTTTTGTACTTTGTATATCAGCTATGTCACCCAAGAAGAAGAAAGGGGACATGCGAAGCTTTTTCATAAAGCAGAGTGTAAGTAGGCAAAAATAACTAGCCACACAAATAACTAGCAGTAGTAGTGACTGACCAGGCTTTCAAATGCTACTCTACTGTGGAACATAGTATTAACTGGTGATCCTGGTTACCCAGGATATTGTTACAGTTAAACCTAGCTTCTGCAATCTTTCAAGGTTAGGAGCATTAATTAGGGGTGTGCAGCACGGATAGACTCATAGAAGTCGCGCTATCATGATAGAATGCTACGTTAGCAAGCAGTGGTGTAAAGTAACGAATTACAAATACTCTCGTTACTGTAATTGAGTAGTTTTTTTAGGAATTGTACTTTTTTAAGTAGTTTAAAAACAGTGTACTTTTACTTTTACTTGAGTACATTTTAAGTGCTGTATCGGTACTTTTACTGCGCTATTTTCCCTGAACCTGCCGTCGCTACATTTATATTAATATTTATTTTTATAATAAGTCATCATGTGACTCCATGCGTGATTCCCGTCAAATCAAATCGCGCGCGGAAAACTTTGCATCAAACCAGCATCAACAGACTTCGAGACACCTGGCGCCAATTTATTTTGTTCACGAAGTGACTTTCGGAGTGGATCTTGAGCCTGGAGGAAGTTCATGCATTTGTGTCTTCATATAGGCAAAAAAAACAGCGCAAGCGTCACACCTCACACGTGCTTCAGTGTGTGTGTGTGTGTGTGTGTGGTAAATGAAACTGCGCGTCGGCTGCACCATTCATTCACACAGAACATGCAGGATTCGTATTTAAATTGTCTTTGTGGTTTAATATTCACACACACGCACACTATATCGCGATTTGATTTCAAGTGTACTGAACTGCTTTCTATTTATTCCTCAAAAAATTTACAAATTCCGTGAAATTCCGAGTTATAAATTCCTTTTTTATGACTGGATTTTGTCAGCATTTTAGGGGGGCGGGGGTCGTCCAAAACAATGGTAGGGGAAACACTGTATTTTTAGTGCTAGCAGTGAAAAATAAAACTGTTGGAGAAATATTGAAATACTGTTTTCTTTTTTTCTACGAATCTGTGATAAAAGAGTAAGCTACATTTTCAATTTGCAGGGTATAAGGTGGACTAACATTCATAGCATAATACTCACTACTCACTACTCTTGAGTACTTTTAAAAGGGCCACTTTTTACTCCTACTTTGAGTAGTTTTTAGGACCGGTACTTTTACTCTACTCTCACTACATTTTTTGACAAGTAACAGTACTTTTACTTGAGTATGCTTTTTCAGTACTCTTTCCACCACTGTTAGCAAGTCACTGAATGTTAATTAGCCTACCTTAACTTAGAATCTTGCAGTCATAAACAGTGGATCATCTGAGACATTTCTCGTTTCTACATTCTGTTTATGTAATGTAGGCCTATTTGTGAGTGTAGCCTACTTGCTAGACACATGTGCTGGAAAAACATGTTGGCAATGTTAAAAAGGCAAAAGTTAACACTGTTGGTTATTCAAATATAATGAATCATTATTTGATTGATAATATCCAAATAACAATATCTGGTAGGAGGGTTAAACTTGCTAGCCATAGGATAGACTACAAAATTAATTAACCATTTTGTATGCAGGAAAGACCGCATCAAACCACAACAGATTTACATTTATTCATTTAGCAGACACTTTTTATCCAAAGCAACTTACAATTGAGAACAATAGAAGCAGTAAACCTAGGATAACAATATGCAAGTTTTATGACCCTTCCCAGTTTAATCTAATGCAGTTTTCTTTTTTTTCTTTCTTTTTTTAAGAATAGAATATATCAATAGAATTTGATATAGAATAGAAGATACAATTTTAGTATTAATAGAATACTGTAATAATGGATAATAATAATAATGGATTTGTTAAAGGGTTAGTTCGCACATGAAGTTGTATGCAATCCTTACCAGCACTATAGTGCATTTGTTTTTTGTGTGGTAAATTAATCAAGCTTTGAAACGCAAATAATTTTTTCACGTAAAAACGCACAGTTTTGAGGCCCCGGAAACTAACCGGGAGTACTTTCTTGAAAAACTCCCAGCGGCCAGAACTCTGTCCCCACCAAAGCTGAGACCAAACCTACGGCCATGATCAGATGGAAGACCTGCACCTAGACACGACCACAACACATCCCTGAAGTGTCAGCAGGAATTGTGTCAACTAGACTCTCCACTGTGAAAGCCTCATCGACCCGGCAAAAGTTTATTTTCACAACACATTTTTTTCCTCTGTACAGTTAAAAAAGGTTTTCAAAATAACTCCGGTTCACACGCATCCGCGTGTTTATTATTCATGCTGCATTAAAGAAATACAGGTTTGGAACGACATGAGGGCCAGTACATGATAGAAGAATGATCATTTTTGTATAAAATATCCCTATAGGTGGTATTAACAACAGTACACAGCCATCTGATACCCATGTTTATATGTTGTATGATGTGTTTTTGCAAGGGTAATAAGCATTAATACTTAAAGTTCAAATGATTTAGAATTTGCAACCCATTTTACTTCGGTATTGTAACATAATACTGAATCAAAGCATATGGAATGAGAATGTGAAAATTAGATGATGAAAAGTGGATGTTGTAGAGATCTAAATGCAGGTATAACTTTATCACAGATGAGTTTTAAAGGATACAATGATTGACTACAGGGGGACTTTAAAGTTATAAAAAAGTTATTCCAGTAACGGTAACAGAACGTTTGTTTAAAGTTAATTGGTCTTCAAGAATGTTCTCAAAACATTAACATACAGTAAATGCATTAAAAACATTGTTACTGAAACGTTTTTATTTTATTTTAGTTGGGTAATCATCTAACATTTTTTAAATGTTACAACTAATTTCAGAATGATCAGAGAACACTCAAAAGTAATGTTCCAAAGTTTGCAAAATTATCAAATGGAACGGTCCTTTAACGTTCGCATAACCAATAAAAAACGGTTTTGAAAAACTGGTGGAACTACACCCTTGCCTCATTTACGCGTTCTATATGTAAATGAGCCCCGCCTCCACTCACTCACAGCAGCTCTGAGATCACACGTTGACCTGATTGTTTTAAACCTCAGTGTTTCCACTACATTCATTCTGCCTTGGCGGCCGCCACACCTAAAATCATCCCGCCACGTCTGCGCACGGGATGCGCATAATCGCTTTGCCACTCTTATTGGAGACTTTCATATTATAATACTTCGGGGAGGTTTGAACACCTGGGGCAAGGGGGCGTGGCCAATTGGAATATCACTCATGGGCCACGCCCCCTGGGGAAATGGGCCTGCCACCACGGCTGGAAAAAATCCTAGAGGAAACACTGAACCTTGATGGTTTTAAAAACCTGGACTTTTGAGAGCATTCAGAAAGAACATTTTCATAACTTCATTTTTTTTTGTAGCTGGATTTTTTTCCGGGCACTTTTTGTTAGGGTAGTAACGCTTACCTTCGAAGTTGGTGGCGTACCAACGGTGTAAACTGACAGAACGTCCGTTTCTGTCAAACGCAGAACTTTAGCGAAACCCATTTCGTGCTGTGTTCAATTCTGGAAGCATTCATGGGTGAAATGCCTCGAACACACGCGTGAATTTTACGTTATTCCTCCTTCAAAGTGCAAGAACTCAAGCCAACGGGCTCATAAACAGGGTCTTTAGAGGAAAACGCCCGAAACGCATCTTTTCATTATCTCTGCTTGCTAGTTATATGTGCACTGTAAAAATTATTGTTGGTTTAACTTAAAAAAGTAAGTTAACCTGGTTGCCTTAATATTCATTGAAATTAAAATTTTAAGTTAATACAATGAGGGAGATTGGTTTAATAAATAGAAACTCAAAATACTACGTTATCTGAACCACATTAACTATTAAAGTTGATTTGACAAAAGCTGTGATAACAAATCATGAAAATGACAGGTTGAAGAGGCGGAGTCAAAACTTAGGTCTCTATTGGCTCAACATCCGCGAGGCCTTGCATACGTCACCGGTTAAAGGAAGGCGTTTCAGCGGAAGAGCAAGTTAATACATTATGATTAAAGAGTGAAAGTTACAAAAGGCAGGGATGAGTCCCGCATCATGTCGAGTTTAAACAGTGTCATGTGTGACTGAAGTACCTCTCTGTCCGCTGGTGTTGACTTGTGTTCCCACTGAGCGCAGGTTCGACTGGTTCTTTCGGGCTGATCGCAGTTCGCTCTCGGTAAACTGCAGTTTGAGCATCAGCGTCTCGACCTCCATCTTCCGGCGCGTCATCTCCTGCTCCACCGCGCGACTCATCTCCAGCAGCGCGCATTTGGCGAAGCGCTCGAGGATCGACGCGAGCGTCGCGTGGATATCAGCCGACGCAGACATTAGAGCCGCTTAATGGCGAACAATACAAGGCTATTGTTTGTAAAGTGTTTTCAAAAGAGCCTCGCGTCCAATCTGGTGTGTTTTCTTTCTTTCAGCCGCACGCTGGGTTCGAGGATGCGGACAGTCGAGCATGTATCGATAGTGTTTACACAAATCTCACAAAACAGTTGACCGTTTTCCTGGTGGAGTGACGTCACCGTTTAAAGGACCAGTAGTTTTCGCCCTGTCTTTTCACTACCGTAAATCCTAGTGTAGAAGCGCCGGTATAAATCATCAGGGAATCATTCGATTTAAATCTCGCAAACGGGAAAAAAGGTCCCATTTCAGACTGTGATGACGCCTTTTAACTGTCATCAGCATCGCAAATCCTGCAATTGTTTTTTATATTTTCATTTTTTTAAATGTACAATGTACATTTATAACACTATACATTGTATAATATTATGTATTATATTACGTTTGCATCGAATTACAAAAAAACTAGTTAACGCTGCTGTGAGGGAGCGACGGTAATATTATCTCTCCCTTCGAACTGCCGTTATCATCTCTGTATTTTTTTCTCATTATGAAAGTTGTGAAAACACTTGTGAGTTTTTCTTTTGTTATCTGAGCAAATTGGAACACACACACACTTTTTTTTAATTTTTATGTAGTCTCTCATTCACCGCTAGAAGTTTACCCAACTATGACGACGGACGCTTCTGAGAAACCCAGAAATGGGTAAAAAAATTGTTTGTACTCAAAAAAATAAAAAGCTGGTGTTCTGCATATTTTTGACCATTTAATTTCCTATTTGAAAACGAATAACGGAATCACCCCCAGCAGGCCCCAAAAAAAGTGCCAGAATTGCAACTGCTATATAATATTCATATATTGTAAAATATAACTGAAGAAGAAGGTGGAAAAAAACTACAGAAACTAAGCAAATGCAAAGTATAATCCGTTTTATTAATGCAGACAAAAATAACAAAAATGCTGAAACCTTACCCAGGTAACAGCACAAATAAAACACGATGTTAAAAAAGTGTCAGATGAACATAAGATAAAAGTAGAATAAATAGTAACAGTAGAATATATAATAAAATGTAAATTTAAAAGTTGTAGTGTATAAAGTAGTTGCACAAATAGTTAGTAGTTGCACAAATAACATAAACTAATGAACAAATGTGGTAAATAAGTGACAAATGAAAAATAAAATCTATACTTCTAGATGTGGAGATGCAAAGTGTAAAGAGTTTTATGGAAGCTTGTTTCCACCACAAAATAAAAAATTAAAAAGGTAATTGCGACTTTTAATCTCAGAATTGCGTGAAAAAACTCGCAATTCTGACATTATAACACGCAATTCTGACTTTATATCACGCAATTCTGACTTTATATCTCGCAATTCTGACTTTATATCACGCAATTCTGACTTTATATCTCGCAATTCTGACTTTATATCTCGCAATTCTGACTTTATATCACGCAATTCTGACTTTATATCTCGCAATTCTGACTTTATATCACGCAATTCTGACTTTATATCACGCAATTCTGACTTTATATCACGCAATTCTGACTTTATATCACGCAATTCTGACTTTATATCTCGCAATTCTGACTTTATATCTCGCAATTCTGACTTTATATCACGCAATTCTGACTTTATATCACGCAATTCTGACTTTATATCACGCAATTCTGACTTTATATCTCGCAATTCTGACTTTATATCTCGCAATTCTGACTTTAAATCTCGCAATTCTGACTTTATATCTCACAATTCTGACTTTAAATCTCGCAATTCTGACTTTATATCTCACAATTCTGACTTTATATCACGCAATTCTGACTTTATATAACGCAATTCTGACTTTATATCACGCAATTCTGACTTTATATCTCGCAATTCTGACTTTATATCTCGCAATTCTGACTTTATATCTCGCAATTCTGACTTTAAATCTCGCAATTCTGACTTTATATCACGCAATTCTGACTATATATCACGCAATTCTGACTTTATATCTCGCAATTCTGACTTTATATCTCGCAATTCTGACTTTATATCTCGCAATTCTGACTTTATATCTTGCAATTCTGACTTTATATCTCGCAATTCTGACTTTATATCTCACAATTCTGACTTTATATCTCGCAATTGACCCTTCGCTAAGCCCCGCCCTCCTTAGTTACTGTTGCTACGCCTGTCAAGCTTTCGCGACTGCCACGTGTATTACAGTGTGAATGCACCGGTGTCAGACATTCCCAAGGAGATAATTAGTCATTTTTGGCGAACAGGTGAAATATCTGAGAGAGCAAGACAAAAGGGACTGCAGTATGCATTCGAGGGATATATCCACGACATAATATGCAACCGATTAGAGAATAATTTCATCAAAATTGAAGCTAAAGCCTATAACGTTAGGTCCCAGCGCAAGCAGCAGTCGCCTCCTTAGCAGACCATTCACATGGGAAACGCACAAATGGAGGAACAGCTATGTTCATGACCAGCAGGGTAAGTGAAGTGTGAAAATAATCTAATAATTACAAATCAAACAGTTTATCCATCAATCTAACACCGAAGAGCCGCGATCGGATTGGGCTAAAGTTACTCAGGGGTAGGCCGTCGATTAACAAAATGCTGAAATATATTTTAAAGTATGTCAGTGAGCCTCCGTCTTGCCATTAATCGTCTTATTTTACGTTCAAATATATGCATTATGAACAAAGAACCGCCATTATTTCCAAGCAATAGGTTTCTTTTTGT
Source organism: Tiaroga cobitis (assembly GCA_030578255.1). NCBI lineage: Eukaryota > Metazoa > Chordata > Actinopteri > Cypriniformes > Leuciscidae > Tiaroga > Tiaroga cobitis. The sequence continues at coordinate 53,440,395 of CM060592.1, read as the reverse complement.
TTTGTTAATCCTGTCGACATTTAGTTGTGAATGGGTCTCCCACACTGCTTGATCCACGCCCGGCATTCCCTTTGGCTTTTAGGTTTCGGGAAGGGAAAAAATGCCACCCCACCGTCCAAACTTTTAGGATACCGGGTATCAGATTTGCACAATCCATACGCACAACGCGTCGGCATGTTTCCCTCGCTCGAAAGCTTGACAGACCTCCCGCGCCTAGTTACGGTTGCTAAGCCACGATTGGCCAGTGGCGGTTTTCGGGCGTGGCTTAGCGAAGGGTCAATTCTGACTTTACATCTCACAATTCTGAAAAATAAAGTCAGAACTGTGAGATGTACTTGGAATTGTAAGATAAAAAGTCACAAATATCTTTTAAAATGTTTAATTCTGTGGCAGAAACAAGCTTCCATAGAGTTTTGATGTACAATAACAGTACAATAAGACAATAAAACGAAGGCAACAAATAAATAGACACAAATAAAAAACATGCAATAAATATAAAGATGCACATGAATATGTAACGTTACATTGCATAGGGTAAATGAGTATAAAAGACTAATGAAATATAAAATATATATCGACGGATGTGCAAATATGTACAGGCAAAATTTAAAGCAAAACAATACAAATGTAAAGATACTGATAAACGCATGTTTTTCCTCAGTTCTCGACACCGACGTCTTGCAGCGGCGTTCTCTTTTTCCGTCCACCCTCGCGGTCGCCGGCCAGATGAAACCAGCGAATGATGGCCTTCTCCACCTCCAGCTCCGTTATCTGCGCACACGTGGGGTTTCTCCTCACAGCCTCTACACACACACACACACACACACAGAGTTCTCAGACTTCTTTATTGTCATTGTAACAGTCACAACGACATTCTCTGACACAATCCATTTCGCAGCATATAAAAACAACAATTCCGACAATCATTAAAATGACAAAAAACAACAAATTTCAATGAATTAATCCAATGATATGTAAAAAGAATAAATAGAAATAGAATATAGTCAAGACACGTCAAATCGAGACAGAACTACTCGTGCTGAACTAATGAAAAACTGATTACAAGAATAGTTAAAAGAATACTAATAGCAGCATAAAAATACATTGTGATATTCAAAATACTCAAACAGTCTAAACACAATTATTATATAGGATTTATAAAACTATTCCTCAGTCTGTTAGTACGAGACTGTTCAAGTTAAAGGAGGAGTTCACTTCAGAATTAAAATCTCCTGATAGTTTACTCTCCTCCACGTCCTCCAAGATGTTCATGTCTTTCTGTCTTCAGTGGGAAAGAAATGAAGGTTTTTGAGGAACACACTCCAGGGTTTCTCCATATAGTGACTTCAATGGGGTCCAACGGGTCGAAGGTCCAGATGTGAGTTTCAGTGCAGCTTCAAAGTCTCGACACGATCCCAGCCGAGGAATAAGAGTCTGATCTAGACAAACCAGCGGACATTTATAACACAATACACATTTATATACTTTTATCCACAAATGCTCATCTTGCTCGAGGTGTGATGCGACACACATTACGTCATCAGGAAAGGTCAAGTGTGTTCCGGTTCTGAAATGTAGAGTAGAACGAAAAACTCCAACTTCAAAATCCGACATTGTTGTTTTACTTTTTATTTATTTTTGTAAATGGCGTTTGAGTCTTTGCACGTTCGCTCTGTAAACACTGGGTCGGTTCTTCCGCCTACGTCACGCTTGACCTTTCACCCTGATGACGTAATGTGTGTCGCATCACAGATAGTGCAAGACCAGCATTATTGGATAAAAGTATATAAATGTTTATTTTGTTATAAATGTCCGCTGGTTTGTCTAGATCAGACTCTTATTCCTCGGCTGGATCGTGTCGAGACTTTGAAGCTGCACTGAAACTCACATCTGGACCTTCGACCCGTTGGACCCCATTGAAGTCACTATATGGAGAAACCCTGGAGTGTGTTCCTCAAAAACCTTCATTTCTTTTCCACTGAAGACAGAAAGACATGAACATCTTGGATGACGTGAGGAGAGTAAACTATCAGGAGATTTTAATTCTGAAGTGAACTCCTCCTTTAAACACTGGAAGCGCAATATTATAAATAGAGACGCCACTGGTGCCACAACATCTGGAAGAAGATTTACCTTGAAAGCACTTACCAATCACAACGTTTTTAAACTCTAAACTTTGGAAAGAAGTTTTCCCGTTCACACCTCTCCAGTTCACAGTTTTGGCCAAGTCATTTTTGATGGCCTGCTTCATTATTCGCCACACCGTGTCCTTCACGTCCACTCCGCCCAGCAATCCCAGCTCATCCACCTGGATGTTTTTAAAACACCTCTTATTGTGCCGTAGGGAAAACACACGCTTTGAATGCCATTTAACCAAAACACAAAAACAGGATTTTCTAAGTGATACTGATATTTTGGCAAATTACACTAAAGAATAAAGAACTAGAAAGTAATGTTGGCTTGACAAAGACGTATGAAAGTTTGAAAGCTTTAAGAAAGATATTGCTAGCATGAATTAACATGTTTTAACACATTAATAACATTAGAACTTTGTTAGCATGAATTAGCATTTTGCTAGTATGAATTAACCGGTTTTAACACATTGATAACATTTAATAAGCATGTTAATAACAAGTTTTAACACATTTTAACATGAATTAGAATGTTGCTAGCATGTTTTATCATTTTGTTAGCATGTTGCTAACGTGAATTAGTATGTTGTTAGCATGATTAGCATATTTTAGCATGAATTAACATGTTGCTTGCATGTTTTAACATGTTGTCCTAGGATAGTCATTAAGCTTTGCTAGTGATCGACAGCTTAAATTCTCTATTAAGTCTTTTTAAGTTTAAGTTTTCACCCCCTTATTGAAAGGCTGGAACTTTTCGTAGGTTTGATTGTCCGTTTAACAAAAATCGTAAGTTGGATCAGTTAGAAAAAATACAGCGACTGAGTGTGAACAGTCTGAGTTTGGTGGTTTTAAAGCTCTAAGAGAAGGAACTACTTCACATTTTTGCTAAGAATAATAATAATAATAATAAGCTTAAATAGTAGATCAACGTTACGTTTTCCACACGCTCTAAGTGGTAGACCAATCACAACACACTGGGGCCGGCCAATCAGAGCAGGCCACACTTTCAGAAGGCGGGTTTTAAAGAAACCGAGCGTTCAGACAGAGGATGAAAACAGGTGCCGCAACGATGGAACTCAAGTAGAAAAAACATGAGTTTTTTAAATATTAAATGATGTAAACGTATTCTAAAATGTATGAACCTTTAAGTGAGCATAATAGGATGTTCATAAAGAGGTCTCTTCAGAAGACTTGGATTAAACCACTCGATTCATACATTTACTGTACAGCTTCTTTATGAATGTTTCGAATAGACTTTTAATGGATGGACAGAAATCTCTCAGATTTCATTACAAATATTATTTGTGCTCCAAATTCTTATGAGTTTGGAACAACATAACAGCATTTATAAAACGGTTAGTTCCAATCCTTGATTCTGATTGGTCAATAGCTGTGTTTTATATAACGCTATGGCCGCTTCACCCAGCGGTTCTATGCATCGCTACACTTTTAGAGATTTTACTTCATGAAAGTTGCATTGATACATATTTTTTGGCTTTAATACTTGTATTGTGTGGAAACCGTTTAATAACAGCAATAATGTACTCGAGGCTAGTGCTGTGTCTGGAATAACTCGGCTTACGTAAATAAGCATAACTGAGAGTCACGCACCACTTTCCTTCGGGTCTCGGGACAGGAGCGCAGCTGGTTCTCCAGGGCGGATAACGACCTCAGGTCTTCGATGGGAAAGCGTCTTTGATTTAAACAGTCGGCGTCTGAGTTTTCCCGCACACCGTGTGGTTGCAGATCCTGAACCATCCTTATTAAGCTCATCTGCTGCCCGATAACAATCTCCTGTTTAGTGGTCAGGTCGTGAAGAAGCGCTGAAACATTAAACACAGGAATTGTGTGTTTATTCTAAATGATTTATAGGTGCACATCATCATTATTGTTTTGGTAATCTTGAATCAGAACCAGTTCCTCTTGAAGCATATCTTCTCTGATGATGTGGGCGGGGCAACCTGTCACTCACATGAGATCAGCCAATAGCAAACCACAACCATCCAATCAATTACTCACAGACACAATCAAGCCCCGCCCACTTTTGTTCTTGTTCCAGAAGCGTTTCACTCGACATACGACCCAATAGAGGAGAGAAGACCAGCGCAACTTACATTTCATGGTGACTTTAAAGTCCCCCTGTGGTGTAAATCCAGCTTTTAATGTTGTTTATGTGTGTATGTGGTGTGTTTAATACGCTTTAAGACAGACCGTGTGTAAGTTCATAAGTCGACAGCATTGCTGAGTATTTCCTGCTTAAAACTGCAGTGAACCAAAGACAGTCTCAAACACACGGTTTGAAATCGCTGGTGTTTCTGACGTCACAAACGACCTTGTAACCAATCAGATCAACGTGTGATCGTCAACCAGTGGATCTCTGAGCTGAGTGAGTGAGTGGAGGCGGGGCTCATTTGCATATTCATAGACCCGCGCATACTAAATGAGGCAAGGGTGTCGAGTTACATTCAAGATATTTTAAGGCAAGAAGAATTAAAAACGTTTAAATATGTAATTTAGGTGATCATTCAAAGATGAGTTTTAAGGGATAAAATGATTGACAACAGGGGGACTTTAATGCCTGTTCACACTTTATTGTTAACTATAACAGATCCTGATTCATCCAAAAGTTGGCGTACTTGGTATTGAGGAAAGATTATCACACGCACTGCAGTGTTAAATGTGTGTGAAAAAACTGTATTTTTGTTTTTTCGAAAAAAATAAATTTCCTATATATTGCATTTAAAAAAGGTCAAGCACTTTTCAAGTCAAGTCAAGTCAAGTCATCTTCATTTATATAGCGCTTTTAACAATGGATTGTTTCAAAGCAGCTTTACAGAGATAAACATATAATTTAAGGTAACAGATTGTTTTGGCATTATAGCGGTTCTTGAATAATGTTATTTCCAGCTAAAGTTAACTTTGATTGATTCACCTCCGTCGAAATGATCAGACTTTAAACGCGAACCTGTGATTAACGCTGACGGCGTTCACATGCTCATTCAGAATGGATTCTATAGTTATGTGCTTTTTAAAATATGTGCGCAGGTTTATAATTCATACAACCCAGCCTAAACAAACTACTTTTCTTGCCTATAAATTTTGATACAGAATTTTGTTTTATTTTATCACTTCGGGGTACGCGAGCCGGAATTCACAACGCTTTATCTGTAGAGTGGGAAAGGGATCCTCCATAGGGAGAGGATAGTGGACACTTCAGCACTGCATTGTCATCTGGTCCAGGCGGATCTCCTTCGTCAGATCTGGACACGGCCTGGATCCGGCAGGCTGCGGGAAAACCTCGGGATAAACAAAGACACTAATATTAGCGTAGATGCCATTCTTCTTATGATGTAGCGAGTACATCAAGATTTAAGGGAAGTGTTCCCAGTTCCGGCTGACCTAATCTATGCAGCCTAACATTGAATTATAGAAGTCTATAGTGTGTTATGTGTATGCTAGGTCAAAGAGATGTGTTTTTAGTCTAGCTTTGAACTGACAGAGTGTGTCTGCTTCCCGGACAATGGTAGGAAGACTGTTCCAAAGTTTTGGTGCTAAATAGGAAAAGGATCTACCGCCTGCAGTCGATTTAGATATTCTAGGTATTATCAACTGGCCGGAATTTTGAGATCGCAATAGACGTGAAGGACTATAATACGTTAAGAGCTCGCTCAAGTACTGCGGAGCTAAACCATTTAGTGCTTTGTAGGTAATCAACAATATTTTAAAATGTATACGATGTTTGATATGAAGATGTTCAAGCACCTCTTCATAAATATGGCTGTTTTCACGGGTTTTCCAGGGACTTAAATTCCCAAAAGTCAAATTCAAGTACTTTAAGCTCCTGTTCTTACATGTGGGATCGCAGCACGAGAGCTTGTCTCCTGACTCAAAGCGCTCGACATGCGTATAATACACAGAACATTCTCGTTCTTGGTGTGAACGGCCTTTACACTCAACGTATGATGGATTATGAGCTTCTTACATCTGATGAAGGGATCGCAGCACGAGAGGCTCGTCTCCTGATGCCACAGTGACGGAGTCGCCGGTTCTGGAGACTGGGGGTCCGGTGTGGTTCTCTCGGGCCACGGCTCGGGAAGCTCAATCGCCTGGCATGAAGACGACGACCCGAGAGTCACATGATGCCACTCCAACACGGGTGGCGTTGAGGGCTCACTCGGGCCCGTCTGGGGCCGGACAGGGGCCAGGGGTCGACTCGGCTCGTTAGACGCTGATAGAATAGTTTTTTTGCATGGAGGTTGTATTTGAGGGGGTAAATTAGTGTTTTGGGGTGCGACGGCCTCCAAATCAGCGTCGTATTCATCCACAAGCCGTCTGTTTCGTCTAGAAATTGGATAGTTATTAAGTTAGGGTGGTACATCCATAATATTCAGTGAAATATGTGTGTTTGTTCATACAGCAAGTCCTCATGCAGTGTTTCTGTCGTGTTTTCCAGCACAGATATATCTAAACATTCTTAAATCAAGATACATTCACTGGAGAAGAAGCAAAATGGCTGTTTGTGATTAAAACGAGAACAAACATCTTAATTCAAAGAGAAAACGAGATTATTTTTCTGACTCCATCTGCAGATATTTGTTCGTGTTTTAAGCTCGAACTCACTTACTTTTAATAATTGTTTCATTAAACAAGACTTAATATCTTCAGTCATTTTGCTTCATGGATTAGAGATGCATTATATATTCATTATGTTCATTTTTAATGTTATGGTTATCGGCGTGATGAGACAATTTGGCCGATATATTAAAGCGATGAATAATGGATTATTTCCTTCAGATGCGCACTGTTCAACATGAAGGTTTTGAATTGCTTGAAATATGATTGAAATCACTTTGAAAAGGAAAATACAGTAAAGCGCAACATGTCACATCATATCGGCTACATAACATTATACTAAGAACATCATTACAATCGTGTGTTTGGGACGTGGCTTTTAATGCTGAGACTTTTGTTTTTGTAATCAGGCTCTCAAAAATTATATAAAAATTATCGGCCAATATATCGGTTATCGGCTTTCAAATATAAAGAATTATCGGTATCAGCGTGGAAGTATTGTGATTACATGAGGTAAATATGGCCTAGTGTAATTGCATGTAAACGTGATACAAAGACCTTTTAGACAGATTTACACACACAGACAGTCGTACTTTATTTTGTGTTTGAGTGTCCTCGGGGAGCCGGTCCCGTCCTGTAAGCGGAGATCATTCTGCTGTTCCACGAGAGGAAGCTTTCGCATCGCTTCACTGTAATTATCTATCAACGACAGGATTACAAAATCAAAATACATACACATTTGTTTACAGCGGTTACACTGCAAAAATGCTTTTCTTACTTAGTATTTTTGTCTTGTTTCCAGTCCAGACATCAAAAAATTATTCAATCAAAGTGCATTTACTAGATGAGTAAAAATAACAAGATATTATGTCTTGTTTTCCAGAAAATTAAGTGAGTTGTTGCTTAAAGAAAAAGCTAAATTATCTGCCAATGGTTTGCTTGTTTTAAGCAACAACTCACTTAATTTTCTGGAAAACAAGACATAATATCTTATGGCATTTTACTACTTTAGTGAAAGCTTCTTGATTTAAGACTTTTTTGATATTTGGACTGAAAACAAGACAAAAAATACTAAGTAAGAGAAGCATTTTTTGCAGAAATTAAATGCATTTTGCAAAAAGGATTTATACATACTTGCAGTATACATGATTTTAACCTTATGGGCCGCCCAGGACTCCTGCGGCTGCTCCGAGCTCTCGCTCGCTCTCTGAACGCCCTCATCCATGTACGGAGGCCACGAACACACACCGTTCTTCACCCAGAACGCAGGCACGACCTCCACCTCTTCAGTGTCCACAAAGCTGATAATGTGGTACATGTTTCCTGGCAACACAACTAATATGAATCAATTTATTAGATTGTCTAAAGGCCCTGATATACTCAAGGCAAAGATCTTTCATTCTTCATTTGTTGTACTTTACTGTTCAGCCTTAGCTAAAAATTGGTCTTTGGTCTCACCATGCAATCACAAAACAATTAACAATACACAACATCCACAATATCAATGCTTAAAATATTCACATTTCCTACGCCTTATTCAAGCATTTGGCACAAAAATATATTGCTTTCGGTGTTCTATAACGACGACGAGACGGTAACAATTTAAAAATATGATTCAAAGGGTGTGTTGTGTCTCTTGTTATAGTCAAAGCTTTGCTCTGAACAGCAATTTCATATAATTGATCGACTGACTTTTGCTTGGATCCCATGATTTCACCTGCTACTCTTGTAATTCTGTTTCATTTGACTTTATTCACAGATGTAACTTGTCCGAACCACACAGTTATGTTATACCCTAAAACACTCAATTAAACTAATATAAACTCTTTGCAGAACAACCTGACTTACAGAACATTCTCTCAATTTCCTTTTATTTTTTTTTATTTTTTATTATGTAATGCAATATATACAAGTAACTGACACAACAAAAAACATAAAGGTCTCATACATAGACATTAACATGTAAACATGAAAACGTGTGTGTGTGTGTGTGTGTGTGTGTGTGTGCATGTATTACTGGGTGTGTAAGTGGAAATAACTTAACAGAATAAAATCTTACAGATACAACAGACATGATAAAAATTAAATAGTAATAATAATAATATAATATAAATAAATAAATAAATAAATAAATAAATGAAAAAGAATTAAGGCTAATATGATACAAAAAAAAAAAAAGATGTCTCTGATCTCCCCAATCCTCAATTTCCTTTTAGAGTGAAGACATGAAGATTTACACCTCAAAGAGGGCGGAGCCTCAGAGACATGCCCACTTATTACATCAACACCACACGGACCAATGGGAGTCCACACCCACTTATTACATCATCACCACACGGACCAATGGGAGTCCACACCCACTTATTACATCAACACCACACGGACCAATGGGAGTCCACACCCAACTGTTACATCATCATCACATGGACCAATGGGAGTCCACACCCACTTATTACATCATCACCACACGGACCAATGGGAGTCCACACCCACTTATTACATCATCATCACATGGACCAATGGGAGTCCACACCCACTTATTACATCATCACCACACGGACCAATGGGAGTCCACACCCACTTGTTACATCATCACCACACTGACCAATGGGAGATCAGAGGTGGTCACCAGCCAGAGTCGGAAAGATTTATTTAGCAAGCTCGAAAAACAAACTCCAAACAAACTATGTTCTGGCTTGATTTGGTTTGAAATTAAGTTATTCGATTTCGCCCCGAGTGTATATTGGGGCCTTAATCAGAGCACAAAACGTATTAAAACACTTCATTTTAAATGTAAAGGGGAAGAACAGCAAACCTGTCCATTCCCTCAAGCACCAACCTCACATACTTGTGTAGATAACTATAGAATCAATTCTTAATGCGCATGTGAACGCCGTCAGCGTTAATCACAGGTTCAGTTTAAAGTCTGTTTAGAGAGAACGGCGTCGTCTTAGTGGCCCCTAATTTAATAACAAATGATCATTTCAACGGTTCGTCCACGTGCCGGCGGTTCGGAGACACACCTGTGACGTATCCCTCACCTGTTTCCAGAGGAGAAGCGTCCAAACTCAGGGCTCCGGAGTTCGCTGGATATTCCTGGGACACCGGTGAATTCCACATTCCACCGGGCTTCATTTTACTCGTTAGTATAAAATCACTACCTACAGATTGACGAACAAAGAACAGAGTTCATAATTCAGAGAGGCCCATAATTCTAAAGATTGGTTAGTTGAACTAGTCCTGATATGAAGTGATCTCTGACCAACTCTAGCTGGTCCTGTTGTTCCCATGCCGAAACTATCCTGGTCTTCCACCTCTGGACCCAACGGGGAAAGAGCAGGAGAAACTAGGGATGAAATCAATCAACCAAATAAGCATAACATGATTGAGAATGTATAAGAATATAATATTTTGGCATCTGATATAAAACAGAAAACCAATATCATAATTCTTAGTGTTTTACTCGGTCCACTGTCCCACTGTTCGTCCTCCATGTGTTCCTCTTTGATCTGAATGGATTTGATTCCGTCTTCCTGCATGAGCCTGCATACCTCTGATGAGAAAACAGAGAAAAATGATGGATAAAACATGATATGCAACTTCTACAGATACATGCATTGTTAAAGGTGCAGTAAGCGATTTCTGAGAAACTCTGTTGATATTTGAAATCACCAAAACAAACGCCTCTACCCCTCTTGATAGCTCCACCCCCAAAGTCACAATCACCTCCCCCATCATAAGTGGACACGCCCCTTACTGCTGATTGGCTACAAATGTGTTGTGGCGCTCGGTCTGATTCACTTTTTTTTCAAGAGTTTCTCACAAATCGCTTACTGCACCTTTCAGGGGAAAGTTTGCTTAAAAACAAAACCTCTGTCATCATTTATTCAAACGTTCTGCGTAACACAAGAATGATCCTCATTGGTTCTCGCACATCAAGTAAACATGTTTAAGCTTCCATTTACAACTAATGTGATAGTTGATGAATGTTTATTTGTTTATAAAAGCCTAAATTCAATCTGTTCATCATTTAAAACCACGAGTCTCTTTAGAAAATTTGGTCTAAATGATCATTTCATATGGATTAGTTTTACAATCTCATTATAAACTGTTCAAAGTGTAGTTGCATAGACTGTCAATGGAGCGACAGAAATCTCTTTTCATCTTTCATTTGTGTTCCGAAGATGAACAGAAGTCTTTGTTTGGAATGACATGAGGGACATTTTCATTTTTTGGGTGAACCCTTATAGTATTATAACATAATTATGAATCAAAGCATACCCAGGTAGCAAATGATATCTGACCCCTCATCCGGGCCTCATCTGTGGCACATATGGCTCAGTTTTGGCAGCGGAAAAGCAAGGTCACATGGGCCACACATACCAAGCCACAACTCACACTAAATCCAGCTTGATGTATGTGGGCCAGATGTGGCCCATGTGACCTTGCTTTTCCGCTGCCAAAACTGATACATATGTGCCACAGATGAGGCCCGGATATAGTTTGCTATCTGGGTATGGAATGAGAAATGGAAAATTAGATGATGACAGCGCAATTGACAATGAAAGCTGAGGAAGACTTAGAGTAAGTTGATAAGTTTATTTATCCACGTTTTAATATGCTCTCATTCATAGAGATTTTTAGATGGGTACCAAGGCTTTTTTAGGTTGTGTGGAATCTGCAATCTCTGACCCAGTTTGTTTGCTCGTTTCCAAGGCTAAAATACCCAGTGTTTCCTGCTAACTGGCATCCCGGGGTGTTGAAACACTATTGGGTGAACTGGCAGTGGGCGGAGTCACACAGACCAAAACAAAAACAGACATTCCAACACGGAACGCACAAAATAACTGGCTGTAGAAGTGTTATTCAGAGAAACGAGTATGTGAACTCAGCATGTTTCCTTAATATCTGCAAACATGGTGCTTTTATGCTTTCGTAGAGCGAAAAAGTTACAAAAGGCAGGGATGAGTCCCGCATCATGTCGAGTTTAAACAGTGTCATGTGTGACTGAAGTACCTCTCTGTCCGCTGGTGTTGACTTGTGTTCCCACTGAGCGCAGGTTCGACTGGTTCTTTCGGGCTGATCGCAGTTCGCTCTCGGTAAACTGCAGTTTGAGCATCAGCGTCTCGACCTCCATCTTCCGGCGCGTCATCTCCTGCTCCACCGCGCGACTCATCTCCAGCAGCGCGCATTTGGCGAAGCGCTCGAGGATCGACGCGAGCGTCGCGTGGATATCAGCCGACGCAGACATTAGAGCCGCTTAATGGCGAACAATACAAGGCTATTGTTTATAGTATAAAGACTATGGTGATTCTGAGCCTTTCCTCGCGCTGGGTTAATAGTCGAGCATGTACCAATGTTTACACAAATCTCACAAAAGAGATGACCAGTTCCTAGTGAAGTGACGTCACCGTTTGAAGGACCAATAGAAGTCGGATGGTTTCGTTTCAATACAATAAAACCTAGTTTAGAAGCGCCATAGCAAAACGCACTGACCCGAATTACTGAGAGATCATGTGTTTCACAACATACTGAAACATTTTGGTTACACTATTTTAAGGTGTCATTGTTACAGTGTTATTATATATACAAGTACTATGAGTATTATTAAGTAACTACATATGTACTATAGGGTTAGTGTTTGGTTGAGGGTTAGTTGCATGTAATTATGCATCATTTACTGTTTACAATGGTAAGTACATGTTATGTAACAAGGACACTGTAAAATAAAGTGTTACCAAAGTTTTAATTCTAAATATTAATTTTTAACAGAGTAGAAGTTACTTCTAGTGAATATTTGACCATGGCGAAAGAGGTAATCATTATCACGTCAGTATTTATTTTTGATGCATCACATGATAACTTTTGTGGTTTATAATAAACATTTTGTGCCGAATTTTAGAGATGGTCAGAGACTTACCATTCTGAAACCTGAAATATATCGGAATATGAGTAAAAACAGCAAAACATACACCATATATTTATAGTGAAAATACTAATTTATTGAAATTAAATGCATAGCGTGTTGAATGTATACAACAACATGAATAAAAATACATAAAACAATTTCCTGTCTATACAGATTGTCTTGTTCTTAATTACGGTAAGTCGTTGTGTTAGGTCTTTATGTATTTGTCCTTGAATGCATTAGCATTTATAACAATGATCACAACATTAAACCATTAAGGGTGAAAATGAACACCACTGACATCAGATAATTATTTAATATGGAAACACTTTACAATAAGATCTCATTTGTTAACATTAGTTAATACAATAACTAACATGAACTATCAATATATTCTTACAGCATTTGTTTATGTTAGTTCACAGTGCATTCACTAATGTTAACATGCACATTTTGATCTTAAAAATGTGCATGTTCAAATTAACATGAACTAAGATTAATAAATGCTTCAGAAGGATTTATCATTGTTAGTTCATGAAAATACTTTATAGTAAAAGTGTTACCATTAATATTCATAAGGGTGGCTGAGTTTATTTTGTATGAATACTGAGATTTAGACGAAGATTTAAATGTAAAAATATTTATTAAATGATTTGAGATACATAAGCTATACAAACAGTCTCACCCCCATATATTTATATATTTTATCATAAGAAAATTAGTATATTAAAAAAGAATATAAAAATATTGAAAAGAATATAAACCTTTTGGTACATACACAACTTTCCTTTCCTTTGCACATAATATTTTACACTACACGATCATGTTATGGAAGCTTGTTTCTGTCACGGAATAAAAAAGGTAATTGCGACGTAGATATAAACTCGCAGTTACACTTTATTTTAAAGTGTCGTTGTTACACTGTAATTATATATTTAAGTACTGAGTGATATTAAGTAACTACATTTACTTACTATAGGGTAATGGTTAGTTGCATGTAATTACGTATAATTTATAGATATTACTATAGTAACAACATGTAACAAGGACACTGTAACAAAGTGTTACCATACCAGGTTAGGATCAGGGTTTGGTTTAGTTCCATGTAATTACATATAATTATAGCTATTAATTATAGTATATAATTATAGTAACAACATGTAACACGTGTAATAAGGACACTGTAACATAAAGTGTTACCAAATTGCGAGTTATAAAGTCCAAATGGCAAAATGCACTTTTTAATCGGTGGCGTAAACGCTTCAGTCAGTTTTCCCCTCTTTCCTGCCGTCTCTGTCCCAGTGAGCGCCGGATAACCGGTCCGTGTTTTCTCTCTCTCTGCTCCTCTTCACCGTGGCGCGCGCGACGGCTTCATCGAAACACATGCTGACGCCGCTGTTCCTCTTGCCCTCTCTCTCCGCTTCCCTGTGCAGATCTTTCCTCCGGTCCACCACACCATCCCAGCTCCCCGGCCGCTCCCTCGCACCCTCGTCCTCCTCGCTCTGCAGTTCCTCCGCTCCTCTCTCCTCGTGCTGTCCGTCCGCCAGCGGCGTGTGTCTGTGCTCGAACTGCTGTCTGAGCGCGAAGGCCGTGAGCTTTGAGTTTTGAGGTTTGGGAGGGACGGCGGGAACCGCTTTGACTTGATTCGCAGAGCGTTTGGGAGCCGTTGATGAGATGCTTTCGTTTTCTTCACGCTGAATCTCATCTGCTTCAGGATCATCTCGACCTTCTCCTCCTTCAACGATCTCCTCAATGTTTACCACAACAAAACCTTCTTCATGGCTTTCCACTGAATCTTCCTTTCTCTCATCTTGTTCTCCTCCTTTGCAAAGTTGCAAAGTGCAAAGTTCATCCGTTGTATTTTCCTCTTCTTCTTCACATTCTCTGCTATTTTCCATTAAATCTTCTTTTCTTTCATCTTGTTCTCCTTTTACAGTTTCATCCTTTGCTTTTTCCTCTTCTTCCTCACATTGTCCACTATGTTCCAGTAAATCTTCTTTTCTTTCATCTTGTTCTCCTTCTTTTACAAGTTCATCCTTTGCTTTTTCCTCTTCTTCTTCTTCTTCTTCTTCACATTCACCGCTATTTTCCATTAAATCTTCTTTTCTTTCATCTTGTTCTCCTTTTACAAGTTCATCCTTTGCATTTTCCTCTTCTTCTTCTTCTTCTTCACATTCTCTGCTATTTTCCATTAAATCTTCTTTTCTTTCATCTTGTTCTCCTCCTTTTACAAGTTCATCCTTTGCATTTTCCTCTTCTTCTTCTTCTTCTTCACATTCTCTGCTATTTTCCATTAAATCTTCTTTTCTTTCATCTTGTTCTCCTCCTTTTACAAGTTCATCCTTTGCTTTTTCCTCTTCTTCTTCACATTCTCCACTATTTTCCATTAAATCTTCCTTTCTTTCATCTTTTACAAGTTCATCCTTTGCATTTTCCTCTTCTTCTTCTTCTTCTTCACATTCACCGCTATTTTCCATTAAATCTTCTTTTCTTTCATCTTGTTCTCCTTCTTTTACAAGTTCATCCTTTGCTTTTTCCTCTTCTTCCTCACATTCTCCACTATTTTCCACTAAATCTTGTTGTCTTTCTTTTAGAGATTCAACCATTGAATTTTCCTCTTTCTCCTCGTCACTATTTCCCTCCAAATCTTCTCTCCTTTCAGTCGCGCTCACTTCTTTCTCATTACTAGATTCTCCAACTGATCCAGTCTTTGGATGTTCTTCATCATCGTCACCCTTTCCTTCCTCTGTATCGGTTCTGTTGACGCCGTTCTCACACTCTTTCAACTCTTCTGACTCGGTTTCCTCACTCTTCTCATCCTCGATCTCTCGCTCGCTCATAATCGCCGTTTGTTTCTCCGATGGTTGATCTTGAGGAGCCAGTGAGATGCAGTCGACAACAGTGAGCTCATTGATCATCACCTCACTGTTACCACGGTAACCGCCAACATCCGCACCTGGAAGCTCATTGGCCGCAGTTTTTTCGGGCTCTGGTGAAGAAGGTATCGAGTCCGGTCCGAAATACGTGTCCTCGTCACTGGCTTCATCTTCCCTTCTGTACACAAACAAAAGGTGTAAAATATTACAGTAACACTTTATTTTACAGTGTCCTTGTTACATATGTAACATGTACTTACCAAAGTAATAACAGTAAATTATGCATAATTACATGCAACTAACCCTCAACCACATCCTAATCCTGGATAAGCTAACCCTATAGTAAGTGCATGTTGTCAAATAATATAACTCAGTACTAAAATATATAAATTACACTGTAACAACGACGCCTCAAAATAAAGTGTGACCAATATTACACAAGCACTACACATTTGATGTTGTTCCAACTCAACATAAAAAGTCTTTGCACATTGAAACACAAATGGAGGCTAGCGGAAGAGATTATAAATTCATTTGCTTCAGGTACTTACATCAACGTGTGTTTCTCATTCCCAGCATCCTCTTCTTTCTGGTTTTCATCCGTCTTTAATACACCTGAACTGAGATGAATATAGTTTTCACTATTGTCTGTCAACGTAGGAGCGGTAGGAATCATGTCTTCCGATTGGTCGGCATCTTTAATGTTCTCTGGAGGAAGTACGTTTTGCATCCCATCTAAGCATTCTGATTGGTCACTGCAGTGGACCGCTTCATCGCTGCTAGCAGGAGCGTCAGCGGTGGTTTCTGGACCCGACCAGGAGAGACCCTGAAAACACCGACTGGATGGGAGACTGTGACAAAACATGTCCTCATATTCAGACCCTTTATCAGACTCTTCATCATCGTCATCATCACCAGGGCTGTAGTCGTCGTCTGATGATAATGACAGAGCTGGTAGGAAGGGCCGGGACTTATAAGGCAAACTGTGTGATTTCCCAGGAATAAGCCTGTGTGTGAACGACGGGCTGCTGATTTTGGCTGCCGGTGTTTCAGAGTCATTAGTGCAGTTTTGCAATGAGCATGAAACGGCCCGATTATCCTGGTTTTGATCTTCCTCTTCCTCGTATTCCATTTCAAAACAAGGTGCTTCGACTGAAAACTCAACCTGGCAAACAGAGAGAAAGCGAGACAGACGTTAGATGCAGGAAGAGGAGCATCGAGAGACAATATAAACACCGTTTCAAACAGAAGCCAACAGTATTAAACTACACATTTTAACTAATTATTGACTACAGGGGGACTTTAACTTATTTTAATGATACTATTTTAATAAATAATCTATATGATCATAAATAATAAACCAATTATTTTATTATTAGTGCTGTCTAATCCTAATATAAAATCTGTAAATATATAATATGTGTGTGTTGTAATGTGAAAAAGACAGGACGCTTTTGAAATCCATGGTTTGACGTATCAGAGCATAATAAAAATGATCGGGTCCATAGCAGGTCTTAAAATGAGGTAAATACAACCTCAGATGAACAACAACACATGACATATCACACCGTGTCATTATTTATTTAACAAAAATAAAGCCAAAATGAAGAAGCCATGAGTGACAAACTAAGTCTTGCTGCTTCCATAGGGATTAAGAGGGTAAGTTGCAGATAAATTCATCATCAGCAAACACGTTCATCTCTATAAAAGTAGAAGTTTTGCCAGTTTGCTGGTCTGGAGCCGTCAGATGTGTGTTAAAACAATGCCAAGAGGAAAGACATTAGAAATGATCTTAGAGAAGCAATTGTTGCTGCCATCAATCTAAGAATGGTTATACGGGCATTTCCAAACAAACTAAAATCCATCAACATTCAAGACAGTTGCCAATCTTCCCAGGAGTGGAAGTCCCAGCAAAGGTCAGACCGTGCAATGCTCAGGGAAATGAGCAAAACACCCGAGAGCTACACCTCAGACTCTACAGGCCTCAGTTAACATGTGAAAGTTCATAACAATAGAGTTAGAAAAAGACAGGAGAAGTGTCATGTCAGTCGCCAACATTCTGCAGTCAATAGCTACAGACCTCCAAACTTCGTGTGGCCTTCAGATTAGCTCAAGAACAGTGAGTAAAGCGTGGGGTGCAGTGGAGTAAAGCATCCCCACGCTTCACACCACTGCATCCCACGCTTTACACCACTGCATCCCACTGCATCCCACGCTTTACACCACTGCATCCCCACGCTTTACACCACTGCATCCCCACGCTTCACACCACTGCATCCCCACGCTTCACACCACTGCATCCCCACGCTTTACACCACTGCATCCCCACGCTTCACACCACTGCATCCCCACGCTTCACACCACTGCATCCCCACGCTTCACACCACTGCATCCCCACGCTTTACACCACTGCATCCCCACGCTTCACACCACTGCATCCCCACGCTTCACACCACTGCATCCCCACGCTTCACACCACTGCATCCCCACGCTTTACACCACTGCATCCCCACGCTTCACACCACTGCATCCCCACGCTTCACACCACTGCATCCCCACGCTTCACACCACTGCATCCCACGCTTTACACCACTGCATCCCACGCTTTACACCACTGCACCCCACGCTTCACACCACTGCATCCCACGCTTTACACCACTGCATCCCACGCTTTACACCACTGCATCCCCACGCTTTACACCACTGCACCCCACGCTTTACACCACTGCATCCCCACGCTTTACACCACTGCATCCCCACGCTTTACACCACTGCATCCCACGCTTTACACCACTGCACCCCACGCTTTACACCACTGCACCCCACGCTTTACACCACTGCATCCCCACGCTTTACACCACTGCATCCCACGCTTTACACCACTGCACCCCACGCTTTACACCACTGCATCCCACGCTTTACACCACTGCATCCCCACGCTTTACACCACTGCATCCCACGCTTTACACCACTGCATCCCCACGCTTTACACCACTGCATCCCACGCTTTACACCACTGCATCCCACGCTTTACACCACTGCATCCCACGCTTTACACCACTGCACCCCACGCTTTACACCACTGCATCCCACGCTTTACACCACTGCACCCCACGCTTTACACCACTGCATCCCCACGCTTTACACCACTGCACCCCACGCTTTACACCACTGCATCCCACGCTTTACACCACTGCACCCCACGCTTTACACCACTGCATCCCCACGCTTTACACCACTGCATCCCACGCTTTACACCACTGCATCCCCACGCTTTACACCACTGCATCCCCACGCTTTACACCACTGCATCCCACGCTTTACACCACTGCATCCCACGCTTTACACCACTGCATCCCACGCTTTACCCCACTGCATCCCACGCTTTACACCACTGCACCCCACGCTTTACACCACTGCACCCCACGCTTTACACCACTGCACCCCACGCTTTACACCACTGCATCCCCACGCTTTACACCACTGCATCCCCACGCTTTACACCACTGCATCCCCACGCTTTACACCACTGCATCCCCACGCTTTACACCACTGCATCCCACGCTTTACACCACTGCATCCCACGCTTCACACCACTGCATCCCCACGCTTTACACCACTGCATCCCACGCTTTACACCACTGCATCCCACGCTTCACACCACTGCATCCCCACGCTTTACACCACTGCATCCCCACGCTTTACACCACTGCATCCCCACGCTTTACACCACTGCATCCCACGCTTTACACCACTGCACCCCACGCTTCACACCACTGCATCCCACGCTTTACACCACTGCATCCCACGCTTTACACCACTGCATCCCACGCTTCACACCACTGCATCCCCACGCTTTACACCACTGCATCCCCACGCTTTACACCACTGCATCCCCACGCTTTACACCACTGCATCCCCACGCTTCACACCACTGCATCCCCACGCTTTACACCACTGCATCCCCACGCTTTACACCACTGCACCCCACGCTTTACGCCACTGCACCCCACGCTTTACACCACTGCACCCCACGCTTTACACCACTGCATCCCACGCTTTACACCACTGCACCCCACGCTTCACACCACTGCACCCCACGCTTTACACCACTGCATCCCCACGCTTTACACCACTGCATCCCCACGCTTTACACCACTGCACCCCACGCTTCACACCACTGCATCCCCACGCTTTACACCACTGCACCCCACGCTTTACACCACTGCACCCCACGCTTTACACCACTGCACCCCACGCTTTACACCACTGCATCCCACGCTTTACACCACTGCACCCCACGCTTTACTCCACTGCACCACTGCACCCCACGCTTTACACCACTGCACCCCACACCCCACGCTTTACACCACTGCACCCCACGCTTTACACCACTGCATCCCACGCTTTACACCACTGCATCCCACGCTTTACACCACTGCACCCCACGCTTTACACCACTGCATCCCACGCTTTACACCACTGCACCCCACAAGACATGGATGAGCGAGTTTGGTGTGGAGGAACTGGACTGGCTGCTCAGAGTCCTGAGCTCAACCCGATAGAACAGCTTTACACCACTGCACCCCAAGCTTTACACCACTGCATCCCACGCTTTACACCACTGCACCCCACAAGACATGGATGAGCGAGTTTGGTGTGGAGGAACTGGACTGGATGCTCAGAGTCCTGAGCTCAACCCGATAAAACGCTTTACACCACTGCACCCCACGCTTTACTCCACTGCACCCCACGCTTTACACCACTGCACCCCACGCTTTACACCACTGCACCCCACGCTTTACACCACTGCATCCCACGCTTTACTCCACTGCACCCCACGCTTTACACCACTGCCACCCACGCTTTACACCACTGCACCCCACGCTTTACACCACTGCATCCCACGCTTTACTCCACTGCATCCCACACTTTACTCCACTGCACCCCACGCTTTACACCACTGCACCCCACGCTTTACACCACTGCACCCCACGCTTTACACCACTGCACCCCACGCTTTACACCACTGCATCCCACGCTTTACACCACTGCACCCCACGCTTTACACCACTGCACCCCACGCTTTACACCACTGCATCCCCACGCTTTACACCACTGCACCCCACGCTTTACACCACTGCATCCCACGCTTCACACCACTGCACCCCACGCTTCACTCCACTGCATCCCACGCTTTACACCACTGCACCCCACGCTTTACACCACTGCACCCCACGCTTTACACCACTGCACCCCACGCTTTACACCACTGCATCCCACGCTTTACACCACTGCACCCCACGCTTCACTCCACTGCACCCCACGCTTTACACCACTGCACCCCACGCTTTACACCACTGCACCCCACGCTTTACACCACTGCACCCCACGCTTTACACCACTGCATCCCACGCTTTACACCACTGCACCCCACGCTTTACACCACTGCACCCCACGCTTTACACCACTGCACCCCACGCTTTACACCACTGCATCCCACGCTTTACACCACTGCACCCCACGCTTTACACCACTGCACCCCACGCTTTACACCACTGCACCCCACGCTTTACACCACTGCACCCCACGCTTTACACCACTGCACCCCACGCTTTACACCACTGCACCCCACGCTTTACACCACTGCACCCCACGCTTTACACCACTGCACCCCACGCTTTACACCACTGCATCCCACGCTTTACACCACTGCATCCCACGCTTTACACCACTGCATCCCACGCTTTACACCACTGCACCCCACGCTTTACACCACTGCACCCCACGCTTTACACCACTGCACCCCACGCTTTACACCACTGCATCCCACGCTTTACACCACTGCACCCCACGCTTTACACCACTGCATCCCCCGCTTTACACCACTGCACCCCACGCTTTACACCACTGCACCCCACGCTTTACACCACTGCACCCCACGCTTTACACCACTGCATCCCACGCTTTACACCACTGCACCCCACGCTTTACACCACTGCATCCCACGCTTTACACCACTGCACCCCACAAGACATGGATGAGCGAGTTTGGTGTGGAGGAACTGGACTGGCTGCTCAGAGTCCTGAGCTCAACCCGATAGAACAGCTTTGGGATGAATTACAGCGGAGACTGAGAGCCAGACCTTCTCGTCCAACATCAGTGCCTAACCTCACTAATGCGCTTCTAGAAGAATGGTAAAAAATTCCCATAAACACACTGCTAAACCATGTGGAAAGTCTTCCCAGCAGAGTTGAGGCTTTTATAATTCCAAAGGGAGGGCCAACTCCATATTAAACCCTACAGATTAACAATGGGATGTCATTCAAATTCATGCGCGTGTAAAGGTAAACGTCCCAAAACTTTTCGCAATATTGCTAATATTTAAGAAAGAAATTCGAATTTAGCTTTTCAGCCATTTTGACAGCACTACTCAAGAGTGAAATTTGAGGCCGACTGTCCGACAGCTAAAGTTTGGCTGAAAGTGGGTCATGCAACAGGACAATGATCCCAAGAACACTAATAAAATCTACAATAGAACGGCTGAAGAAGAAAAGAATCAAGGTGTTGCACCGGCCCAGTCAATCTGAGGTTGTATTTACCTAATTTTAAGACCTGCAAAAGACCAGATGATTTTTATTATGTTCTGATGCGTAAAACCACAGAATTCAATGGAGAGTCGTTGTGCTGCTCATGTAGACAGCAGACCCTGACTAGAGAGTGGACAAGCAGCAATGAGACGTACACACACCTGGTTTGAAGCACAGTTGTCCATCGAGTCCAAGAACCCAAACGCCTCCTGTAGATCCATTGGAAGGTCCTGGTCTGGAAACTCCATGTCCTCGTAGAAGCGCGGACTGACCGGCGCTGGGAGGTTTCCTCGCATCTCTGTGGGAAAAGGGGGACTTTAAGATTTATAAAAAAAACAATGTTTTGCATTTTCATACTTTACTATAAAAACACTGCAAAAATAAATTGTGCAAACAATTCAGTGAACGATAATCAGAATATTACCCATGTAATCCTCATCTGGGGCTTCCTCTTTGACTTCTGGCATTGGATCTTCTTCCTTCTCCTTCACCGACTCTTGATTCAGAATCTGATCTTCTTTGTCACTAGGAGCGTCTCCTTCTTCTGGCACAGTTTCTTCTTTAATATCCGCCATATTCTTCCCACAATCCACCTGACCTTCTTCTAGGCAACCACTGATTTCTCTTTTACTCTCGTCGTGAACATCATCATGTTTTCTCTCATCGGTGCTCTTAACATCCTCGTCTTCCTCCACGGTTTGCTCTCTCTCGCTCCAGCCGCCGTGTAACACACCTAGAGCCAGTCCGGATGTGATGTGAAGCGGAACGGTCACAGAAAAAGGCCCGGAGATGTGGATCCCGGCGCGCCGGTCCGCTTTGCTGGTCATTGCTGGCGATCGGGACACCCCCTGCGACGCCCCCTCGGCCCCGTTGGCTCCGCCCCCAGAGTCCAGACGATTGTACGTTCCCGGAGTCCCTCCGCTCACCATACTGACCTGAGCTCAAAACATAGAGATTACCATATAAGTTTTGTGTTTAAAGGAGTAGTTCACTTTAAAATCTAAATTAGCCCATGATTTACTCACCCTCAAGCCATCCTAGGTGTATATGACATTCTTCTTTTAGACAAATAGAATCAGAGTTATATTAAAAAATGTCCTGGCTCTTCCAAGCTTCATGTTTACTGTGGCGAGCAGAACGAGTGAGGGCCGCGGGAGAACGGCGCGAGTCATGTTTACTGTGGCGAGCAGGACGAGTGAGTGCCGCGGGAGAACGGCGCGAGTCATGTTTACTGTGGCGAGCAGGACGAGTGAGGGCCGCGGGAGAACGGCGCGAGTCATGTTTACTGTGGCGAGCAGGACGAGTGAGGGCCGCGGGAGAACGGCGCGAGTCATGTTTACTGTGGCGAGCAGGACGAGTGAGGGCCGCGGGAGAACGGCGCGAGTCATGTTTACTGTGGCGAGCAGGACGAGTGAGGGCCGCGGGAGAACGGCGCGAGTCATGTTTACTGTGGCGAGCAGGACGAGTGAGGGCCGCGGGAGAACGGCGCGAGTCATGTTTACTGTGGCGAGCAGGACGAGTGAGGGCCGCGGGAGAACGGCGCGAGTCATGTTTACTGTGGCGAGCAGGACGAGTGAGGGCCGCGGGAGAACGGCACGAGTCATGTTTACTGTGGCGAGCAGGACGAGTGAGGGCCGCGGGAGAACGGCGCGAGTCATGTTTACTGTGGCGAGCAGGACGAGTGAGGGCCGCGGGAGAATGGCACGAGTCATGTTTACTGTGGCGAACAGGACGAGTGAGGGCCGCGGGAGAAAGGCGTGAGTCATGTTTACTGTGGCGAGCAGGACGAGTGAGGGCCGCGGGAGAACGGCGCGAGTCATGTTTACTGTGGCGAGCAGGACGAGTGAGGGCCGCGGGAGAACGGCGCGAGTCATGTTTACTGTGGCGAGCAGGACGAGTGAGGGCCGCGGGAGAACGGCGCGAATCATGTTTACTGTGGCGAGCAGGACGAGGCTAGGGCCGCGGGAGAAAGGCGTGAGTCATGTTTACTGTGGCGAGCAGGACGAGTGAGGGCCGCGGGAGAACGGCGCGAGTCATGTTTACTGTGGCGAGCAGGACGAGTGAGGGCCGCGGGAGAACGGCGCGAGTCATGTTTACTGTGGCGAGCAGGACGAGGCTAGGGCCGCGGGAGAACGGCACGAGTCATGTTTACTGTGGCGAGCAGGACGAGTGAGGGCCGCGGGAGAACGACGCGAGTCATGTTTACTGTGGCGAGCAGGACGAGTGAGGGCCGCGGGAGAACGGCGCGAGTCATGTTTACTGTGGCGAGCAGGACGAGTGAGGGCCGCGGGAGAACGGCGCGAGTCATGTTTACTGTGGCGAGCAGGACGAGTGAGGGCCGCGGGAGAACGACACGAGTCATGTTTACTGTGGCGAGCAGGACGAGTGAGGGCCGCGGGAGAACGACACGAGTCATGTTTACTGTGGCGAGCAGGACGAGTGAGGGCCGCGGGAGAACGACACGAGTCATGTTTACTGTGGCGAGCAGGACGAGTGAGGGCCGCGGGAGAACGGCGCGAGTCATGTTTACTGTGGCGAGCAGGACGAGTGAGGGCCACGGGAGAACGACACGAGTCATGTTTACTGTGGCGAGCAGGACGAGTGAGGGCCGCGGGAGAACGGCGCGAGTCATGTTTACTGTGGCGAGCAGGACGAGTGAGGGCCACGGGAGAACGGCGCGAGTCATGTTTACTGTGGCGAGCAGGACGAGTGAGGGCCGCGGGAGAACGGCGCGAGTCATGTTTACTGTGGTGAGCAGGACGAGTGAGGGCTGTGGGAGAACGGCGCGAGTCATGTTTACTGTGGCGAGCAGGACGAGTGAGGGCCGCGGGAGAACGACACGAGTCATGTTTACTGTGGCGAGCAGGACGAGTGAGGGCCGCGGGAGAACGGCGCGAGTCATGTTTACTGTGGCGAGCAGGACGAGTGAGGGCCCCGGGAGAACGGCGCGAGTCATGTTTACTGTGGCGAGCAGGACGAGTGAGGGCCGTGTTTATGTTAGCTAATGTTAATGTGAATATGTAATAGCTCTTGTTCTCATGGCATTGAATTAATATACTGACCTGAGCTCCGCCCGTCCGCCTGTACGTCACCGCGTATCCGCTGGACACGCCCCCTCCGCCCGAAGCCACGCCCCCTCCGGCAGAAGCCAC
This sequence comes from Tiaroga cobitis, assembly GCA_030578255.1. Lineage (NCBI taxonomy): Eukaryota > Metazoa > Chordata > Actinopteri > Cypriniformes > Leuciscidae > Tiaroga > Tiaroga cobitis. The sequence goes on along the minus strand of CM060592.1, from coordinate 53,415,165 downwards.
GCCCTCTGAGCTGCCCGAAGCCGAGGGCAAAAGCAGAGGAGGAAGATGAGCTGGAGGATGCTTCGAATCTGAGAGACATTAAAAAACACACATGCATAAGGATGCTTCATTACTACACTACCAGTCAAAAGTATTGGATCGGTACGATTTTTAATGTTTTTAAAAGAGTCTCTTCTGCTCATCAAGGCTGCCTTATTTGATTAAAAAAACAAATAAAAATTGAATATTGTGAAATATTACAATTTAAACAGCTGTTTTCTATGTTATTATATAGTAAAGTGTAATTTTTCCGGTGATCAAAGCTGAATTTATTTGATACAGTAAAATTTGTGAAATATTATTCCAATGTAAAATAGCTGTTTTCTATGTTATTATATATTATTAGTATAGTATATTATAGTAAAGTGTAATTTATTCTGGTGATCAAAGCTGAATTTATTTGATCAAAAAAACAGTACAAATTGTGAAATATTATTCCATGTAAAACAGCTGTTTTCTATGTGAATATATAGTAGTGTAAGACATTCATAATGTTACAAAAGATTCTATTTCAGATAAATGCTGTTCTTTTAAACTTTCTATTCATTAAAGAATCCTGATAAAAAATTGTACACAACTGTGTTCAACACTGATAATAATCATAACTGTCTCTTGAGCATCAGATCCTCATATTAGAGTGATTTCTGAAGGATCATGTGACACTGAAGACTGGAGTAATGATGCTGGAAATCACAGGAATAAATTACACTTTACTGTATATTCACATAGAAAACAGATGATTTACACTGGAGTAATATTACACTGTTTTTCTGGGCTTTTTTGTATTTTTAATCAAATAAATGCAGTCTTGGTGAGCAGAAGAGACTCTTTTAAGAACATTAAAAATCTTACCGATCCCACACGTTTGACTGGCAGTGTAATATGAGTTCTTGTTAATCAATCCACTGAAACAGTTCTTCATCGTGTGATAAAGCTCCTCATACCTTCGGCTGGGAACGGGCCGCAGCTCAGCGAGTCCATGCTCTTCGCAGGCCTCAGCGTCGTCTTCTCTTTGTCTGAGCGATGAGATCATGTGGAGATGATGAGAAACGAGAGCATTAAAAAGGTGAATAGTTAAATAAAAATAAACCAAAATGGTACAAAAAAAAGGGTGACTTTAACCATTGGAAGGACACTATGACAAAGATATTGGTTTCCTGATTCAAACTGTTTTTTTTCCCTCATGAATATATGATTGACCTGAAGAATTTATTTATTTATATGAAAATAAATTTATGTATAATATCATGCTCAGCCATGCAAAATGGCTCTATATCAGACGGGCTGCAGCGTTAATTTTTTGATGTATGAAATTAAACACTAATTTCACATATTATTGTCTTTCAATAATTCAAGCACTTTTCAAGCACCTCTTCATAAATATGGCTGTTTTCAGGGGTTTTCCAGGGACTATAATTCCAAATATTCTAAATTCAGAACTTTAAGAAGTTTAAGCACTTTAAGCTCCTTGTACGAACCCTGAGCAAAAACCCACGCAGTCGCGTCTGCAGTTCGGTGGGTTTGCACTCGTACCTTTAGGACAGTATTTGCTCTTCTTGCGGGGATCGTGGAGTCTCCCGCCCAGATTAAAGATGGATTTCCACTTCCTTCCTTTGAGGGAGCCCTTCCTCCTGAACACACACACACACACACACACGCACACACACGTTGTTAATGTGTAAATCAATCAAATAATGTTTTAATCATAGCATCAGTATATAGCTATATATTATCCTCAAAATCATGATTATTGAACTTTTAGGCGTCTTTGTCACAGTTTTCTCAACTCTTGATGCGAGTGATGGTACACTCGGTAAAAAATAAAAATAAAAAGAACATGAAATGAAACGTGATTGTGTTAACACATACTTTATAGTAGGGATGCTATACTTGGGTTAATAAAATAAAATAAATAATTAAAAAATAATAAAAATAACATGAAAAAAATTAAAATATTAAATAAAAATAAAATAACATGAAATTTAATTAAATAGAAAATAAAATAGATTGGGGATGCGTAAATTAAAATAAATATAGCATGAAATAAAATAAAATAAAAAATATGATGAAATAGAAAATAAAATAGATTGGGGATGCACAAAATATAATACAAAGAGCATGAAATAAAATAAAAAATAACATGAAATAAAAAATAAAAGTGATTGGGAATGCTTAACATAAAATACAAAGAGCATGAAATAAAATAAAGTAAAATGAAATAGTAAATAAACTTGATTGGGGATGCACTAATGTTAATCTCACATACTTTATAAGTGCTGCTACACTTAAAAAAAACAAACAAATAAAATAATTTTTAAAAATGAAAATAACATGAAAAATAAATAAATAAATAACATGGAATTAAATTAAATGGAAAATAAACTTGATTGGGGATGCAAAAAATAAAGTAAATATAGCATGAAATAAAATAAAAAATAACATGTAATAGAAAATAATCTGGATTGGGGATGCATAAAATAAAATAAATATTATATAATTAATTTTGAAAAAGAAAGAAAGAAAAAGGCAGTGCCGTTCTCCTTTTGGAGCACTAGATGGCCACAGCAACACCGTGGTAAACCACATTAAATGGTTGGAAAGCATCGATACTTCGCTTCACCATCACTGCTCTATAATAGAGATATGGAGATGCTCTTACTTGTCAGTGCCGTCGATGATGGCGTGGTAGGAGCGCATGGCTGGAGGCCCGTCTCCGGGACTGAGGTTCCCCGGGCAGTGCAGAGGGAGAGACTTGAAGAAGTGGTCGTCCCCGGACAGAACCGAGGGAGACGGGAGAGACTTCCGGCGCTCCACCGCCAATCCTGCGGTACAACAGCAAACATCACTCACACACTTCCTCCTCAGCGTTCCTGTCTCGCCTTCCAGCACTCACATTCATAAATCAAGACACATTTACTGGAGAAGAACAAACACTAGAGATATTCAGTCTGGAAAATGTATGAAAATCAAGTGAGTTTGTGTTTAAAACAAGAACAAATATCTGCCAATGGAGTCAGAAAAATAAACTTGTTTTCACTTTGAATTAAGATTATTTTTCTGACTCCATTGGCAAGTGTTTGTTCTTGTTTTAAACACAAACTCACTTCATTTTCATACATTTTTCAGAATTTTTTTTCCTTCTCCAGTAAATGTATCTAAGATTATATATAACTTGTATAACTCACACTTCAAAAAATGCTTTTCTAACTCAGTATTTCTGTCTCGTTTCCAGTCCAATATCTAACATTTCTTAAATCAAGATCCATTTACTAAAGTAGTAAAACTACTTTATGATGGGGGGGGGGTCTCGGCTCCAGAGGTGTGCGATACCGCTAGATTTGGTATCGATCCAAAGTTACCAAGTAAATACAGGGCCAGTATCGCCGATAGCGATACTTTTTAATAATTAAGGTGGATGCGTCTTCAACCTAAATCTAAATTAATTTTCATGACTTTTAATTTGTTTTTGTGATTTGCATTTTGGGTTATTAATCAGTTAAAATCAGTACTACAAAAGCTTTTGTTCAGAAACAACTTTTGGTTACTTCTGTTTTATTTAAATGCCGCGCGCGCCTGACTGACTGCTGGGGGTAGCGGTAGGGGTGGGGTTAGTCCTGAGTAGCGCTAGTGACGGCACAGGAGAGGGGGAGGAGAGCAGAGCACTCTTGGGAGGAGGATTACAGAGAGCTTGCTCTGCTCGGTGACAGCAGCAGCATTTTAACAAACATGGTCAGGTCGCAAAACGATAGAAACTGAAACTGAATTATCGATATTTTCACGTTGGTATCGATATTAGTATCGATCTGCCCACCTCTACTCTGCTCGCTTGTCTCCGTCCGCTCTGGCATCCTCTGTGAACGGCGCTTTTTCTTGCGCGGCTCGAGCAGAGGGAGAGAGAGAGAGAGAGAGAGAGCGGGAGGGAGAGAGAGAGAGAGAGAGAGAGAGAGAGAGAGAGAGAGAGAGAGAGAGAGAGAGAGAGAGAGAGAGAGAGAGAGCGGGAGCCGGATCGCCAGACGACCCCGCAGGGTTAAATCCATCCCGTCGCACTCAGGGCAGCCGCAGTCATGGCCAATCAGGAAGCGCATATGTGCCGGTCTCCACCGACGAGCGGGCCTCTACACGAGGCACAGGTGATGCGAGGCATTTGGAACAACGCCTCGGAAATTTGCTCTTAAAATTATTTTCAGTTGAAAACCAGATTTTTTCCACAAAAATCTATTTTTCCCCAAAAATAAGTCTGGAAAATGGGGGGGTCGTCTTATATTCGGGTATATACGGTAAGTCTTGTTTTCTGGGTAAATGCTTAAAACAAGCAAAATGATCTGCCAATGGGGTCAGAAAAATAATCTTGTTTCTGTTTGGATTAACCTTATTTTTCTGACCCCATTGGCAGATCATTTAGCTTGTTTTAAGCATCAACTCACTTAATTTTGATTCATTCACACGGAAAACAGGACATAATATCTTATGTCATTTTACACATCTAGTAAATGCTTCTTGATTTAAGAATATTTAGATATTTGGACTGAAAACAAGACAAAAATGTTAAGTAAGAAAAGCATTTTTTGCAGTGTATAAGAAAACATATGTCTAAATAATTAGGGATGAATTCTTATCTCTTCTCTGATGATGTGGGCGGGGCTATAACCTGTCACTCACATGAGATCAGCCAATAGCAAACCACAACCGTCCAATCAATTCCTCACAGACACAATCAAGCCCCGCCCACATGTGTTCGTGTTCCAGAAGCGCTTCACTCGATATACGACACGATAGAGGAGAAGAGACCCGTCAGGCCGACTTTAAGAAAGATAAAATACCTGTTCCAGGGAAAAGCTCGGCCACATGAGTGAGAATAAACTCGACCACGATGGACTGAACCCGGACCTCCATGAACGCCGCCGTACCGTTAAAACCAGTCGACTCGATGTCCTTCGATCTGCAGATAATTGTGCACTGATTTACTAACAACAATTAAATCTGTTCCTGGTAGAGAATGACACTTACAACACCGATGTAAAAACACACTTAGATTTAAACTGCAAACTCTGTTCCTCCTCAGTGTTTCTGTCTCGTTTTCCAGCACAAACATCTAAACATTCTTAAATCAAGAGACATTTACTGGAGAAGAAGCAAAATGACTGAAGATATTAAGTAAAAACGCATCAAAATCAAGTGAGTTTGTGTTTAAAACAAGATCTGCCAATGGAGTCAGAAAAATAACCTTGTTTTCACTCTGAATTAAGTTTATTGTTCTGACTCCATTGGCAGATCTTGTTTTAAACACAAACTCACTTTATTTTGATGTATTTTTAATTAATATCTTCAGTCCTTTTGCTAAACAAGAATGTTTAGATATTTGCGCTGGAAAACAAGAACAACATCATTTTTGTCCTTAAGAATTTAAAAGTTAAAGTAAACATTTTTCTTAGCTTTTTAAATTGACTTTTGAAAACAAGAGGCAGAGATTTTCTCATTTTGGTATTTTTGATGCAAAATCTTAGTAAAGAAACCTGTCGAGAAATGACTATTTTGTCCTGACTGTGCAACTCTCGGCACAGCAGATGTTAAACTAAAACCTGTTCCGGCTAATCTGTGAATCTGTCCGGCTAAACGCAGCTGATTTATGCAATATAGTGATGTTGCAGAATATCAGTAATAAAACTGTTAGTTTCTTCAATGTGGCTGTTTTCCCTCCATCATAAACGAGTGTGTGTCAGAGAGTGTGTGAACAGTAACCGCTGTCGTGTTCTCTGGCGTTCGGGAACACGTGTGTGTGAGACGCTTCTGGAGGGAATTACACCACATCACTCTGATCACACACTTCGACTTTCAGAAACACCAAACCAACATTAGAGACGCTGCGACACCATCGGCCCACTGGTTACTCCAGCTATCCAATCACAGCCTCCGCTGAGCAAAGTCACATGAGTGTTTGAGGAATTTAATCAGTAAATGTGTGTCCATAGCTTATGCGCGTATCTTCTAATCAGATAGAACATGTATTCTCCTCAATTGAGCACATACGTTTTTTATGCGCATTTTTAGAATTTATGCACAATTTATGCGTTTCAATCCAGCGTTTTTTTATGCGATATCTCAAAATGTGCATTAAATGAGTTGGATTGAAACACAGCCAGTGTATACTTCAGTATAAGAACACTACATTGTGATCAAATGTATTCCCTGAATGCGCTGTAAGTCACTTGCGATGCACATGTATACATGCAGAAGAATGAGAGATACCTGAGGAGGTTCGGGGCCCAGACGATGGCCAGGTTTCGGGAGTGCATGTTGGTCTCGGATGCAAACGTGGACATTTTGACCAGATGACGCATCAAATACTCCAGAGTTCTGGAACACAGTGAGTGTTGAAGAAACACAAGGGGATTTATTCTGAGTTATTCTGTCAAGCTCAAGAAGGAACAAAAACACCATAAAAGTATGATGATTTAAGTAAGATTGTCTTTTCCATGTCCATATGAGCTGCGCACGTCTCAATAAACGCTCAAAAAGTGTTTTTTCGCAGCAATGTCGTAGAAGAACAGTTTCAGTGGATTGTAAAGGGTTATTAGTTCACCAAAAAATGTTCATCTTCGAAACAAATTAAGATGTTTTAAATGAAATCCAAGAGATTTCCGTCCCTCCATTGACAGCTACGCAACTAACACTTTGACGCTTCAAAAAGTTCATAAACAGATCGTAAAGCTAATCCATACACTGCAAAAATTCTTTTCTTACTTAGGATTTTTGTCTCGTTTCCAGTCCAAATATCTAAAAATTATTATATCAAGAAGCATTCACTTACGGAAGCCCGAGATTATAGTCGAAACATTTTGAGAATAAATTCAAAATTATGAGAAGTCTTCCGTAGAAGTTTTGTGTTTGTGTGTGCGCGTGTGTGTGCGCGTGTGTGTGTGTGTGTGCGTGTGTGTGTGCGTGTGTGTGTGTCTGTGTGTGTATAAAGAAATGCGCTCGTGAAGTCGAACTGCTTCTGATGGATCTAAACATAATAGTAGCTTTTTACTTTTATCTAAACTTTCAACAAAAGGAAATTCTACAGGTGCTAATCTACCAACATGACATTACCATTTGTTTTAGGACGTTTCAAAATATACTGCGCCGTATAGACTTTACAGGAGAAAACACATTTTTTTTAGACTGGATGGAGTTATCCAGCTTTATATGTGAGGATTCGCGGGATCCGGCCAAACGATATGCCCGCACCAGTGGCCTGACACACACACACACACACACACACACACACACACACGTGCCCTGACACACACACACACACACACACACACGTGCCCTGGCACACACACACACACACACACGGTGTGTAGACGGGCTGAGCGCCGATGGAAAAAGGACCGATTGCAGATTTCTTATGAAATCTTGAAACATTCAAACCACTTGTTTCAGAAAGCTGCAAAATGCAAATATTTTTCTGAACTAACCACAAAAAATTGTCATAAACCTCAAGTTCTCTTTTCCACTAAAAACCCTGTTTTAAATCCTTCTGTGCATTTCTATTTTAGAGTCCTCTGCTGCTCTCTGGGACAACTGTGGGATGATAAGATCACAACTTTATATATATATATACCGTCTATAATATTCATGATGTTCCACTGTTCCTCCATCTGGTCTGGACTCATGTACTGAGAGTGTTGGTCTGAAACTGCTCTCTGTCCTCGGGATATTATTCCACCTTTTTCCTGAGACACATTATGGTCCAGTCGGTCCTGGTCTGTTATTGGTTATTAACAAGTGCCTGACTACTGGTTCCTTCCCTAACAGTCCTAAAGTTGCTGTGGTGAATATCTTAGAAAAAAACTATTTTAGATCCTTCCTCTCTTTCTAACTTCTACTTTTTATTTCGAAGATCCTCGAGAGAGAGAGAGAGAGAGAGAGAGAGAGAGAGAGAGAGGAGAGAGAGAGAGAGAGAGGAGAGAGAGATGAGAGAGAGAGAGAGAGAGGAGAGAGAGAGAGAGAGAGAGAGAGAGAGAGAGAGAGAGAGAGAGTCGCACTGACTCAATTACAATCAGACTTGGCTGTAAATTCTCAACATGAAACGTTTCAATCTGGTTTTAAAGCTTTACACAGAACCGAATCTGCCCTTTTAAGAGTTATCAACAAGAAAAGTGATCTTACATCAAATGGAAAACAAGATTATTTTTCGGACCCCATACATTGGCAGATAATTTTGCTTGTTTTAAGCAAAAACTCACTTAATTTAGATTTTTTTTTCTTTTTTTCAGAAAACAAGATATAATTTCTTATGTAATTTTACTCATCTAGTAAATGCTTCTTGATTTAAGGATTTTTTGATATTTGACCTGGAAACGAGACAAAAATACTACAGTAAGTAAGAAAAGCATTTTTTGCAGCGAGTGGATTAGTTTTATCTCTGTATGAACTTTTTGAAGTGTCAAAGTGGTAGTTTTTGGATATTTTTATCTCTTGGATACAAAACAAATATACTAAGTAAGAAAAGCATTGTTTCGATCTGGACCGGCACTGTTGCTGTCTGGGTCAAGTTTTCTGAAGAGTCTCGATGGCTTTATATGATGAACAGATTTAAATGTAGGCTTTTAGTCACGCATACATTAATCAGCGAAAAGAAACATTCTTTTTTTGGGTGAACTATGACTTTAACAAAACTAGCAGACGTGCACACGACTCTAATATGGACTACACTGCAAAAAATGCTTTTCTCACTTAGTATTTTTGTCTTGTTTCCAGTCCAAATATCTAACATTTCTTAAATCAAGATCCATTTACTAAAGTAGTCAAATGACAAGATATTAAGTCTTGTTTTCTGAGGAAATAAATCAAATTAAGTGAGTTGTTGCTTAAAACAAGCACAATGATCTGCCAATGGGGTAATAAAAATAATCTTGTTTCTGTTTAAATTAACATTATTTTTCGGACCCCTTTGGCAGATAATTGAGCTTTTTTTTAAGTATCAACTCACTTAATTTTGAATAATTCCCCCGGAAAACAGGAAATAATATCTTATGTCATTTTACTCATACATCTTGATTTAAGGATTTTTAGATATTTGGACTGGAAACAAGACTAAGTAAGAAAAGCATGTTTTGCAGTGCACTGAGAAAATGAAGTGTGTTCAGTGTTAGTTGAGTGTTGAGCTTGCTATGAGTGTTGACCTGTAGTGAAGAGCCGGTAAATCCTTCAGAACCTCTCGGATCTTCACCAGCCGCTCGTCCTCCAGCTGAATAGCCACCGCTTCCTGACCAGAGAACAACACGTCTTAAAAGCGCACAATACGTCTTCATTTAAAGCACATGAGATGCTGAAATGCACCGTTATGTTACATAGATCTAAAAGTCTGGAGAACTTTTAAGCCACGTAAAGACACATACACTCACCTAAAGGATTATTAGGAACACCTGTTCAATTTCTCATTAATGCAATGATCTAATCAACCAATCACAGATGCTTCAATGCATTTAGGGGTGTGGTCCTGGTCAAGACAATCTCCTGAACTCCAAACTGAATGTCAGAATGGGAAAGAAAGGTGATTTAAGCAATTTTGAGCGTGGCATGGTTGTTGGTGCCAGACGGGCCGGTCTGAGTATTTCACAATCTGCTCAGTTACTGGGATTTTCACGCACAACCATATCTAGGGTTTACAAAGAATGGTGTGAAAAGGGAAAAACATCCAGTATGCGGCAGTCCTGTGGGCGAAAATGCCTTGTTGATGCTAGAGGTCAGAGGAGAATGGGCCGACTGATTCAAGCTGATAGAAGAGAAACTTTGACTGAAATAACCACTCGTTACAACCGAGGTATGCAGCAAAGCATTTGTGAAGCCACAACACACACAACCTTGAGGCGGATGGGCTACAACAGCAGAAGACCCCACCAGGTACCACTCATCTCCACTACAAATAGGAAAAAGAGGCTACAATTTGCAAGAGCTCACCAAAATTGGACAGTTGAAGACTGGAAAAATGTTGCCTGGTCTGATGAGTCTCGATTTCTGTTGAGACATTCAGATGGTAGAGTCAGAATTTGGCGTAAACCGAATGAGAGCATGGATCCATCATGCCTTGTTACCACTGTGCAGGCTGGTGGTGGTGGTGTAATGGTGTGGGGGATGTTTTCTTGGCACACTTTAGGCCCCTTAGTGCCAATTGGGCATCGTTTAAATGCCACGGCCTACCTGAGCATTGTTTCTGACCATGTCCATCCCTTTATGGCCACCATGTACCCATCCTCTGATGGCTACTTCCAGCAGGATAATGCACCATGTCACAAAGCTCGAATCATTTCAAATTGGTTTCTTGAACATGACAATGAGTTCACTGTACTAAAATGGCCCCCACAGTCACCAGATCTCAACCCAATAGAGCATCTTTGGGATGTGGTGGAACGGGAGCTTCGTGCCCTGGATGTGCATCCCACAAATCTCCATCAACTGCAAGATGCTATCCTATCAATATGGGCCAACATTTCTAAAGAATGCTTTCAGCACCTTGTTGAATCAATGCCATGTAGAATTAAGGCAGTTCTGAAGGCGAAAGGGGGTCAAGCACAGTATTAGTATGGTGTTCCTAATAATCCTTTAGGTGAGTGTCCATTACATACAAATACAGATATGATCATATTTTGATTTTATTTATATTCATGTTTTTCAATTATTGGTTTATTTATTTTTCTATTTATCTTATTGGCATTGTGTGACGAGAAACTAGGAGAAAACCATTTCACGACATTGCATAACATGTATGTGACAAATAATAAAGAACCTTGAACCCCTAAAACTTTCTCCGTCAGCGGCATTTTCATGGCCCCCGGAATATATTTGATGAATGAATATATTAACATGCAATATATCAAAAGAAAGAAAGAAACTCTTTGCACATACGTGTAACTTTTAGTAATTGATGCACAAGGGTTTTGTGAGCTGGGCTGCTTTCAAACAGTGTATCATATATATGAATACAGCCATTATATATCTCATTAAATATTGACATTATATCAGCCAATGCTTTGCATATTGATCAACATCTACCTTCTTCATTTGCAGTGATTTAAAGCTATTTAAATGCCTTTCTCAGCTCATGTTGTGGGAGACTCACTGCGAAGCGGTCGTACAGCTCGTATGTGAGCAGAGGGTTGGGCAGTTCTCTGAAATACGCTTTACACACGGAGCTCACGCAGTGGATGTCCTGCAGATACACGTCCTTATTCAGATCCGGAGACCCTTCAGAGTCAAACTCACTCCTGCAATGAGAGGAACTCCTCTATCAGTGTGTTCAAGCCTTTAAATGTCACACAGACTCAAACACAGACACTCACACACACTCTCACACCTTAGTTTCTGTGTGTTGGATGAAACTCCAGACAGTCTGTAGATCCCGTCCACGACCCCGTGTTCTTCGATGAACTCGCCGCAGCTGCGCAACACCTGAGGAACTGCAACAAACATAGAGTTTCAGTGTGTGTGTGTGTGTGTTTGTGAGTCACTTTTAGTATGAATGAGATTGTGTGTGTGTGTGTGTGTGTGTGTGTGTGTGTGTGTGTGTGAGAGAGAATGTTCAGGCACTCAAGCAGAAAAACACATGAAAAACTCTGTGAAACAAAGAATAAACTTATATCTGTTTGATTAACTCAGTCTGTTGGATAAACGCGGTCTGTGGGATAAACTCGGTCTGTGGGATAAACTCAGTCTGTGGGATAAACTCAGTCTGTGGGATAAACTCAGTCTGAGGGATAAACTCAGTCTGAGGGATAAACTCGGTCTGAGGGATAAACTCGGTCTGTGGGATAAACTCGGTCTGTGGGATAAACTCAGTCTGTGGGATAAACTCAGTCTGTGGGATAAACTCAGTCTGAGGGATAAACTCAGTCTGAGGGATAAACTCAGTCTGAGGGATAAACTCAGTCTGTGGGATAAACTCAGTCTGTGGGATCAACTCGGTCTGAGAGATAAACTCAGTCTGAGGGATAAACTCAGTCTGGGGGATAAACTCAGTCTGTGGGATAAACTCAGTCTGAGGGATAAACTCAGTCTGAGGGATAAACTCGGTCTGAGGGATAAACTCGGTCTGAGGGATAAACTCAGTCTGTGGGATAAACTCGGTCTGAGGGATAAACTCGGTCTGAGGGATAAACTCGGTCTGAGGGATAAACTCGGTCTAAGGGATAAACTCGGTCTGAGGGATAAACTCAGTCTGAGGGATAAACTCGGTCTGAGGGATAAACTTGGTCTGAGGGATAAACTCGGTCTGAGGGATAAACTCGGTCTGAGGGATAAACTCAGTCTGAGGGATAAGATAAACTCAGTCTGAGGGATAAGATAAACTCGGTCTGAGGGATAAACTCGGTTTGAGGGATAAGATAAACTCGGTCTGAGGGATAAACTCGGTCTGAGGGATAAACTCGGTCTGAGGGATAAACTCGGTCTGAGGGATAAACTCAGTCTGAGGGATAAACTCAGTCTGAGGGATAAACTCGGTCTGAGGGATAAACTCGGTCTGAGGGATAAACTCGGTCTGAGGGATAAACTCGGTCTGAGGGATAAACTCAGTCTGAGGGATAAACTCGGTCTGAGGGATAAACTCGGTCTGAGGGATAAACTCAGTCTGAGGGATAAACTCAGTCTGAGGGATAAACTCGGTCTGAGGGATAAACTCGGTCTGAGGGATAAACTCGGTCTGAGGGATAAACTCAGTCTGAGGGATAAACTCGGTCTGAGGGATAAACTCGGTCTGAGGGATAAACTCGGTCTGAGGGATAAACTCGGTCTGAGGGATAAACTCGGTCTGAGGGATAAACTCGGTCTGAGGGATAAACTCAGTCTGTGGGATAAACTCAGTCTGAGGGATAAACTCGGTCTGAGGGATAAACTCGGTCTGAGGGATAAACTCGGTCTGAGGGATAAACTCAGTCTGTGGGATAAACTCAGTCTGAGGGATAAACTCAGTCTGAGGGATAAACTCAAGTCTGTGGGATAAACTCAGTCTGTGGGATAAACTCAGTCTGAGGGATAAACTCGGTCTGAGGGATAAACTCAGTCTGAGGGATAAACTCAGCCTGAGGGATAAACTCAGTCTGAGGGATAAACTCAGTCTGAGGGATAAACTCAGTCTGTGGGATAAACTCAGTCTGTGGGATCAACTCGGTCTGAGAGATAAACTCAGTCTGAGGGATAAACTCAGTCTGGGGGATAAACTCAGTCTGTGGGATAAACTCAGTCTGAGGGATAAACTCGGTCTGAGGGATAAACTCGGTCTGAGGGATAAACTCAGTCTGAGGGATAAACTCGGTCTGAGGGATAAACTCAGTCTGAGGGATAAACTCAGCCTGAGGGATAAACTCAGTCTGAGGGATAAACTCAGTCTGAGGGATAAACTCAGTCTGAGGGATAAACTCAGTCTGAGGGATAAACTCGGTCTGTGGGATAAACTCGGTCTGAGGGATAAACTCGTCTGAGGCATAAACTCGGTCTGAGGGATAAACTCAGTCTGAGGGATAAACTCAGTCTGAGGGATAAGATAAACTCGGTCTGAGGGATAAACTCGTCTGAGGGATAAACTCGGTCTGAGGGATAAACTCGGTCTGAGGGATAAACTCGGTCTGAGGGATAAACTCGGTCTGAGGGATAAACTCAGTCTGAGGGATAAGATAAACTCGGTCTGAGGGATAAACTCGGTCTGAGGGATAAACTCGGTCTGAGGGATAAAGGGATAAACTCGGTCTGAGGGATAAACTCGGTCTGAGGGATAAACTCGGTCTGAGGGATAAACTCAGTCTGAGGGATAAACTCAGTCTGAGGGATAAACTCAGTCTGAGGGATAAACTCAGTCTGAGGGATAAACTCGGTCTGAGGGATAAACTCGGTCTGAGGGATAAACTCGGTCTGAGGGATAAACTCAGTCTGTGGGATAAACTCAGTCTGAGGGATAAACTCAGTCTGAGGGATAAACTCGGTCTGAGGGATAAACTCAGTCTGTGGGATAAACTCAGTCTGTGGGATAAACTCAGTCTGAGGGATAAACTCAGTCTGAGGGATAAACTCAGTTTGTGGGAATAAAGGAATAACTCACTGTCTTGTGCGGTGGAGGTCAGATGGTCCAGAAGATCACATCCGAACACTTTATCCCGATTACCTCCTTTTCTCCGGCCCCTCCTCATCTTGCTTGTGTTTCACCTCCTCTCTAACATTCAGGCCTCGTGTGTGTGTGTGTGAGCTGTTTAATGAGTGTGTGTGTGAACTGCTGAGGTTAAACCGCACATGACGGCTGCTGTCGAATATCTGACGCTGTTGAATCAGTTTAATCCTGATTTATGATCCACAACTTCACTGATGAACCTCATCCTGATGCACCGCTTGATGGAATCGACTCTTCATATCTGGAGATATGAAATATACAGTATCTATATAAATACTTTATAAGCCACAATATTCAGTATATGTTTAACATAACATAATTGTGTTCACTCTTAAAGATAAAGATTATTGAAGGGTTGCTTTATGGTTCTTTGGAGATTAATACAGCTTTTTATCAAATTCTTCCAAGATTTAATGATCTAAGCTGTAGAGCATAAACTCACTTGTGAAAAAACTGAAAAACATATCTATGTGTCTGTGTGAGATGGTGTGTCTCTGTGTGTGCGTGTGAGTGAGAGAGAGAGTGTGTGTGTCTCTGGTTGTGTTTGTAAGTGTGTGTCTCTGTGTGTGTGTGTGTGTGTGAGAGGGTGTGTCTCTGTGTGTGCGTGTGAGTGTGTGTGAGTGAGAGAGAGAGAGAGAGAGAGAGAGAGAGAGAGTGTGTCTCTGGTTGTGTTTGTGAGTGTGTGTCTCTGTGTGTGTGTGTGTGTGTGTGTGTGTGTGTGTGTGTGTGTGTGAGAGAGGGTGTGTCTCTGTGTGTGCGTGTGTGTGTGTGAGTGTGTGTCTGTGTGTATGCGTGTGTGTGTGTATGCGTGTGAGTGTGATAGAGAGAGAGTCTCTGGTTGTGTGTGTGTGAGTGAGAGAGAGAGAGAGAGAGAGAGAGAGAGTGAGTGAGTGAGTGTCTGTGGTTGTGTGTGTGCTTTTGTTTTTGTGATATATGAGGACACAAATGTGTATAATGACATGCATATTACACTGGTATTACAACTTACACGTGATATATGAGGACATTGCATGAGTCCTCATATTTCAAATAGCTTAAAAAACATAAAAAACAATGTGTTTTTTTAATGTAAAACTGCAGCATGTCTCCTGTGATGGGCAGGTTTAGGGATGGGGCAGTGTAGGGGGATAGAATATACAGTTTGTCCAGTATAAAAGTCATTACGCCTATGGAATGTCCTCATATATTCATATATCACAAAAACACAGCTGTGTGTGTGTGTGTGTGTGTGTGTGTGTGTGTGTGTGTGTGTGTGTGTGTGTGTGTGCGTGTGTGTGTGTGTGTGTGTGAGTGTGTGTGTGTGTGTGTGTGTGTGTGTGTGTGAGAGAGTGTGTCTCTGGTTGTGTGTGGGTGAGTTACTAGGTATGCAAATATCTAATCAGCCAATCACACAGCAGCAACTCGACGCGATCAAGATGGTCTGCAGAAGTTCAAACTGAGCATCAGAACGAGGAATAAAGCGGATTTCAGAAAGTGTTTCAGAAACTGCTGATTACTGGGAGTTTCACACACAACCATCTCGAGTGTTCACAGAGAATGATCTGAACAAGAGTAGATTTCCAGAAATGCCTTGTTGATGCAAGAGGTCAGAGGTCACAGTCGACCTGAGTATTGATGCTGACCCTCTTCTGATGTCACAAAGCTCAAATCATCTCAAAACTGGTTTCTTGATCATGATGAGTTCACTGAACTCAAACGGCTTCAGTCACCAGATCTCAATCCAATAGAGCAGCTTTGGGAAAAAGCTGGAGATTCACATCATCAAATCTGTGTGACGATTTCATGATAATATAGACCAGAATCTCTGAGAATCACTTAATAAGTGAGAACATGAGATTTATCCACCAAAGTTACCATGTTCACAAAGACAGAAAACTGGGGATTCGAAACAGCCTTAAAAAACATGATAAACTAAGGAATGAATATTACTTTTTATTAATACTGACAGCTAGGGATGCACGATATATCGGCCACCATATCGGTATCGGCCGATATATGCTCATTTTAATGTTATCGTTATCGGCCCAATAAGAAAATTTGACCGATATATAAAAGCCGATAAAAATGTATTATTTCCTTCAGCTGAGACTCTTCAGATGTTCAACATGATGGTTATGAATTGCTTGAAATATGATTGGAATCACTTTAAAAAGGAAAATACAGCAAAGCGCAAGTCTTTCATTTCGGCTACATAATATGAAGGTAAATCAGTAGCTAAACTCGAGAGCACGTAGATGTGAATTTGAGAACTTGCACAATAAATATTCGTACTTGTATGTGGACATTTACACTCACAGCTCCAATGTGAAAACCTGTAAAATAAAAATCTGAAGTTGAACGCTGAGATTTGCACTCGCAGACAATAGTCACAAACCTGTATTCTGAATTTGAAGCTGCAGACAAGTAGTCACAAATGTGTAAAATGCCATTCACAGAAATACAATGACAGTCACAAACATGTAAAATATGTTTGCACTTCTTCTAACATTCAAATTCGCAGTACAACCTCAAATTGGCACTTGCAACTTCTCAAATCATCTGTCACTGCAAGTTCAAATTTCGCGCCTTGACTTTTGCTACTCTTTTCGCAATATATGAGGTGCAAAACTGATTTGTGCACTTGCAGCTCAGTGCGGCGAGAGAGGGGGGGGGGGGGGGGGGGGTGTTGGAAGGAGCCGTGTTATTGGTTGGTGCCTAGCCAATGAAATGGGACTTCTATTGTACGCGATGATGTCACGAAACCCGCCTCCTCGTGGATGTTCTGAAACGCTAACATGGCTTAGTGCATTATTAGACTGATTTAAAAGACATAAATGATATTATCAAACTTAGTAAACACAATAATGCATACTACAGAAAAGCAGATGAGCACAAAATATAAACGCAACACGTTAACTTAAGACAGTGGTATTAAAAGACCAAACTCAGGAAACACCATAAATAAAGCATACAGAAAAGCAATTGAGCAGAAAATAAACGCAACTCGTTTAATTGTACGTTAAGCATTTTCCTCTCATAGAAAACCAAGAAAACGCTTAATGAGGCTTAATGGACCAATAGTTATATATATAAAAAACAACAACAATTCGTTATACATTATTATTATACATTATTTCTATCAGATCTTTTGGTCAACGTCGATAAAGCATTAATTGTTGGAGATTTTAACATACACGTAGATAATTTAAATGATGCGTTAGGGGCTGCGTTTACAGATTTATTAAACTCCTTCGGGGTCAAGCAAAACGTCACCGGACCAACTCATCGTCTTAATCATACACTCGATTTAATTATATCATATGGAACCGATCCAACCGATATAGATATCATTCCACAAAGTGATGATGTCACTGACCATTACATGATAACTTGCATATTAAGTACTGCTGTAATATGGCATGCTGCGCCACGTTATCGACCAGGTAGAACAATTCTTCCATCCACCATAGATCATTTCTCAAATAGCTTATCTGATCTGTCTCAGCTGCTGCCTGAACCCAAACAAACAGATGAACTAGATGAACTAACTAGCACTATGAGCACCATTCTCTCTAGAACATTGGATATTGTTGCACCCATTAAATTAAAAAAGGTCAGAGAAAAAAGTATAGCACCATGGTACAATAATACTACGTATGTTTTAAAGAGAGAAACCCGTAATTTAGAGCGTAAATGGAAAAAACTAATTTAGAGGTCTTTAGAATCGCGTGGAAAGACAGTATGTCACGTTATAAAAAGGCCCTTAAACGGCCAGGGCTGAGCACCTCAGCAAATTAATAGAAAACAACCGAAATAATCCAAGGTTTTTATTTAATACCGTGGCTAGACTAACAAATAAACAGACGTCGTCTGAACAAAATACCTCGTTGCAGTTTAGTAGTAATGATTTCATGAACTTCTTCACCGAGAAAATTGAAAGCATCAGAATCAAAATCGTAAACGTTCAATCTTTACTCGCGCCTTATAATTCAGCCGCAATTATCACCCCGCAAGAACAATTACAATGCTTTACAACCATAGAACAAAAAGAGTTAAATAAACTTATCACTTCATCTAAAACAACAATGTGTTTATTAGATCATATACCAACTGAACTACTGAAAGAAGTGTTACCTATAGTGGAAGAGCCTCTTCTCAATATTTATATCCTTCTTTCTTCATAGTTAGAACACTAGAGAACACTGATGTAAAGTAGACTGATGAATTCAACTTCAGATTTTTATTTTACAGGTTTTCACATTGGAGCTGTGAGTGTAAATGTCCACATACAAGTACGAATATTTATTGTACAAGTTCTCAAATTCACATCTACGTGCTCTCGAGTTTAGCTACTGATTTACCTTCATAACATAACGTTATAATAAGAACATTATATTTGTGTGTTTGTGACATGACTTTTAATGGCGAGACTTATTTTTGCAATCAGGCTCTCAAAAATGATATAAAAATTTGGATTAAGGTTTATCAGCCAATATATCGGTTAACGGCTTTCAAATATAAAGAATTATCGGTTATCGGCCAACATTTTCATATCGTTGCATCTCTACTGACAGCCAATTAAAACATCCACCCAAAACTCAGAGGTAAATGGACAGAAGTAGAAAACAAGACTTCTTATCTTATGGCATTCTGCATCTCAAGTAAATGTGTTTTGATTTAAGATCAATACCGATATAACCTTATTATTCAAATGGGACGTAACTGAAAAGTCCATTAACTAACAGGGAATGTCCTCAGAACATTATAAACAAACATTCTTCCAGTAATGTTAATAGAAAGTTTAATAACATGAGCACAAAAACGTTATTTACTAGGGATGCACCGTTACCGATAATTCTTTATATTTGAAAGCCGATAACCGATATAATCCCAAGTTTATAAGATTTTTGAGAGCCTGATTGCAAAAACAAAGTCTCACCATTAAAATCCATGTCCCTAACACAATTATAATGATGTTCTCAGTATAATTTTATGTGGCCGATATGACAGACTTGCACTTTACTGTATTTTCCTTTTTTGAAGTGATTTTAATCATATCAATGAAGTGACATCAATTCAAAACGATCATGTTGAACAGAGCGCATCTGAAGCGTCTCAGCTGAAGGAAATAATACATTATTTATCGGCTTAAATATATCAGCCAAATCTTTTTTTATCGGGCCGATAACATTAGAAATGAACATATATCGTCCGATACCGATATAGTGGCCGATATATCGTGCATTCCTCTTATTTACACATTTAAACATTTTAGTTTATCAATTTTTTTTTTAAATGTTTCAGAATGTAACATTCAAATGTAACGTTTCCCAGGATGTTTGCAAATTGAAATGTTCACCAAACGTTGGCATAACCAAAAACATTCAGAAATAACATTTGGTCACACTTTATTTTAAGGTCTCGTTGTAACAGTGTAATTATATATTTAAGTACTGAGTATTATTAAGTAACTACATGTACTTACTATAGGGTTAGGGGAGGATTAGGATGTGGTTGAGGGTTAGTTGCATGCAATTATTAGCAATTTACTGTTATTACTACGGTAAGTACATGTTACATATGTAACAAGGACACTAAAATAAAGTGTTACCCAAGCATTTTTTTGAAGTCATCTGAATTATGAAAGTGCGGCCTGTGAGCAATAAAACACTCCTCTAGGTTCACAACCACAGGAAACTCCAGAAAGAACAGCACAAAATGCAAAAAGGAAATCCAAAAACAGGACAACATCTAAACGGAGAGCAAACCTGCATATAAACAACATTTCATCTGCTGGAGTTGTAGTTTTGAACCATGACACACTCTCTTGTAGAAACCCTTCACATCACGAAGCGCTGGGTTGGGTCGCGTGCCACCGTTTCCTCTTCTCCGTTCGTGAGTTTTGCACCAGTTCAAAGCCACACCCTCACAATTTCAACATGATCTTCATATCTTTCCACAAGTATCGCAGGAGATCGACTCAAAAATCAGCCACGGTTTTTGCGTCTCAAACTCCTCTCGAGGGTTTCGCATCATGTTCGACTGATTTTTCAGCGAGTTCGTTCCTCTCGGCCTCTGGTGCTCTTGCGGAAATGACTGATCACATCTGAAGGCCATGAGAGCTTCACGGTCACATCATCAAACAAACTCAGGACTTTCCCCCTACATGAGCGGATCCCCTCACACGCCGCTCGATCAGGCATCTTTACAGCTAAAGCTAAAGTTAAAGATTGAGAGGAGAAAAACACAGAAGAATTAAGAAACCCCTCCAGTCCTTACCTTTCACTCTGCACCGGCAACAAGCGTCAGTGTAAAGTGTCTGTGACGCAAGAAACCACTAAACTTCCCTCACTGACTTCCTGAGTCTTTTAGTTTCTGTCTTGATTCTCCATTTCTTATTTACGCCTTTATCTCGAGCTCTCGCTGGTTCATCCATACGTGCAACATCAGGCCTAGATATGAAGAAAGATAGATGCGGTCAAAGCAGGACACAAAACTGCGAATAATACTATGATTTACATTTATTCATTAAGCAAAGCAACTTGAAAATGAGGAACATCACATGCAAATGCATCATTCATAAAAGCAATATTCATGGTATACAAGTTTAGAGTATATAAGCTGTATTAATGCATAAGCTAGAAAAGAACAAGGATGATTAGGTTATTCACTTACCATGGTATTTTCACGGGACTCCAGGGTACTTCAAAGAACTGCATTGTCCTACTGTGGTAAATATCCATGGTAAATATATATAAAGCATGGCATTTCCATTGTACCATGTTAAAAAAACAAAACCAACCAAACAAAAATAGGCCTTTCTGATTCCTATATGCATGTACCATGGTATTTATCTGATTTAAGATGTCAATGAATGCAATGGTAGTGTGTGTGTGTGTGTGTGTGTGTGTGTGTGTGTGTGTGTGTGTGTGTGTGTCTGTGTGTTTCAAATAAAAACATGATGGTACTTTGTTCTAAATGTTTTCTTAAATCTTCAATATGACATTAAAAGTCATAATTATGATATACTAAATCTTAATTGTGAGATAAAAATTTGACTTACTATGTCATAATTTCAGATTTTTTACTTTTTATTGTCATAATTATGACTAAGTTTTCATCTCATGCTTATGACTCACTATACCAAAATTTTGACCTTTTGTCATAAATATGACATTCTTAGTCATCATTTAGAAAATTTCACTCTTGGAATTCCTTAGAAAAAATAAGTTCACGTATATTTTTAAGTATACTTCTAGTAACCAAGTATCCTTCTATCAATGCACTAGTGGGAAACTTGTAAGTGTACTATTTCAATACTACTTGGGAATAAATTGGCCCCACTTTTTAGTGTATAAAAGTATACTTTAAGGGTTATAGTAGTAAACTTTAAGTACACAACTAGTTTCATTTGTACTGCTACTACAAGTAAACGTATAAGTTCACTGACAGTTTACTAGTCAAATACTTGCTACACATCTTTTAGTTTATGAAAGTACACTTTGAAGTACACTCTCAGTAAACTACGAGTTAGTAGTTTTAAACTGCAAGTATACTTGTACGTTTTCTTTAAGTGAACTTAACATCATACTTTATATATTATATTTACACTTTACAATGTACTACCATGTTCATATTTAGTTTTTTTTTACTTGACATTAACCTTTAACTGTACTTTAAGTAAATTTGAAGCAAATTCCTAGTATTTAATAGGCTACTCAATCCCAGAAGAGTAAACAACAAGGCAACAAACTTAGTATACTTTTTTTATACTTATAAGTATGTCTCGATCAAAAGATTTTATGCAAGTATAGGCCAAATATACTTACACTTTTCTGTCAGTATAAGTGTAATTTTAAGTATATTTCTGAGAAATTAGACAAAGTCTTGTTTTTTAGTTTAAAAGAAGTATACTAACATTTGAATAAACTTCTGTGCCACATCCAACAATTTCAGCAAACGGTGAAAGTTACAGAAAATATTTAACAGAAAAAAAATTGAACAGGAGGAAATATCCAATATAATATATATATTAAAAAAAACAAATATAATGAGTCCATATAATTATCAGCTATTATGCAAACCAATGTGCACATGAAAAACTTTTCAAAACATAATCATCAAAAGAAAAGTAATTGTATGATTTACATTGTGCTTTCAGTGCAAAAGCTTTTAATATACAAATACATAGCAAAAAAAAAGTCTTTAATCAAAATACTCAAAATTACATGATATTAAGTCTTGTGATCTGAAAAAAAAAATGAAAATTAAGTGAGTTTATGACCACATTGGAAGATATTTGTTCTTGTTTTAAAATTAAACTCGCCTCATTTTTGGTAAATTTTTCAGAAAGATTATTTTAGCTCATTTTTATCTCGAGTGAATGTATCAGAATTACCAAACTCATCAAAACACAAACATTCCCAGTGTGTGGAAACTCGGACACTCACGCGCGACTAACGACTCCTCCTCTTCGTCACTGTAATCGTCATCCATCATCAAAACTTTAATCGTGTGACACTGGTTAGTTAGGTGTGATAAATAATCTTCCTTTTCGTTTAGTTTTGAGTATTGATTGATGTCATACCTTGAATATGTTCACTTGTGGAAAACTGCTTCGTGAAGCTTCGAAACCGTTGCAAATCAGTGATTCGGTGATTTTAACGTCACGTGATGTCATTACATTACGCCATAACTGTTTCGAAATTTCAATGGTTCGTTGGCTACTAAAGGCCAGTTCACACCAATGACGATAAAGATAATATAGTTCTGAAAGTCGTTCTCAATATTAAAGAGTAGCAGAGTTCAAACCACAGCTATAACATAAATATCGTTGGATATTTAACAAATATCGTTGGAATCACTTTCAGAACGATTTATCCAGCAAATGAACGATAAAAACATTGACAGCCAATCAGAATCAATCCTGATGTGACGAGCTCGCGCATTTAAAGCGACAGAACAAACAGAACGATATCTTTCTAGTTATCGTTCTTGGTGTGGACGGGCCTTAACACTTCTAACAAGTCTAAGCAATATATCCTATTTTTTTATATTTTGTTTGGTGAATTTTTATCCATAAAATGTTGGGGTTCACTTTCTACTCTCAAAATGTTTTGACTGAGGTAGATACTCTCCTCAAATGGCATATTCTTGAAACAATATGATCATTTCTTTCTACAATGTTTGCATCTTGTTTGTAACAAGGTTCTGGTGATTGCTCTTTATGTGGGCGTGTCCATTTTACTCTTTGTTACTTTAAATAAAAACAAAAATCAACGGTCGCCGCTAGGGGGCGATGATCTCTTTGAACCCATGAACTATTGCTTTGACCTGATCTCGGATCAGTTTTATACTTTTTGTAGACATTGTTTTAATGAAATAGGCTATTCATGTAATAAAAAGGAAGATTAGTAAATAAAAACCAGCCCAGCAATTTAACAAAATAACATAACACATACACTTCATATTTATTTGTATTAAATGGTTTGTAAATTGGATTTAATAGATGACACTTTCAATAAAACATATGTAATTGGTTTGTCAAAGTTGTTTTTATGCATATTTGGGCCGACATTTTCGTTGCATTTACACTGATCTGACCAGCAGGCGTCAGCAGAGAGTCGCGCTTCCAAACAGTGAATCATTTTGCGAATCAATTGGTGCAAATGATTCAAAGTTTCATTACTAATGTCCATATCGTGATCAGCAAATTATGGCTAAACTGCTACACCTCCTGTGATCCTCTCTCTATCGCCCCAGAGTTGAACTGGCAGAGGAAAAGCATATATTTTACCGTGCACATCATATATCAAATATGACTCATTGTGAACTAATTGATTCAGATGCTTGCAGAACGTTTGAGGAAAAGTCCCTCGTGATGCCAGTGTGTGTCACATGACCTTCAGATGATTCAGTCTCGCTCGCTGTTATTGACCACAGTTTGTTCTTTGCCAAGGAGAGATTTGAAAAGGAACACTTTGCAGAGGTAGAGTTAAATCAAATGCAGCTTCTCATATAGGCCTATCAGTCGAGTCAGGAATGGCTTTTATTAATGCAAAAATCAGACACTTTTATCCAAGACTTACACAAGATGAACATGAGCAATTTGTTAAAGAACGACGAAATGTGTAATGCCAGGTTTATTTGACTACTAGACGAGGAAGCAAGAAGAGGAGAAATGCAGAAAAGAAATAAAGAATGTGTGTGTGTGTGTGTGTGTGTGTGTGTGTGTGTGTGTGTGTGTGTGTGTGCGACTGTATGAACATCACGAAACATATTATCTGGGCCATAAATTTACCGTCAGTGGCGATTGGGAAGAACAGATCACAGAGCTGTGTCACGAGTACCCAAAGACTTGGGCTGATTGATGCTGCCCCACTCCCCATAATGATGAAAATTGAAGCCATCAGGCTGATCGCAGCGGCTAAAATTCAACACCTTTTCCCGAACGTACATATTCCACAACGTACACTGTCAGCGATGAACAATGAAACGGTGAAACTGGTGAGGAAATGGTTCTGTCTTAATAGTCGTACGACTCGGGACATTATCTTCCAGCCGCGTAGAGACGGAGGTCTCGGCGCCCCAAACATTGAATGGCTCTACACCGCTGCCAACAGGACATCTTCTAAACATGCTCAACAACGACGATACAACTGTTAGAGAACTATCACGTGAATCTCTGTTTCTACATCTACAGCGGCGCAAAATACCTGCTGCTTCAATAAAAGAGTCCCAGTTTCTTGGATTTAAACTAAGGCAGAACGAAAAGTTAGACTTCCGAGCAGCCGGATTTGGAGTGCGCTCCGACTGGCTAGACTTAAATGATCTCTGCTGCCCTACAGGAATACAGCTGTCCTGGCTGGGACCTGATGGAGAAGTAGTTGCTCTCAACGACAACATAATCACCGATCCGCTTGTTTCCACCCTGGCGATCCTGAATAAAGACAGTACACCTCGCCAGTTACAGATTAAACATGCAAGAGCTTCAATTCTTCATCTTAGACAGACTCAAAATGGACAGCACTGGACGAGTCTCAGGCTACAAGGAAAACTTGCACTACTTCAATTTGCCGACCATTCAGTGTCTCATTCTGTCCTGAAAAACCCCTCAATCTCAGATGAAATCCTAATATTCATGATTAAAGCAAGACTACAGTGTCTTCCAACGAAGTACAATTTGGCAACATGGTATCCATCAAAGCATGAACCATGATGGGTTTAGGGGTCGGGTTAGTGTGTGTGTGATGGGTTTAGGGGTCGGGTTAGTGTGTGTGTGATGGGTTTAGGGGTCGGGTTAGTGTGTGTGTGATGGGTTTAGGGGTCGGGTTAGTGTGTGTGTGTGATGGGTTTAGGGGTCGGGTTAGTGTGTGTGTGATGGGTTTAGGGGTCGGGTTAGTGTGTGTGTGATGGGTTTAGGGGTCGGGTTAGTGTGTGTGTGTGATGGGTTTAGGGGTCGGGTGATTGTGTGTGTGATGGGTTTAGGGGTCGGGTTAGTGTGTGTGTGATGGGTTTAGGGGTCGGGTTAGTGTGTGTGTGATGGGTTTAGGGGTCGGGTTAGTGTGTGTGTGATGGGTTTAGGGGTCGGGTTAGTGTGTGTGTGATGGGTTTAGGGGTCGGGTTAGTGTGTGTGTGATGGGTTTAGGGGTCGGGTTAGTGTGTGTGTGTGATGGGTTTAGGGGTCGGGTTAGTGTGTGTGTGATGGGTTTAGGGGTCGGGTTAGTGTGTGTGTGATGGGTTTAGGGGTCGGGTTAGTGTGTGTGTGATGGGTTTAGGGGTCGGGTTAGTGTGTGTGTGATGGGTTTAGGGGTCGGGTTAGTGTGTGTGTGTGATGGGTTTAGGGGTCGGGTTAATGTGTGTGTGTGATGGGTTTAGGGGTCGGGTTAGTGTGTGTGTGATGGGTTTAGGGGTCGGGTTAGTGTGTGTGTGATGGGTTTAGGGGTCGGGTTAGTGTGTGTGTGTGATGGGTTTAGGGGTCGGGTTAGTGTGTGTGTGTGATGGGTTTAGGGGTCGGGTTAGTGTGTGTGTGTGATGGGTTTAGGGGTCGGGTTAGTGTGTGTGTGTGATGGGTTTAGGGGTCGGGTTAGTGTGTGTGTGTGATGGGTTTAGGGGTCGGGTTAGTGTGTGTGTGATGGGTTTAGGGGTCGGGTTAGTGTGTGTGTGATGGGTTTAGGGGTCGGGTTAGTGTGTGTGTGATGGGTTTAGGGGTCGGGTTAGTGTGTGTGTGATGGGTTTAGGGGTCGGGTTAGTGTGTGTGTGTGATGGGTTTAGGGGTCGGGTTAGTGTGTGTGTGATGGGTTTAGGGGTCGGGTTAGTGTGTGTGTGTGATGGGTTTAGGGGTCGGGTTAGTGTGTGTGTGATGGGTTTAGGGGTCGGGTTAGTGTGTGTGTGATGGGTTTAGGGGTCGGGTTAGTGTGTGTGTGATGGGTTTAGGGGTCGGGTTAGTGTGTGTGTGATGGGTTTAGGGGTCGGGTTAGTGTGTGTGTGTGATGGGTTTAGGGGTCGGGTTAGTGTGTGTGTGATGGGTTTAGGGGTCGGGTTAGTGTGTGTGTGATGGGTTTAGGGGTCGGGTTAGTGTGTGTGTGATGGGTTTAGGGGTCGGGTTAGTGTGTGTGTGATGGGTTTAGGGGTCGGGTTAGTGTGTGTGTGTGATGGGTTTAGGGGTCGGGTTAATGTGTGTGTGTGATGGGTTTAGGGGTCGGGTTAGTGTGTGTGTGATGGGTTTAGGGGTCGGGTTAGTGTGTGTGTGATGGGTTTAGGGGTCGGGTTAGTGTGTGTGTGATGGGTTTAGGGGTCGGGTTAGTGTGTGTGTGATGGGTTTAGGGGTCGGGTTAGTGTGTGTGTGTGATGGGTTTAGGGGTCGGGTTAGTGTGTGTGTGATGGGTTTAGGGGTCGGGTTAGTGTGTGTGTGATGGGTTTAGGGGTCGGGTTAGTGTGTGTGTGATGGGTTTAGGTGTAGGGTTTGTGTGTGTGTGTGATGGGTAAGTTTATAGGTGTAGGGTTTGTGTGTGTGTGATGGGTAAGTTTTGGGTGTAGGGTTTGTGTGTGTGTGTGATGGGTAGCTTTAGGTGTAGGGTTAGTGTGTGTGTGTGATGGGTAGGTTTAGGTGTAGGGTTAGTGTGTGTGTGATGGGTTTAGGGGTCGGGTTAGTGTGTGTGTGATGGGTTTAGGGGTCGGGTTAGTGTGTGTGTGATGGGTTTAGGTGTAGGGTTTGTGTGTGTGTGTGTGTGATGGGTAAGTTTTGGGTGTAGGGTTTGTGTGTGTGTGTGTGATGGGTAAGTTTTGGGTGTAGGGTTTGTGTGTGTGTGTGTGATGGGTAGGTTTAGGTGTAGGGTTTGTGTGTGTGTGATGGGTTTAGGGGTCGGGTTAGTGTGTGTGTGATGGGTTTAGGTGTAGGGTTTGTGTGTGTGTGTGTGTGATGGGTAAGTTTTGGGTGTAGGGTTTGTGTGTGTGTGTGATGGGTAAGTTTTGGGTGTAGGGTTTGTGTGTGTGTGTGTGATGGGTAGGTTTAGGTGTAGGGTTAGTGTAAGGGGACAGAATAAAAACCATTGTGTCTACGGAGAGTCCCCACGTATGTGTGTGTGTGTGTGATTTCACTAAGTTTCCCTAATATTTCTCTCTCTTACACACACACGCACACACAGATGATGGCAGGCACACAGAGCGTGGTGTTCTGGGTAATAATAGATCACACACACCTTGCTGAATCCATTAAAAGCGTGACACGGTGATTCACGTTGTTAATCCGTGACTCGGATCGGACACATGAAGGCGTGTGTGAGTGTGTGTGTGTGTGTGCGTGTGTGTGTGTGGAGAGCGTGTCACATGTGATGTGGGCTTCACAACATCTACTGTCACTCAGACGTACTTCACTGCAGCTTCATTATGGATTTACTTGATTTTCAACTCAATAATACAATTAAATAAATTCTTGTTGTGCAACAAATGATGTTCCTCCTCAAGCTTCTGTCTGGTTTTCCAGCACAAACATCTAAACATTCATAAATCAAGAGACATTAACTGGAGAAGAAGCAAAATGACGGAAGATATTCAAAATTGTTTACTAAAATAAAAACTTGTTTAGTAAATCTGCAATCATATAGGGTATAACTGGCAGTGGTCCGCTAGTTGTGCATTGAATATAAATAAATAGTAGATTAAAAATAATAATAATAATAATAAAGGAGTTACACAGACCAACAAATAACAGCACTCTGAGAATGCAGAAGAACAGCGTCTCTGTCTGATATCAGCTCACATTTACTAACAACTCACAGAGACCAGCAGGAGGAGGAAGATCCGTCTGTGATGTGGAGATGAAGAGGGGTGGAAGATATTCCTGTGAGTGATGATAGTGACAGTGTGCCACCAGCAGGGGTCTCCACACACACACATACACACTCACACACACTCACACACACAACACGTCTGATTCACTGCCGCCTTGCCTCTATTGAAGCCTTTTGTATTTATATATAGAGAGAGAGAGATAAACACAGACAAATATAACTCACATTACGACATGAGCCACTGTTTGTTCTGCAAAGCCAACAATAGTATCTCTCTTGACTATGGATGAGATAAATGTTGTTGAAGGACCATCAGCTCTGAACTATTTCAGATACAATTAATGAAAGTTTATCAAATAAACTTTGAATGTTAAAGCTTTGCTGAAAGTTGAGACGTTTACATGATCTGAGTGGTTGGTGTTAATGTTGTTTTGCTGTGTGAAGATAAACAGCATCAGCTCATACAGAGGCTTGTGTCTGTTAGTTCCACAGAAACTGACGCAGCAAATAAACACTCACACACACACATATGTGCTGATAACCGTAAGGTGTGTGTTTATGGTGTGTGTGTGTGAGACGATGAACCAGTTGAGCCTGTCATAAACAGTGCAGGAATGAGAGTGTGTGGGCGACGACAGGTGAACTGAAGCACGGCCGGATGTCAGTAGTTAAGTTAGAAGTGCTGCTTAGTTACTGGGCAACACACACACACACACACACACACACACACAGATACACACACACACTCACACACACACACACACACACACACACACACACACACACACTCACACACTCACTTCACACACACACACACACACACACACACACACTTACTCACATACACACTCCTCACCCAACACACACTCTCACCCACACAAACACACACAGATACACACACACACACACACACACACATTCACTCACAGATACAGACACACACACACACACTTACTCACATACACACTCCTCACCCAACACACACTCTCACCCACACAAACAGACACACTCTTGCACAACACAGGCACACACACACTCCCGAACACACACATGCACTCACCCACACACACACACCCATCGACTCATACACACTCACACACACGTGTGCGCACACACATATACATTTATATTACAATCAATCATTTAGCAGACACTTTTTATCCAAAGAGACGTACAAACGAGGAAACAATAGAAGGATTCAAACCAACAATAGGGCCACAATATCGTTGGGTCCCTTATGGAACAAAAATATATGGGAATATACTGCAAAATATAATGCAATATATTACATAATACATTTCCATACATGGGAAACTAGTGCTTATATTTTTCAATATACTGCAATATACTGCATTGACCATGTATGGGTATGAATATAAAATATTTATAAATTAAGACAAAAATGTGCTGTTCCTGAGATGCCCTTCGTCATGAGGATTAACAGGAGGATCTGGTGGTGAACAGTGTCAAAGTACTGAGGATTTGGAAGCTGCTCTCGAGACTCAGAGCTTCAACACCCGAGAGCAGAACAGTCTCAGTTGACAGTCTCGTGTTGTTCTGTGTAAGAAAGGTAGAGATGTTTTTTTGAACACGACTCATTCCTCTCATGATGAATCGCTCGTGTGCTTCATTTCTTTCTCTGGAGAAAAGCATCTGGTAATGAGAAAGATCTTGATTCTCTGTTGTGAACTTTTTCATGATGTTTGCTGCGTTCATCACATCAGGTCTGATTTTAACACTGATCACATCTTTCTTTATAAACGCTTTGATTCATGGAAAAACAGCAGAAGGATTTAAGCTGCATTTATGACATTATAAGCATTTCATCTGAGTCACATGATATAAAAGTAAATTCACATGAATATCTTCAGTCATTTTCCTTCTTCTCCAGTAAATGTGTCTTGATTTAAGATGTTTAGATATTTGTGCTGATAAAGTAGAAAAGTGTAAAATGTTCTCTGTCTCAGTTCTCTTCTGATAAATGTGTGGAGCAACACTTCATGAAGACGAAACACGATCCGAATTTGAGTCACAGTGATGTGTGTGTGAGTGTGTGTGTGGGAGAGTAGAGTGTCCAGTACAGAGGAGGAAGTGTGTCTTTTCACACACTTTAGTTGTCCGAGCGAGTGTGAAATGAGCGTGGAACAATACAAGAAGGACAAATGTGTGTGTGTTGCAGTAAGATCACGTCTCATCTGTTATGATGTCTCACACACACACACATATTTTCATGTAGTTTACTTTTTTTTTTAAAAATGACACTGATGAGACAAACAGAGGAACATTTATTTATGTCTATTTGATCAGTGTATTTTATTCTCTTCTACTTCATTCAATTTATTATTAGGATTGTACTTTATACACTGCAACAAGGCTCTTCCTCAGTGTTTCTGTCTGGTTTTACAGCACTAATATCTAAACATTCTTAAATCAAGAGACATTTACTGGAGAAGAAGCAAAATGACTGAAGATGCATGAAGTCAAAAACGAATGAAGTGAGTTTGTGTTTAAAACAAGAACAAATATCTGCCAGTGGAGTCATAAAAATAAACTTAATTCAAAGGGAAAACAAGATTATCTTTGTGAGTCCATTGGCAGATTTGTTCTTGTGGAATAAAACCCATTTCAAGCTAATTAAAGCATGAAAGAGCAAATGAAATATTTCGCTGATCATCGAGGAAAGCAGATCAATGATTCATCGATCAGCTCGATCGATCACTTTCTCTCTTTCAGACTGCAGAATCGGCGACTCATTTATGAAGCGGATTAAAGCATCGTAATGGGTCCGTCGGCCTGAGGGACGGTCATCGGGGTCCATTGATCTGGAGAGGTCAAAGGTCAGAGTTCCTGCGTTCAGACTGAGAGTCGAGCTCAGGGTCAATACGGCCCGATGGTGATTGAACGCATTTGAATGTGACCGTCACGCCGGAGGTCAAAGGTCACCCGGAGGCGGGGTCGACGGTCTGAGGGCCTTTATAAAGTCTCATGTGTCATTATTGCATGACAGGCGTGACGATGTGAATTATTATGAGACACTGCAAATAATGATGTTCCTCCTCAGTGTTTCTGTCTCGTTTTCCAGCACAAACATCTAAACATTCTTAAATCAAGAGACATTTACTGGAGAAGAAGCAAAATGACAAATAAAATCAATGGGGTCCAAAACATCTTCTTTACTTTTGTGTTCTGTAGAATAAAGTAAGAAAGACTATTTTTGGGCGGATGATCCCTTTAAGGGCATGTTTTAGGTTTCAAATTAATCAGTTATATATATATATATACATATAGACAGCATTATAAGGCATCATAGGCACAGTGATCCTGCAGCGTCAGCACTGTCAGATTCAGGCTTCGATCAGGCGCTTCATTTATAGATTCTGTAAAAAACTCACTGGAACTTTTTCTGAATTTTTTTAATGTTTCTCAAACACCTGCAGCTCCTTCCTGTGACGGTTTGCGTCTCTCGTGCTCATGTAGGTCAGGTGTGTGTGTGTGTGTGTGTGTGTGTGTGTGAGAGAGAGAGAGAGAGAGAGAGAGAGAGAGTGTGTGTGTGTGTGTGTGTGAGAGAGAGAGAGAGAGAGTGTGTGTGTGTGTGTGTGTGTGAGAGAGAGAGAGAGAGAGAGAGAGAGAGAGAGAGAGAGAGAGAGAGAGAGAGAAAGAGAGTGTGTGTGTGTGTGAGAGAGAGAGAGAGAGAGAGAGAGAGAGAGTGTGTGAGAAACATATCTCTGTGCCATCTACATTCCCCCTGCAGAATCCCCTCACCATGAGGAGGAATACCTCAACAACATTCACACAGAAATCAGCCATTTCCAGGCCCAGGGAAACGTGCTGCTGTGTGGAGACTTTAATGCAAGAACTGGATCTGAACCTGATGACATAGATCCAAAGGGTAATGAATATGTCTTTGGCCAAAACCCCCCGAGTATCACAGGAAAACTCCCACCGAGAAACAACCTAGACCAGACAGTAAATAAAACTGGTAGAGAGTTAGTGCAGCTCTGCCGAGCCTCAGGCCTGTACATACTGAACGGCAGGATCCGAGCGGACTCTATAGGGAGGTTCACGTGTTGTTCAGGTCTTGGAGCTAGTGTAGTAGACTACGCCATCACTGACATGGACCCATTCTCCTTCAATGCATTCACTGTCAAACAGCAGACTCCGCTTTCCGACCATAACCAAACTAACATTTATATCAAAACACATCACATACCAGAACAAAACAGACTGGAAACCTGCCGAATGTATCAGGTCCAGCAGAGGTACAGATGGGCTCCGGACAGCGCAGACAAGTTTGTCCAAGCCCTCAGTTCTGATTGAAGAACTAAAAAATCAAATAAATAAATTTATTACTAAGAAATTCGAAACAACTAAAGATGGTGTTAATTCGGCTACAAATGAAACCAATAACATATCTAATAAAGCAGCACAGAAAAGTGAATTGAAAAAGAAAGGCAAAAAATACACAAAAAATTCTCCAAAAGACGAAAAATGGTTTGACTCAGACTGCAAAACATTGAGAAAACAACTTAAATTATCAAATCTGAAACATAAAGAACCAAACAACACTGACTTAAGAACGGAATACTTTTCAAAACTAAAAATCTATAAAGACACAATTAGAGTGAAGAAGCAACACCATCTGACCAAAAGTATACAAGAATTAGAACACTCAATAAATCATAATCAGTTCTGGGATATGTGGAATAATCTGAGCACGGCAAAACCACAAGACTTACCAATACAAGACGGAGAAATATGGACAAATCATTTTGAAAACTTATACAAAGAAATCCCATCAAAACAACTCAATGAGAATTATAATCTGATCAAACAAAATCTACAAACTTATGAAGAGAGAATTAAAAATAATCAAAATCCACTTGACTTCCCAATTACACATGAAGAATTGGCAAACAAACTCAAAAGCCAAAAAGGAAATAAATCTTGTGGTCCTGACAGCATTCTGGGAGAGATGCTGAAACACCGGAGTTGCAGGCGGCGCTGCTCAAACTGTTCAACATCGTACTCCGTTCAGGCTGTTCTCCTCACATCTGGAGCCAAGGACTCATTACCCCAATCCACAAGAGTGGAAATAAATTGGACCCTAATAATTTCAGAGGGATTTGTGTGAGCAGTAATCTGGGGTATTTTAAACAATAGAATTGTAAGCTTCCTTAACGAACACAATGTCCTGAGCTCGAGTCAGATTGGCTTCGTTCCAAACCACAGAACTACTGACCACATTTACACCCTACACACCCTAATCAATAAACACGTAAAACAGACCAAAAACGGAAAAATATTTGCATGCTTTGTCGACTTCAAAAAAAGCATTTGATTCTATTTGGCACAACGGATTATATTACAAACTTTTACACAGTGGTGTAGGGGGTAAAGTCTATGACATTATAAAATCAATGTATTCGAACAACAAATGTGCAATACGAACTGGCAACAAACATACAGAATTCTTCACCCAGAAAAGAGGAGTGCGGCAGGGGTGTAGCCTGAGTCCAACGCTGTTCAACATCTACATTAATGAGCTAGCGGTGCAGCTGGAGCCGTCTACAGGCCCTGGACTCACTCTACAGGACAGGAGCATCAAGCTCTTGCTGTACGCAGACGACCTGGTGCTGCCGTCACCCTGTGTGTGTGTGTGTGTGTGTGTGTGTGAGACCCACTGCACAGGGACTACAGCAGCACCTGGACCTGCTGCACAACTACTGCCAGAACTGGGCCCTGCCAGTCAACCTCACAAAGACCAACATTATAGTCTTTCAGAAGAAGCCCAGATGTCAGGAACACAGATACCAGTTCAGTCTAGGAAGCACCGGCCTCGAGCACACACACACACACACACACACACACACACCTTACCTCGGCCTGGTCATCGCTGCATCGGGGAGTTTCAGTATGGCAGTGAATGCTCTTAAAGATGAAGCTCGCAGAGCTCGATACGCCATTAAGTAGAAATTCCAAAACACTGAATTACCGATTCCAATCTGGTGTAAAATGTTTGATAGTGTGATTCAGCCCATTGCGCTGTATGGAAGTGAGGTTTGGGGTCCACTCAGTGATCAGAGCTACACTAGATGGGACAGACATCCAACAGAAGCCCTACACACAGAATTCTGCAAAACGATACTAAAACTACAAAGAAAAACACCCAATAATGCATGTAGGGCAGAATTAGGCCGATTCCCATTGATTATCAATATGCAAAAAAGATCCCTCAAATTCTGGATGCGTCTTAAATCAAGTCCCACAGAATCGCTACATTTTAAAGCATTACAAACCCAAGAACTGAACCCCGAAAAGAGTCTCCTCAGTCAGCTGGTCCTGAGACTTACTAACCCGACTAACCCTACTAACACTAACCAGTCTCAGACCAGCACTGCTTCTCACACACACATCAGAATAAACCAAATTACCAAACAGTCTAAAAATACATATCTGGAACATTGGGATCAGGAAACCAAAACTACAAAACTACAATTTTATCGAAATCTGAAATCAAATGATGAAATGGAGGAATATCTCCAGAGTGTGAGAGACACAAAGCAGAGACGGATCCTGAGCAAGTACAGGCTGAGTGTGTGTGTGTGTGTGTGTGTGTGTGTGTGTGTGTGTGTGTGTGTGTACTAACGACATGATAGTGAGTGAATATAGTTAATGATGTTTACATGCAGAGAAAGGATGTTCGAGTACACTGGCGCTGAATGAGTCTGGCGGAGGAATAACACACACACACACACACACACATACACACACACACACACACCGTACAGAAGACACAAGATAGAGTCTCACACAAAGACCTGAATGAGTGCAAGAAAAGATGCTTGAGTTGCTAAGAAACAT
>CM060592.1:53314852-53377352 GCA_030578255.1 Tiaroga cobitis | reverse complement strand
TCTTGAGTTTCTCCCGGGAACAAACACGTCACAATATTCCTCATTATAATAATTAATGCGCAGAATAAAGGGGCGGGGCCTGGTTGAGTTAGTCAGTAGTGTGTTAAACTGGCGGTTATGGAAAGGGGCGGGACATTTCGCAAACACACTTGAAGCGCTCGACCAATCACAACACACTGCTCCAGCCGACCAATCAGAGCACAGTGTGCTTTTCAGGAGGAGGGGCTTCATAGAGACAGGAAGTAAACAGAGCGTTACTGACAGACTGGGAAGAGAGGAGCCGCAACAATGGAGAATATGAGCAGAATAATCAACATTCAAGCAGCAAAACCTGTTCTAGTAGAGCCTGAAACTACACTGAGACTGTATCAATGAGCTCTTTCTCAATCCCTCCAGGCTGGGTCGATATATCAGACCTGCAGGTGTGACACTAAACCCAGCTCATTATGTGAGGGTCACAGCTGAGCGATTAAAGATCAACGCTTCATAATACACTGGGAATTACTGCAAACTGTTATCAATATCATTCACACTGCAAAAAAAAAAATAAAGATGTT
Source organism: Tiaroga cobitis (assembly GCA_030578255.1). Lineage (NCBI taxonomy): Eukaryota > Metazoa > Chordata > Actinopteri > Cypriniformes > Leuciscidae > Tiaroga > Tiaroga cobitis. The sequence continues at coordinate 53,376,795 of CM060592.1, read as the reverse complement.
CCTCCTCAGTGTTTCTGTCTCGTTTTCCAGCACAAACATCTAAACATTCTTAAATCAAGAGACATTTACTGGAGAAGAAGCAAAATCACTGAAGATATTAAGTAAAAAATAATGAAGTTCGTTTGTGCTTAAAACAAGAAAATAAAATGCTTAGTTCAAAGAGAAAACAATGTTTATTTTTCTGCCCCATCGGAAGATATTTATTCTTGTTTTCAGCAAAAACTCACTTCACTTTGATAGATTTTTCAGAAAATAAGACCATTTCTGTAATCCATGTTCAGATCTACAATTACATCCAAATGTCAAACTAAATGTGTTGTGCTAGTTTCTCTAGGTGTGTGTTTGATTGTGAAGCGACTCGTTGCTTGTTTTTGTTTCAGAATGTCAGACTCTGGTTTCTGTTTCAGATCCTCTTCATCAACAAACAACAGAATGACTGGAGCCGCAAGAACACACACGCACACACTGACACACTCACCTATCTCTGACACTCTGACACACACACACACACACACACACACACACACACACACACACACACACCTGTGTTTGAAGAAAAACACATCAGTCACATGACTCACCCGGCGTCTAGACCAGACCGACCAACGTCATCGCTGAAACATAATTAGCTATTGTTGTTTAATACAGTGTCTAACTTAAATGTCTTAGTAGGAACCCATCCGTCATCAAGAAATACATATGAAACATTGCATGTTTTTTTATATCATGTAGTCACGGTGTAATTCAGGCGACACTGATATTTAAAGTGAAATCAGAAAATAGCAAACATTTCTTTATCTTAATTTATTACCTAAAAAGAAATAAAAACTAAATTGCAAGCCACACAAATGTATTGCTCATGAAAAAACAAACAAAAAAAAGTACTATCCCAGCCAACAGAAATATGTTCCAAGAATGTGAACGGAAGAACATTCCACAAACATGACGAGAACGTTCCAAAACGGGTAACATTTAAAAAATGTTCAAAGTAAAATGTTCTGAGAACGTTCCATGTGAGCGGGGATGTTTACATAGTGACAAGAAAAAGAGAAAGACAGAAAAGTAACACAAAACCACAGTTTCACATTTAACAGATGGTTTTATAAATTAATAGAGTCGTGAATGAATGTGCGACGCGAGGGAACAACCATCGCTTCATGCCTGAGAGATAATATCAGGATCTGATGCATAAACAGCACAACACACACACGACCGAAGAAGACGACAAAAGATCAGATCAGTCCCTCATCAGTTCCCGATCCCCATCCCACAGGCTGGCAGGAACGGGGAAACACATTCACACTAGAGTTCGGGAATCCACACCGATCGAAGATTTGCATTCGCTGTTCCAGATAACCAGTCAGTGAGTGTGTGTCGTGCTTCACCCGCTGCCCGACAGAGAGACAGACTGAGTGTTTATTTCAGCTCTCAGAATGACTGCGATGTTTCCTTCTCTTCGGATCAACGTTTGCTTCAGGAAACTGTCCTGGAATCAGTTCTGGAACCACCGGCGTTTGGGTCAGAACGCTCAGATTCACCAGAGAAAGCACAGAAACCGAGAACAACATGAACTGAGTCTGAGAAATATGGACGAATCTCACAAAACATGTCAAAATCATATTTCACCCCAAAGAAGTTGTATTTTCCATAAAGAAATTGAGCCTATTTCTAAGCACAACTTTTGTACAAATCTTTACTATATATAGCTCTTGACATCCCAGATAAAAGTTTGTATTTACATAATATATATGTGTGTGTGTATAATTATATTATGTATATAAAAATATATTATTTATATATAGAATATTTATAATATAAATTATATATAAAGTATAAATACTTCTTAAATATGTCCATGCATGTGTGTGTATTTATATATCCAATTTATCTAATTATACACACGGTCACCGTGATTTTGCCAAGTAAGACATGGTCCAGGATCAACATATTTTGTTGATCCTGGATCAACATTCCTGTCCCAAAATGCAGTCCTTACGCAATCCCTACCCCTAAACCTAACCCTACCCATAACTTTTCCCTAAAATCATAGGGTAATGATAGGTGAATAACACTGATGTTTAAGTACTTCACCCTGGTTCTAAGCCTAAACTTGACATAAACTGTAAACTTGTCCCTCAAATCTGATTGGTTGATTGGAAAGTTGATCCAGGATCAACAAAGATGTTGATCCAGGAACATGTGGTACTTGGTGAAATCACGTTCACCTTATAGACACACACATATATTATGTAAACACACATTTTTATTTTGGATGCATTAATCACGATTAATCGTTGCCCAGCACGGATATATATACATTTGCATTATGGTGATATTTGGGGTTTAAATGTTTTGAAACATTATGGTCCTAAAAACAGATTTTTTTTTCCACGTTAATGTGAAAAATAATATCCATTTTCTTTCGGTTTTGGGGTGAAATATGAGCTGTTCCAGATCCAGGATTCATAAAGGAAAATAACGACCGGATTGTCTTCTCAGACTGACGTACTGTCCTCTAAAACAAGAATCAAAAATATCTTAATGCTCGCGAGAGAAATGAACTGTGCAAATCATCATCTCCGCAGAGTTGAACACCTGACGTGAGAATGCTACATACTGCGCTTCATAACATCAGCAAGAGAACTGAGAATTATTAATCACACTGTAATAAATCATCTTCCTCAGTGTTTCTGCTCGTTTTCCAGCACAAATATCGAAACATTCTTAAATCAAGAGTAAGGATGCACCGATATGAACATTTTGGCCGATACCGATAATTGTTTTTATTTGAAAGCCGATAACCGATATATTGGCCGATAAATCTAAATCCAAATTTTTATATAATTTTTGAGAGCCTGATTACAAAAACAAAAGTCTGAGCATTAAAATCCACGTCCCAAGCACACAATTATAATGATGTTCTTAGTATAATTTTATGTAGCCGATATGACAGACTTGTGTTGCGCTTTACTGTATTTTACTTTACAAAGTGATTCCAATCATATTTCAAGCAATTCATAACCATCATGTTAACAGTGCGCATCTGAAGAGTCTCAGCTTAAGGATATTTAAGAATGTTTAGATGTTTGTTCTGGAAAACGAGAGCATGATTTGTGACGACGAGAGCATGCCGCTCATAAGCGTCTCCTGAAGTGTTTCACAGCTCCTGCTTCTCTGCTGTGTTCGTCCGTTCGAGGAGCCGTCGTCCAGCTCAAGCCACAGCGAACTCTGCGCTCCTGTCGGACGGGCCGTCGGGTTTCCAGACCGGCTCCTGGAAGTCCAGATCCAGGGCCCCGGCGCCGCGTGTGGCCCTGCGCTCGCTCAGCCAGTGGAGCGGGGCCCGTGTGTCCCTCCGGGCCCTCCGCCGGAGCCGCCGCTGCCGCAGTAAGAGCCGCAGGTGCTCCAGCTTACAGCGCGTGGCCCTGTTCTCCGTCTGACGCACACGCTCACCTGAGACACACACACACACAACATCAGTCACGTTAACATTATCCTGCAAATTGCGCAAATAGAAATTGTGAATTGAAAATACGCACAATGGAAACATGTAAATTTCGCAAAAACACCCATTTATCGTAAAAGTTTTTGCGCTCGCATGAGGAGGTTTTTATGGAAGCTTGTTTCCGCCACAGAATGAAAAATAAAAAAGGTAATTGCGACTTTTTATCTCACAATTCTGACTTTCTTTCTCACAATTGCGAGTTTACATAACGCAATTGCGACTTTATATCACGCAATTCTGACTTTATATCTCGCAATACTGAGAAAGTCAGAATTGCGAGATATAAAGTCAGAATTGATTGATATAAAGTCGCAATTGCGTGATATAAAGTCAGAATTGCGAGATATAAAGTCAGAATTGATCGATATAAAGTCGCAATTGCGTGAAATAAAGTCAGAATTGATTGATATAAAGTCGCAATTGCAGGTTATTAAGTCAGAATTGCATGAAATAAAGTCGCAATTGCGAGATATAAAGTCAGAATTGATTGATATAAAGTCGCAATTGTGAGAAAAGATGTCAGAATTTCGAGATATAAACTCGCAATTATGTGTTATAAAGTCAGAATTGCGAGATGTAAACCCGCAATTGTGATAAAAAAAAATCAGAATTGTGAGATAAAAAGTCTCAATTCTGTCTTTTTTTCTAGCAATTGCGACTATTTCTCATAATTGGGACTTTATTTCTCAGAATTGCGACGCAATTGTGAGATAAAAAGTCGCAATTATTTTTTTTTTTATTCAGTGGGGGAAACAAGCTTCCATAGGTTTTTCAGGCAATTCGAAAAAGGACTATTTCGCAAAACTGCAAAGGAAACAGTTTTTGCGCATTTACAGTCACATGACGTAGACGGCACGGTGTGTTTGGACAGATGATGAGACAGTTCTTTATTAAACTCATAAAAGCCTAAAGAATAACAGGAATACTGGATTCTAAACCTCAAAGAAACGCCACGATCACGAGCAGAACTGAGGAGAAACACAGAGAAACTCCTCATATGAGCCGCTCTCAGTATACGGGGCTTTCCCTGACATTAATGCTGGATAACACACACACACACACACACACACACACACACACGTCTCCTCCATTAATAATAATAATAATGTCCAGTGCGGCGGCTAGGATATATGTAAATCCACCAACGTCCGTCGCCATGATTTCTGGAATGACTGATCGCGAGAGGAAAAAAATGATGTTTTTAATAATTACATCAGTTAAAGCAACACCCAGTAACTTTTCCTCTGCGGTCGCCCTACAGGTTGGAAGCGGAATTGTCCATTACCGCTGTCGTAAAAATTATTTAGCCTACCGCAGCGTACTGTCGCACGCGCACGCATGCTCTGTTTATCCAGCGCCGGCTTCGGAATCATGATGACAATTCAAAAGCTGCCCGGCTGCTAGGTATCTTACATTAGTTGTAGTCTACTGTCGAGTACGCTCCACCTATCGGCAATTGTAACGCTTGCCGTAAAGCAAGGCAAATTTGTAGTTTTCTCATGTCTCATTCGGATTACAGAAACGCGACCCGATCTGGCAATCTTACATAGCGTGGATATAGCAGATAAAGGACCGCAAAGCGGAGGCATAAGTGCATTTCACCATGTCACGACTTGATGAACCACTGAAACGACTTTGAAAACATTATTTTAAGGTAAAAAATCTTAGTGTTGCTTTAATGGAAACGCCGTCATTTCGCAATAGTTTTTTGTTGACATTTAGAAAAAGAAAATCGCAAAGGTTTTGCGCAAATCTGTAATGGGAACGCGCCTACGACACTGCAGAACACCAGGGTCATCAATGATTTTCAATGAAACAATCAACATAAAAATTAGTTTTGACTTCTAAAATCTTTTTACAGTGTATTTTTGTAGCAAGAACTGGCACTGCAGAACACCAGGGCTCTCAAATATTTCTATTTATACATTTTTTGTAATGATTTTAATGTGGTTTAAGTGCTTAACTCCATTCATGAGAATAGCATATTTAATCTAAATGTGTATATCAGATGTAAACAGTTGAAATCATTATTTTATTAATTTAAACTGTTATTGTGAACACTGCACTATATTTATGATTATGATTCATAATGAAGATTTAAAGTGGTTTTCCTTCATCTGCCGCCAAGCTTGTTTTTTATAAATCACAAAACATGGGAGATGCGAGTCGATGCTCACGCTCTCGACAGACTCAGCACTTTCACTTTCTCAGTCAAAACTATGAAAAAAAACAAAAAAACATCAGTGACCGGTTTGTGAGTCACTTACAACTTACACACTACTAAATATTTTTCATGCAATATTAAACTGTAAACGAAATATTCACGTATCCGGAGTAAAACAGCAGACTGACTGAACTGCACTAGTAAGATCTAGTTTTCAATCCTTTAGACAAAAACACTACAACATTATGTTAATGGATGACTTGAGTTAGTCAAATACAGTTTCTGAATGTTATTTTCATATAAAAACACCTTTTATGTTATTCATGATTAAGCATTATTGTATTTTATGTGAGGCAAAATAAGTTTTAGTTTATGATAGACAGGTCTATCCTGTCTCTCTGCTACCTCAGTTTTCAAAAATCTTAGACAAACTATTTAATGAAAGATTAGAAAAATTTATAGACAAGCATGACATAACAAATGAAGGTCAGTATGGCTTTAGAACAAAGAGGTCCACATCAATGGCTTTGATTGAAGCTGTGGAAGAAATTACGAACACCCTAGACAAAAAAACATATGCAGTGGGAATATTTAGCGATTTAAAGAAAGCTTTTGATACACTTAATCACTCAATTTTACTCACTAAATTAGAAAAATATGGCATTAGGGGGGTGGCTTCGAACTGGATCAAAAGTTACGTAACTGAAAGACAACAGTTTGTGAAGTTGGGCAAGTTTACGTCACAGTGTTTGGGCATTGCTTGTGGGGTCCCTCAAGGATCAGTATTAGGTCCTAAATTATTTAATTTATATATAAATGACATATTTTTTGTATCTAAATTACTGAAATTCATATTATTTGCTGATGATACCAATATATATTTTTCTTGTGATAATTATAATACACTTATAAAAATTGTAAAAGAAGAATTAGTAAAACTAAAAACGTGAATGGATATTAAAAAATTATCTTTGAATTTAAATAAAACGAAGGTATTGATGTTTGGTTATTATAAAGAAAACACAGAAATATTATTAAGTATTGATGGTGTTGCATTAGAAATAGTGTCAGAAATGAAATTCTTGGGAATAACTATTGATTGTAAATTAAGTTGGAAACCACACATCAGATACACACAAGGCAAACTATCTAAAAGTATTTCTATAATTAATAAAGTTAAATATGTCTTGGAATATAATGCACTATATATATTGTATTGTTCACTGGTTCTGCCCTATTTAACTTATTGTATAGAAATTTGGGGCAATAATTATAAAAGTTCACTAAATACCCTCTTCTTACTCCAAAAACGAGCAGTTAGAATCATACACAAGGTGGGATATTTTGATCATACATACATATTTTTGCAATTTAAAATTTTAAAACTTTTTGATCTAGTTGATTTTTATACTGTTCAATTCTTGTATAAAGCCAACTAAAAAGTTATTTTTAGGAAGAGAAGGGGGCTCTAACCTGAGGGGATGTGAAAACTTTAAAGTCCAGGCGGTGAGAAGCACCAGGAAAAGCTTGTGTGTGTGTGTGTGTGTGTGTGTGTGTGTGTGTGGTGTCAGACTTTGGAATGGTTTGGGGATACAGTTCAAGCAATGCCCAAATATTCACCAATTCAAATTCAAATTTAAAGAAATGGCGTTGACAAAATATGAGGCTGAGTGAAGGATCTGGGTGCTCTTGTGTTTGGTACTGGTTATTGTAAAATAAACGGAAGTATTTAGGATTATAAACGGTTTCTATTTATTTATCTTGATATTGTCAATGGTGACACAATTACAATAGAGTGGGATATGTATACATAGCGAAGTACATAATGATAGTGATTATTATGAATTATTATTGATATTACTGTTATTGTAAAACTATGTTTAAACAATATATGGTTATATTTTATATATGACGTGATTATTATAGATATCGGGACATATTTGAATGTTTACGATAATGAGGATTACCATATAGCATTAGTGATTATTGAGATAGCATAATGTAATTGTAAGAAACTATAATATCTAATAAATATTGTCAAAACAAATAAATTATTATTTATTTAACGGTTAATGGCAGCGGATATATGGGGTAATATATGGGAAGGAATTGGGGGTGGGAGCAAATAAGTTATACTTCCACTCCCTTTCGAGCAACTATTATCATAAGTGTAAATAATGTGTGTGTATATGTGTATATATTTATATCTATGTATATGGGAGATAAGCTGTGCTTTGTTATTTTTATTTTTAATTGTGTGTGTGTGTTAATATATATGTTTATATTATTTTATTTTATTTTGCTCGAAATAAACTTCAATCAAATCAAATTCACTCAATAGAAACCTGGACCAGAACATCCGGACACATTAAACTCTCATGAGAATGAGGTCAAAATGGTTCATGATTTAGTTTTTGCAGAGATCGTCTGATTTCTGTCCCCGTCAGGCCGATTCACTTCTTCTTCTGACGGATTATTCCTCCTCACTGTAACTGGACGTGCCTCGAATATCTTTACATAAATCCGGCCGATTCTCGTGTAAACCTGCGGATCCTCGAGGTCTGATCTTTCCAGATGTGCTGACCCTGTCAGTGACGCTTCATCAGCATGTTTCCACTGAACACACACACACACACACACACACACACACACACACACGCACACACACACACACACACACACATACACACACACACACACACTGCGAGGCTCCTGGAGACCCCTGAGGGCCAGAGTGTCCATGAGCAAAGCTAAATAATTCATGCAGCCAGTATGTTGGAAAGATGTGTGAAGAGATAAGTGTGTGTGTGTTAGGCCAGTAGTTGCTGGTTAATGTTCACTAACGGGGTCGTGACCCTCTGAAAGCTCGGCGTGACACCGTGGATGACCTCTGAGAGGTCACGTCTCATTCAGAGCTCAGAGAACAGAAGATGAGCACAAAAGATATAATTATCTTACCGTAACCGCCGTAAAAATGCCATTTTTGTCAGATAATTATATTTTAAGTGGTTGTTCTAAGACAAGACATCTAAGACAAGACAAGGTTGTTCTAAGACAAGACATCAGTCTTCAATATTTTAGAGGTGTGGTTTCAGGTTTCAGCTCGTGTGTTTCGATTCAGTCTGACATGATGTGCTGATTTTTGCAGAACGAGCAAAAAAAGAAGTGAGCAAATACACACGATAAATCAGAGGAGAACAGGAGAAGTGTGAGAGGATAGAGTCAGAAAACATGACTTCCTCTTACACACACACACACACATATACCTCAGGTGTGCATTATTTTTCAATAATTCAACGGCCTGGAGTCAATTATTCTGCTTTTACTACGGTCACCACACCTCAAAACATTGTTTTGGTGATGCATTTCAAGACATTAGTCAGGTTTTTGTCCAGCCGGTTGTTATCTCTTTTATCTCTGTTAACTCAACACCGGAGCGTTATCTTCAGGTGTGTGTGTGTGTGTGATCTCAGAATAAACCCCTTCAGGCTGATGGAGACCTGATCCTGATCACCCTGTCGGGTTTATTCTGAGATAACAACCGGCTGGATGTATCACGTACTTATGCCAGATCTAAAGTTTAAAGACACTTTAACAATAACTCAATAAGCTCACCGGAGGGCCGGCGCGGGCGTCCGTGCTGCTGCCCGTCGGAGGTCGGTGAAGGGGGAGGTGAACAGGTCGGAGGTGAACAGGTCGGAGGGTGGGGGGTCGGGCAGCCGAGGTGCGTCATGGTCGGAGCCGCTCCTGGGAAGTGACGTGTGGCGCTCAAGAGGTCGTTGAGGATCTGGAGGATGGTGGTGATGTCACGGCGAGGACGCCCGCTGCCGTCCTGACAGTTCGGGTGTAGAGTACCTGTGGAGGGAGAGGTCAAGGTGAGGTTCGAGAAGAGGTCAAGGTGAGGTCGAGGTGAGCCAGCTTGAAATATTAACCAAAATAAAATGGTTTGGTAGTTGACTGTGCTGTGCTTAGATCATTGATTATACAGTATGGTTGTATTGTATGATTTGCATTCAACTTTGTGTTTCTCTGCTGTCTGTGACCCATTAGAGCGGACACACACACACTCACTCACTCACTCACTCACTCACTCACTCACTCACTCACTCACTCACTCACTCACTCACTCACTCACTCACTCACTCACTCACTCACTCACTGACTCACTCACTGACTCACTCACTCACTCACTCACTCACTCACTCACTGACTCACTGACTCACACACTCACTCACACACTCACTCACTCACTCACTCACTCACTGACTGACTCACTCACTGACTCACTCACTCACACACTCACTCACACACTCACTCACACACTCACTCACACACTCACTCACTCACTCACTCACTCACTCACTCACTCACTCACTGACTCACTCACTGACTCACTCACTGACTGACTCACTCACTGACTCACTCACTGACTCACACACTCACTCACTCACTCACTCACACACTCACTCACACACTCACTCACACACTCACTCACACACTCACTCACTCACTCACTGACTCACTGACTGACTGACTCACTCACTGACTCACACACTCACTCACTCACTCACTGACTCACTGACTGACTGACTCACTCACTCACTCACACACTCACTGACTCACTGACTGACTGACTCACTCACTGACTCACACACTCACTCACTCACTGACTCACTGACTCACACACTCACTCACTCACTGACTCACTGACTCACTCACTCACTCACACACTCACTCACTCACTCACTGACTCACTGACTCACTGACTGACTGACTCACTCACTGACTCACACACTCACTCACACACTCACTCACACACTCACTCACACACTCACTCACACACTCACTCACACACTCACTCACTCACTCACTCACTCACTCACTCACTCACTCACTCACTCACTCACTCACTCACTCACTGACTGACTCACTCACTCACTGACTCACTCACTCACACACTCACTCATACACTCACTCACACACTCACTCACACACTCACTCACACACTCACTCACTCACTCACTGACTCACTGACTTGCCACTGTTGCCTTTGGCTTGCTCAGTTGGGGATATTCAAATTAATTAACCAATCATACCATTGATCAGCTCTACCAAACTTGGATGTCTTTTTTTCCAGTAATAAACAAACATTGTTAAGTTGTTTTGATTGATACTGTGAAGCAGCTTTGATACAATCTGATAAATATATTTGACTTGACTCACTCACTCACTCACTCACTCACTCACTCACTCACTCACTCACTCACTCACTCACTCACTCACTCACTCACTCACTCACTCACTCACTCACTCACACACACACTCACACACACACAATTACACACACACACACTGACACACTCCCTCACTGACTCACTGACACACTTACTCACTGACACACTCACTCGCACACTCACTCGCTCACACACCCGCTCACACTCACACACACTCACTCACTCCACCCGCATGTCATGTGTGGGGCTCCGTAAAAATATTAGCTAACCTCTAACAGTATATGAACGACACTGAAGCCATGCTTTACCTGAGAAGGTTCCTGAGAAAACTCCAGGTGCGTGATTGACGAGGCTCTCGATGACGGCGCCCGGTTTGCATCGCTGTCTGTCTGTGCTGCCTTCAGCCTAACACACACACACACATAAATATAAATATAAACTTAATTCAAAACGAAAGCAAAATATTTTTTTCTGACCCCACTGGCAGATTTTTTTTCTGGTTTTCTCTTTATAAAACAAGACTTTTAACAGGAAAGACTGAAGCAGCTCTACCTGAGAGTGGGGCGGGGCAGGGGCGGGGCTTTGTCCGCAGTGGGTGTGGTCAGTGTGTATTGTGGGAGGAGCCACGCCTGTCGAGGCGTCTGATTGGGTGGAAGCCCTGGAGACGGACGGCTGAGACGCCAGCTGGAGCTGAACGAACATCATGTGATCGCCCACACGCAGGGCGAGGGTCAGCGGGGACCGGCCCGACAGGAAGTCACTGACCTGGGCACAAAATCAGACAATAATGAGACTTGCATGTTTAGTTCGTTAGAACATTATTATGTTATTTATTGAACATCATATCAAAGCCACAACCGTACAGTGACCGTCACCATCACTGCAAAAAACAACCTCCTGATACTAGTTAATGAATAGGATGGAAATGAATAAATAAAGTGAATTGGATAAATTAATAAATAAATAAATAAATAAATAGACTAAAGAATTAAATTAATAAAAATTATTAAAGTAAATAACTGAATGAATAAAAAAAATTATTGACTAAATGAATATGAATAAATAAATACATAAAATATAACTAAATAATAAAAAAATAAAAATAATAAATAATAAGAATTGAATGAATGAATAAAAAATAAAAAAATAATGAAAAAAAAGAGCAAATAAATAAATAAATGGGGAAAAAAACTACATTTAAAAAATTTTTAAATTAATAAATGAATGAATGAATGAGTAAATGAATGGATATCTCAGTGTATGATAGTATCAGCAGATAAACCAACATCAGCAGCCGTCTGAGTTTCATTCAGAAATCAACAGCAGGTCCACATGCGTCACTCAAACCACAGAAGCAGAAGGGCAAGTGTGTGTGTGTGTGTGTGTGTGTGTCCTGCATCTCCTGCTCCTTCAGACGAGATGACGGATAAGCCGAGGGAATCCTGAAGCTCTTTAAAGTCATTGAGAAACAGTCTCCTCCACTGATGATGTCACCTCACCTCATTATAATAATTAATGCACAGAATAAAGGGGCGGGGCCTGGTTGAGTTAGTTAGTAGTGTGTTAAACTGGCGGTTATGGAAAGGGGCGGGACATTTCCCAAACACACTCGAAGCGCTCGACCAATCACAACACACTGCTCCAGCCGACCAATCAGAGCACAGTGTGCTTTTCAGGAGGAGGGGCTTCATAGAGACAGGAAGTAAACAGAGCGTTACTGACAGACTGGGAAGAGAGGAGCCGCAACAATGGAGAATATGAGGAGAATAATCAACATTCAAGCAGGAAAACTGTGTAAAAGGACACAATAGATCCTCTTTAAAGGCTGTGTGTCGATGTGTGTGGCATGTGACGCTTCAGCCTCAGATATCAGTCATTGCTGTGGGTGAAGACGAGCAGCAGAGCATTCTGGGAAACTCACAACTGTTTGTTGGTTGCCTCCAGTGCATTTGCAGTTCTCAGAAATTGAGGGTTGGTAGTTTGTTTGTAATGCAGTGACTGACACGTCACGAACCAGCAGATCTGCGCGGACGGACGTCACATGCACACAACACTCACAATGAGGTTTTATTTGTTAACCGCATTAGATATCATGAAAACCCCCACAAGAGCTGTATTCTATAAAGCGCAAAATAAATAAAGCTGACTTGACATGAACTAACAATGATTAGTTCTACAGCATTCAAGGTGCAAACTAATTACATTTAATTATAAATGAATAACTAAACTAATAAAATGTATATGTGCAAAGCGTCTGCCAAATGCATATTTTAAAATCTTAGTTTTTTATTTTCACTGCAACAAATAATGTTCTTCCTCAGTGTTTCTGTCTCGTTTTCCAGCAATGATTCTTAAATCAAGAGACATTTACTGGAGAAGAAGCAAAATTAAGTAAAAATGTATCAAACTGAAGTGAGTTTGTGTTAAAAACAGGAACAAATAAAACTAAACTTAATTCAAAGAGAAAACAGATTATTTTTCTGACTCCACTGGCAGATATTTGTTCTTGTTTTAAACACAAACTCACTTCATTTTCATACATTTTTGACTTAATATCTTCAGTCATTTTGATTCTTCTCCAAAGTATCTTGATTTAAGAATGTTTAGATGTTTGTGGAAAAATACTGAGAAAGAAAACATTTTTTTGCAGTGTAATGCATTATTAAAATTAAAATGCATTAACTAACGTTAAGAAATGAGACCTTATTGTAAAGTGTTACCAATGCAAAATAAATAAACCATATAATGTTGCACAGTTAGAGGAGAGACTCATATCCTTTTAGTTATCATGAGAGAGGCGATGTGAGACGTTAATCTGGACATTCACAGATTTGCACAAGGACTGAAGCTCGTTTGGGAATCAGGAGGAAACACCCGAGCAACCCTCGATTACGAGATCCTCTGCGTTTGGCAGTGCGACACCCGGAAGAGTCTGGTCTAAAGCGGTTTACATAACCGACCGGCTGGTGTGCAGATGGAGAGTGTGATAGCAGACGAACTCAAACGCCCTGAAACTCAAAACACACTGCTTTCCTCATCTTCATCTGTGTGTGTGTGTGTGTGTGTGTGTGTGTCAGTACAGTTTTAAACAGCATCTATTCTGCTTTCCTCATCTTCATCAGTGTGTGATGTTTTGCTGTTTGATCATGAAGAAGCTCCAGTTCTTCTCTATATCAGAGTCAGTGTTCCTGAACTCCTGAAACGCCTCCATTGTAGTCTTGAGTTTCTCCCGGGAACAAACACGTCACAATATTCCTCATTATAATAATTAATGCGCAGAATAAAGGGGCGGGGCCTGGTTGAGTTAGTTAGTAGTGTGTTAAACTGGCGGTTATGGAGGAGCGGGACATTTCCAAAACACACTCGAAGCGCTCGACCAATCACAACACACTGCTCCAGCCGACCAATCAGAGCACAGTGTGCTTTTCAGGAGGAGGGGCTTCATAGAGACAGGAAGTAAACAGAGCGTTACTGACAGACTGGGAAGAGAGGAGCCGCAACAATGGAGAATATGAGGAGAATAATCAACATTCAAGCAGGAAAACCTGTTCTAGTAGAGCCTGAAACTACACTGAGACTGGCGTCACAGATCCTCTTTAAGAGTGTATGACAGGTGCTGGAAAATAAGAGGGATTTAATGTGCATAATAAGAGCAGGAAGAAGCCGAATCGTAAACATTTATATTTAAAAACTCATGTAAAAGTTTAACGGGCATCATATGAGTGTTCGTGAGACGGTCTGTCTGCTGTCGAGATGTTTCTAACACACCGAAGCCGCTTTGCATGATTATGATCTCTCCGCCTGTCTTTGTGATTGAAGTGGTCAGTGATTCAGCGTCGTGACTCACTCGTTCCCGAGAGACGGATACTGAGCGTTTCATTCATTCACATCACACACACACACACACACACACACACACACACACACACACACACACACCTCAGGAATTTTGGATTTCACAGGCTCACACTTGCAAATAATGATGTTCCTCCTCAGTGTTTCTGTCTCGTTTTCCAGCACAAACATCTAAACATTCTGAAATCAAGAGACATTTACTGGAGAAGAAGCAAAATGACTGAAGATATTAAGTAAAAAAAGTATTAAAATGAAGTGAGTTTGTGCTTAAAACAAGAGCAATTATACTGAATATGGCATTTGCATTGTGGACTTTCGATGTAAGGACAGAAACCTCTCAGTTTCATTTATGTTTTTAAGATTAACTAAAGTCTTACAGGTTTGGAACGACATGAGGGATGAGCTAACCCTAATATTGTTAAAACCAATAATTCAAATGCTATATAGTTAGTTTTTAAAGAGGCCATGTTGTGCTAGAACAGGTTTTCCTGCTTGAATGTTGATTATTCTCCTCATATTCTCCATTGTTGCGGCTCCTCTCTTCCCAGTCTGTCAGTAACGCTCTGTTTACTTCCTGTTTCTATGAAGCCCCTCCTCCTGAAAAGCACACTGTGCTCTGATTGGTCGGCTGGAGCAGTGTGTTGTGATTGGTCGAGCGCTTCGAGTGTGTTTGGGAAATGTCCCGCCCCTTTTCATAACCGCCAGTTTAACACACTACTAACTAACTCAACCAGGCCCCGCCCCTTTATTCTGCGCATTAATTATTATAATGAGGAATATTGTGACGTGTTCGTTCCCGGAAGAAACTCAAGACTTCTGGGAGTTCAGAATTAAGTCGTATTAATGAGATGAACGTTGAGTGGATTCGACATATTTACAAAGATAACTACAATATTTAATGAGGAAATGTCCCACCCATTATGGGAGCAAAATGGGTTTAAGAATAGTATTTAAAAATGACTAAACAAAGCAGAAGCTTCAGGATGGTCTGGTTTGTCCCTCAAACAACGAAAAGCCCCTTAAATCCGGCGGTTAGGAGTGTCAGTACAGCTCTGACTGATATCTGAGGTTAATGACCATCGAGCGTCAGAGATCAATGCGGCGTCTTCTGTTCTGCGATCGGCCTGGAGTAAATGGCTCGCGTTAGGAAGACTCTATTGATCGCACAACGCTATTAAGAGCAAATGATTTCCAATGATGCTGAACGGAAAGGCCAGAGATTCCCCTGACAGAAAGACGAGAGCGAGACGATGATCCTGGAGGATCTTTACAGGAGAGAGGAATAACAGTGTGTGATAAACGAGACCTGGAGAGAAGAGAGAAATCACGCTCTTCCTCATTGTTTCCGTCTCGTTTTACAGCACACATATATAAACATTCGTAAATCAAGATACATTTACTGGAGAAGAAGATAAAAAAAATATCCAACCTATTTAAAGTCCCCCTGTGGTGCAAATCCAGCGTTTAATGTTGTTTATGTGTGTATGTGGTGTGTTTAATACGCTTTAAGACACACCGTGTGTAAGTTCATAAGTCGACAGCATTGCTGAGTATTTCCTCCTTAAACTGCAGTGAACCAAAGACAGTCTCAAACACACGGTTTGAAATCGCTGGTGTTTCTGACGTCACAAACGACCTTGTAACCAATCAGATCAACGTGTGATCGTCAACCAGTGGATCTCTGAGCTGAGTGAGTGAGTGGAGGCGGGGCTCATTTGCATATTCATAGAACCGCGCATACTAAATGAGGCAAGGGTGTCGAGTTACATTCAAGCTAGACATTAAGAAACATTTCTCAAGGAAAAAAACTTTTACATAATAATTTTGGTGATCATAGAGGAGTTTTAAGGGATTAAATGATGGACAACAGGAGGACTTTAAACATAAATCAAACTCACATTTTACTAGACATGCTTCATTCACAGAGAGAAACAGTGAACACGCTCAAACCTGACAAAACAAACTTCCTGAAGTACCACCCACACACACACACACACACACACACACACAGTTTCTAGACAACAGAAGCTGTTGACGGTTGAGTCGAGGGCTGTTCTAACACACTTCACAGAAGGATTTCCAGGTTAAAAATACCTACAGCTTCACCAACCACATCTTACAGCAGATAACGGCACTCGCTCACACACACACACACACACACACACACACACAACAGCGAATCTACTGCACAAACGCTGCACGCTTGAGTCACACACTGCAAAAGCATGATGTTCCTCCTCAGTGTTTCTGTCTCGTTTTCCAGCACAAACATCTAAACATTCTTAAATCAAGAGACATTTACTGGAGAAGATGCAAAATGACTGAAGATATTAAGTCTGGAAAATATATAAAAATGAAGTGAGTTTGTGTTTGAAACAAGAACAAATATCTGCCAAGAAATCAGAAAAATAATTATGTTTTCACTTTGAATTAAGATTATTTTTCTGATCATAAGAATGTTTAGATATTTGTGCTGGAAAACAACATACACTAAGTATAATAATACATTATAATACTTCTCTATTCATTCTTTTAGAAAGTATAATGCATTAAAACACGATAAACAAATATTATAATGCATTTTAACTTTGGTTACAACTATTTATAAAATGATATAATGCATAATAATGTGCATTATGAATACTTTTATATTTTATAACTGTGGTTACGATCATTCATTTATCAATATAAGGTGCATTACAAGGAATAACTCGTGCATTAAAAATATGTTTATAATGCATTATATTTAAAGGCTTTAAGTAAAGTGTTTCCTCAGAGGTAAACTGTGACACAGACAGCAGAGGAGTTATAATAAGAGATCAACTCGAGTCTGTTCTAGGAAATCATTTATCATACTTGAGTGTTTCTCTCCAAGTCTAACCACACACACACACACACACACAAACGGACGCTGAACTGACATTAAACAGCTCAGCATTGCCAAAATGACGCACAGACCCACTGATGGGGCGAGTCACACACACACACACACACACACATAAAGATATATAACACACACATGTGGTTCACAGATGAAGCTGCTACATGAAGGGTCTAAAATGGAAGATTCCTAAAAACAGAAACTTTTTCTTTTTCTGATCTGTTAAACATAAAACATTATCAAGACAATCTCATATTGCGACTCTGTAAACGCACGCGACCGGCGGGGAGATTTGCACACATGCTGCTCGTTCTCAGAGAGAGTGTGTGTGTGTGTGTGTGTGTGTGTGTGTGCGTGCGTTGGCGTGTTCGCTGGTTGTGTTCGGCTACTGGTGGGAAACGCATTAGAATAGTGATTGTGTGAGTTCTTGTGAATGAGTGTGTGCTGGCATAAGAGGAAGCTTCACCTGAGCATCTGTGAGACTCTCCAGCGCCTGCAGGACCGACTGCTCCGAACGCCTCGACGCAGACTGCAAACACACACACACACACACACAACAACATCACACACACATCGACATCACAAACTCGGAGGATCTTCAGATGTGTGGCCAAAAACATTCACTGAACTGATGCTTTTGAACTGAATCAACATCAATGAATAAATGACACTATTGAAATTGAATTTGATTCATAACTGATGAAATTTGCAACATCAACAGTTATTGACTTAATCAGGCTGGATAAATGACACAATTGAAGAAGAATTTGATTTTTAATGAATAAAATTTGCAACATCCACACTGTTATTAAAGTGAAATGAATCAACATTCAACTGTATTTGATATTAAAATTTGATTCATAATTGATGAAATTTTCAACGCTCAATATACATTACGCTGAATAATGACACTATTAAAGCTGCTTTTAGCAGAACTGACTCATTTTATCTGAATTTGTCTCATATTTAATGAAGTTTATCACGATTAATTCTGTAATTTACCATCAGTCCGGCTTCGACGGTGGGCATCAGTGTCAGTCTGCTCCCGTCGACCACACCGAAGTCCAGCAGTTTCCCAGAGTTCAACCTCCTAAAGAGACGGAAAACACCATCACTGAGCCTTCCCATCATGCACCTCTCCGACACTCAACACCATCACTGAGCCTTCCCATCATGCACCTCTCCGACACTCAACACCATCACTGAGCTTTCCCATCATGCACCTCTCCGACACTCAACACCATCACTGAGCTTTCCCATCATGCACCTCTCCGACACTCAACACCATCACTGAGCTTTCCCATCATGCACCTCTCCGACACTCAACACCATCACTGAGCCTTCCCATCATGCACCTCTCCGACACTCAACACCATCACTGAGGCTTCCCATCATGCACCTCTCCGACACTCAACACCATCACTGAGCCTTCCCATCATGCACCTCTCCGACACTCAACACCATCACTGAGCTTTCCCATCATGCACCTCTCCGACACTCAACACCATCACTGAGCTTTCCCATCATGCACCTCTCCGACACTCAACACCATCACTGAGCTTTCCCATCATGCACCTCTCCGACACTCAACACCATCACTGAGCTTTCTCATCATGCACCTCTCCGACACTCAACACCATCACTGAGCCTTCCCATCATGCACCTCTCCGACACTCAACACCATCACTGAGCTTTCCCATCATGCACCTCTCCGACACTCAACACCATCACTGAGCTTTCCCATCATGCACCTCTCCGACACTCAACACCATCACTGAGCTTTCCCATCATGCACCTCTCCGACACTCAACACCATCACTGAGCCTTCCCATCATGCACCTCTCCGACACTCAACACCATCACTGAGCTTTCCCATCATGCACCTCTCCGACACTCAACACCATCACTGAGCTTTCCCATCATGCACCTCTCCGACACTCAACACCATCACTGAGCTTTCCCATCATGCACCTCTCCGACACTCAACACCATCACTGAGCTTTCCCATCATGCACCTCTCCGACACTCAACACCATCACTGAGCTTTCTCATCATGCACCTCTCCGACACTCAACACCATCACTGAGCCTTCCCATCATGCACCTCTCCGACACTCAACACCATCACTGAGCTTTCTCATCATGCACCTCTCCGACACTCAACACCATCACTGAGCTTTCTCATCATGCACCTCTCCGACACTCAACACCATCACTGAGCTTTCCCATCATGCACCTCTCCGACACTCAACACCATCACTGAGCTTTCCCATCATGCACCTCTCCGACACTCAACACCATCACTGAGCTCTCATCATGCACCTCTCCGACACTCAACACCATCACTGAGCCTTCCCATCATGCACCTCTCCGACACTCAACACCATCACTGAGCCTTCCCATCATGCACCTCTCCGACACTCAACACCATCACTGAGCTTTCCCATCATGCACCACTCCGACACTCAACACCATCACTGAGCTTTCCCATCATGCACCTCTCCGACACTCAACACCATCACTGAGCTTTCTCATCATGCACCTCTCCGACACTCAACACCATCACTGAGCCTTCCCATCATGCACCTCTCCGACACTCAACACCATCACTGAGCTTTCCCATCATGCACCTCTCCGACACTCAACACCATCACTGAGCTTTCTCATCATGCACCTCTCCGACACTCAACACCATCACTGAGCTTTCTCATCATGCACCTCTCCGACACTCAACACCATCACTGAGCTTTCTCATCATGCACCTCTCCGACACTCAACACCATCACTGAGCTTTCCCATCATGCACCTCTCCGACACTCAACACCATCACTGAGCCTTCCCATCATGCACCTCTCCGACACTCAACACCATCACTGAGCCTTCCCATCATGCACCTCTCCGACACTCAACACCATCACTGAGCTTTCCCATCATGCACCTCTCCGACACTCAACACCATCACTGAGCTTTCTCATCATGCACCTCTCCGACACTCAACACCATCACTGAGCTTTCCCATCATGCACCTCTCTGGCACAGTGCATTAGTTCACAGTGCATTAACTAATGTTAACTACACAACCTTTGATTTTAATAATGTATTAGTAAATGTTGATTAAGATTAATAAATGCTGTATATGTGCAGTTTATTCTTAGTTCATGTTAACTAAGGTAGTTATATAATGAATGAACTTATTGTAAAGTGTTACCGTTATAAATCAACTCAGTTTCAATACTGATAAATCATCATTAGAACAAAACACATATAATGTAATTAAATAATAACAACATGCACTCTCAGAAAAAGGTACAAAAGCTGTCACTGGCTGGAACCCTTTCACATGGTACATCTTTGTACCTAAAGTGCGAATATTAGGATCTCAAAGGAACATATTGGTACTAAGTGTACATATTACCACCTAAATTTTTTTCTGAGAGTGTGCGTGGTATAACTTAAATATCAGGGGTTGCGCTTGCGATTGCGATTGGTTATCATAGCTTCCCCCATCCCAAATGTTGTTCTCTACTTGATCCCGTTATGATCCCTCAGAACTGACCCCGATCCGGATCCCGGACTCAGGAGACAGCAGGAGTCTGTCTTTGGGAACCCGGAGTCAACAATGCTACTGAAGTGTAGAATCAACATTAAACTGAATTTATCTGAATAAATGACACTATTTAAATCGAATTTGATTCATAATTGATGAAATTTGCAACATTATTGGACTGAACTGAATAAACATTAAACTGAATTGATCTGAATAAATCTGAACAAAACACATTTAATTTCATTAAATAATAATAACATGGTATATAAATATTAGGGGTTGCACTCGCTAGTCTTGTTTATTAAAGCTTCCCCATCCCAAACTAACGTCACGCCCGTGTGGTCGTCTACTTGATCCCGATATGATCCCCCAGAACTGATCCCGATCCCGGTGGACTCACGCGTCTCGGTGCAGAAGCAGAAGTCTGTCTTTGGGAACCCGGAGTCTCTCCGCGAGCCTCCTCTTCAGCCCGTCCACGGTCTCCTCCGGGGGAACCGACAGCTCGAACCGCGTCCCAGTGGTGGAGTGGACCGAGAGCTTCATGGACGGGTCGCCGAGCAGGAGCTCCGGACACCGGGTTCTGCAGCTCCGCGCCTCGGGGTTCCGCTCCATCATCCGAAAATCCCGTGATCAACGCGATATTCCTTCCGCGTCGCTGTTTTCTGTGTGTTTTCTGTGTTTCTCGGCACAGAAAGACGACAAAATATCACTATCAACAGGCCATTAGGATCCAAATATTCGTTGGACAAAAGCGCCTCGTAACGCGCTTTATTCTAAGTCTAAGCCGATTGCTTTGCTCGGTGTACTCTGTGTGTGTGTGTGTGTGTGTAACGCTTCTGCTGCTACATTTGTTGCGATTCCGCAGCTGACAGATCCCGCCCACCGCCACAAACAACCAATAGCGTTAGCGGACACGCTTGCCTCCCGCGTCTCAGCCAATCAGCGGTCCGCTCGTGACACCCATATGTACGCAGCGCGCTCCAATCAGAGTCTGAACCCTGAGATCATTCATAACAGTTGAGCATTCCATTAAATAACTCAAACACTATGATCTTCTTCTTGGATTGTGATTAAACTGGACTGGACACTGTAATTGATAACATCATCACATTTTTACCACGTTTTCTGAAGATTTCACACAATGACGACTTCTTTCTTTCTTTTGCATATACACAGACATTTCATAACAGAAATGATTTGAACAATGATTTCAATTAGTGTATATAAATTAGGAAAATAATTCGTTTATGTTTGCCTAAGAGACGTTTAGTTGTTTGTGTTATTTATATTTATTAGATTTCTAGATTATCTATTTAATTAATCAATATCACTATTATGTCGATTTGATGAACCGATATCAATACATATAAACTGTACCTGATATATGGATAAATCTATATTAAATTCGATGTTGAATACAGGGAGAACAGCAGCGGGCCTAGCACTGAGCCTTGTGGCACTCCATACTGAACGTGCGATCTATATGACATCTCTTCATTTAATACATTACTGTTTACATTGCATCTGAACTGTATTAGTTCTGAGGTTCTGTGATGTTATGAACACATGAATCATAGATAAATACTGTGATCTGTCAAACGGTCCTGATGAGTTTGACCTCGTTATCAGCAGTTCAGAGATTGATGTTTATTTTGATGTGATATTAAGAATATGATGAATCATCACATCGAGTGTCACTCGTCTGCTAGGCGTGACTCAAGATCACATCCTTCTTTTTCCAATCTGCCAGTTCTTCATCACCTCGGGTTCATGTCTGTAGTGTGTGTGTGTGTGTGTGTGTTCAGTGTTACGGGACGAGTCTGCTCAAACTCAGAGGAATGTAGAGTATGTGTGCGAGTGGAAATCCCAGCCCTGTTCCTGAAGCAGAACATTCCTACAACATGACGTGTGTTGTTGTTTTACAGTCCATGCCAGGGTGAATTATGAAGTAATACGAGTTACTCATGGGTTAGTCATTTGATAAACCACAGTATGGATCATAGACTATCACTTTAACCCTCTGGTGATCTTCGTGTGTCGCTGAAAAAAAGAGTGACATTTATTTTTTATTTCAATGAAATACTACTACTACTACTTCAATGAGTACTATATTTTAGTTCAATCATTTTTAATTTGTTTAATATTTGGTGCTTTTAGGGGATTTTATGGCACTAAATTACATTTACGCTGTGTTTATAATCCATTTATTCACTTTTTGAGCTTAGACCTGAAAATTACATTTCCAACTTAAACTGTGGTGAATCTCGAATGCTTTAGAGCGACAGACTGAAGTTTGATCTCTTATTAAAGACGACACTTGGCAGATTATTGCTGAAGTGAGAAAAGTTTAAAAAAGTGAACTTAAAGGTGCTGTATGTAACTTTTTTACTCTACTAAAGCATAAAAATAGTCAAGTCAAGTCAAGTCAAGTCAAATATATTTATATAGCGCTTTTCACAATACAGATTGTATCAAAGCTGCTTCACAGTATCAATCAAAACAACTTAACAATGTTTGTTTATTACTGAAAAAAAAAAGACATCCAAATACCATAATATGTTTGCAGATATTTAGGAAACATGCCGAGTTCACACACTCATTCCTCTGAAAAACACTTCTACAGCCAGTTATTTCACTTATTATTTTACACATTCAGTGTTGGAATGTTTGTTTTTGTTTTGGTCTGTGTGACTCCGCCCACTGCCTGTTCAGCCAATAGGGCTTCGACACCCCAGGATGCCAGTTGGAGGGAAACACAGCGTATCATAGGCATGGAAATGAGCAAACAAACTGGGTCAGAGATTGCAGATTCCACACAAACTAAAAAGCCTCGATATCAATCTAAGAGTCTCTATGAACGAGAGCATATTAAAACGCGGATAAATAAACTTACTCTAAGTCTCCTCAGCTATCATTGTCCATTGCGCTTGTTTTGTTGCGTGTCTCAATCTGGCAACCCGCGTCAAATCTGAGGAGGCGGGGAAACAACAATCTCTGATATTTTGAATTTGGACTGCAGTACTGATGTTCACCACTAGTGTCATTCTTACAGACTGCACCTTTAAAGTTATATAACTGTACCTTTATCGCTATAAAAAATGTGCAAAAAAATATATTTAAAAATTTTATATGAAACATATATTTTCAAAAAGGAATAAATCTAAACCAGCTGTGGTCCAGATGTGAGTCTGGGGCCGTATTCACAAAGAATTTTAAGGGTAAAAGTAGCTCCTAACTGGCGAATTTAGGAGCAACTCCTAAAAATAATGGGCGTGTCACTCCTAACTTTAGGACTCCTAATTTTTTTGACTAAGAGTAATTCACGAAGCATTTTAGCCCTAAAAGTAGCACCTAATCCTGGGACAGCTTAAAAGAAGTCGAGAGGACTCCTAACTCACGAAGACCTATTCACAAACCGCTTTTTGTGGCATTTCGCGTTGCGATGTTTTGAAATGCGTATGCGGCGGCTACAGGAGCTTCCAATCGCGAGGGAACAATGTTGCATTGTAGGCATAACTAGGGATGCAACAACGCCACCAACAACAACCAAAACTACTCACTGCATGTAAACTAATTGTAACGTTTCATTGTGAATCAAATTAAAATGTTTGATATTTAGATGTTTGAACAATAATTCAATAATGTTGCAAAGATATTGCATCAATCCATGTTTCAATAGGCTACTAGGCTATTTGTTTTTTCTTACTCTTTATTCATTTTGGCTATTTATACAGTTATTCATCATCTTCCGTCCTTCGCACTACTTGTGTAGCGCACGCATTCTCAGACCTGTCACCTGTCACTCATCATCGTAGGGGGAGGTGTTTGGAATCATTCCCGCGTTACAATCATCAGCCAATCAAGGTGGTCACTTCAGTCAAGCTCGTGCATGAGTAATGACGTCATCCATAGCAACGAAGACTCACTCTTAGTTTAGGAGTTGTCATTTTTCTTTACTAAGAGTAGGTCTGAAAGGTGTTGTGAATAACCTTTATGAGAAAACTCCTGGCTAAAATCTTTTAGTGCGATTTAGGAGTACCCCTAGTGGTAAGATAAAATGCTTTGTGATTACGGCCCCTGGTCTTTAATCAAACGTTAGCAACGTTAGCACAAAAACATTATTTATACATCGATCATGGAATGTTTTTTTTTTTCTGAAACATTTTTGCTTTCGTTTTTTAAATGTTACTTTTTGTTTCAGAACATTCAAAAGTAACATTCCCATAATATTTGCAGAATGATACGCTGGAATGCTTCCTTTACCTTTGAGTTACCAAGATTTTAGTTTTGTTTAAAACGTTCAGAGAACATTCAGAAATAATAACACTTTCATTACTCTACAGGGATGTCAGTGAAGCATTGTTAAGTCCCGAGGCGTGAAGCTGCAGTTTTCCTCGGCATCTGTATCTGAACCATCACACCCGTCACACACACACGAGCCGTACACACACTGTACAACATGATTATTACGATTATTGGAGTGTGTTTTACAAGAAAATAGTTCAGTCTAAGATTAATTCGATACTATTCTACTTCAACTAATACTAATTTCTACTTCAAAATTTTCTGTAATTCAATGTGTTACTTGCTGCATTCAGTGCTGTGCTGCACTATTGTAATGCAAACACTGTGTGTGTGTGTGTGTGTGTGTGTGTGTGTGTGTTTTCTATGTGAATATACAGTAAAGTGTAATTTATTCCTGTGATCAAAGCTGAATGTTCAGCATCATTACTCCAGTCTTCAGTGTCACATGATCCTTCAGAAATCACTCTAATATGAGGTTCTGATTCATAAATTCATATTTCATATTCTAGTCATATTTAAGTGGAAACTAACTCATTTTATTTTTCAGAGTTCTTTAATGAACAGAAAGTTCAAAAGAACAGCATTTATCTGAAATATAATATTTTGTGACATTATAAATCTCTTTACTTTCACTTTTGATCATTTGTTTCTTTCTTGCCCCACATTTGTGAATGGCAATGCCTCAATAAAATGTCAAAGGTCAAAGGTCGGGTTAGCAGCGGCTGCACACAACCGGTTTTACCTGATAACTTTCACTTTCCGGTTTGCTGTGTGTTTTGTGTGTTTGAGCAGATGTTGGGCCGAGACTCAGATGCTGGAACACATGAAGTGAACACAGAAACATGAAGTGGTTTTCACTCGTCGAATGATTTCATTAACGCAGGAAGTGGACAGGAAGAGCTCAAACCCACGGTTCTGATGAGTTCCAGTAAACACACACACACACACACACGACAGTGACGTACATTTGCGCAGTGTTGTGTGTAACCCATTGCAAGTAGCTTGAGTTACGTAATCTGATTACTTTTTCAAGTAATTATAGTAACGCATTACTTTTTCACATTTCCTGATTGACAGCTCTCCTTTCCCCATGATCAGAGAAATGAAATGAGGAGGAGTTTGTAATGCATTACTTTTAAAAGTACCTTTCCCCAACACTGTTTGCACAAGCCCAGGTTTAAAGAGGACGTCCTGATGCTGATGTTGGACCAGGACAGGTTTTCATGCATCACACACTAAAGAAACAGCTAAACATGCACTTTTTAAGGATCACAGTCTATTTTCTGAGTGGCATTCAGAGCAATGATGCTGTTGATCTGATGTTACGTGAGCAACACGTGATCTGACATGAAGAGAAACAGCGCCACCGTGTGTCAGTCTCAGGAACTGCAGCGCTGTGACTAAGTTTTATTTTGCATTCATTTAAAAAAATATTTTAATTTGACATTTATATGTTCTATTTTAATTGCATTCATTAATTTACAATTATGTTAACTTTACATTTTTGTGATTTAGTTCATTTTAGAGTGGTTTATTTTGATATGGTTTTTATTTTATAATATATAATATAATAAATATATATATATAATAATAAAAATTATATATAATATTTTTAATTTGACATTTTTATGATTTAATTAGGCTAATTAGTAAGTGTTTGTTTAATTAATTTTGGTTTGATTAATTTTAGTAAGTGTTTTATTTTGCATTCATTTAAAATTATTTTAATTAGAAAATGTATGATTTCATTAATTTTAGTGTTTTATTTTTATATTTTTTATTTAAAAATATTTTAATTCTATATTTTTATTTGAATTGCATTCATTTTTTAAATATTTTTTTAATTCACATTTTTTTTATTTAATTCATTTTAGCAAGTGTTTTATTTTGATTGCAAGTATTTTAAAATTATTTTAATTCGACCTTTTTATGGCTTAATTATTAGCTTTTCCTCAATCCCTGGCCTGTACAATGTGTTTCTTTTTACATGTAAGTTGCATATTGTCATCTGCATAAATACTTTCACATTTTCATAAATAAATAATTAAATAATAAGAGCTTGTGTGCATTATTAGGTTATGTTAACGTCAGTGACGAAGCCTCTTCCACACACGTCAGTCAGTGTCAACACACACACACACACACCTGAATCTGTTTCAGTAGAGATACTGGAGCATTTTTCATCAATAAACATAAAACAGAATTGAGCTCGCGCTAAAAAAAACAACAACCTTTTGGCCATTTTTAATATCTTCTTGTAAAAACGTTCTCCAATAATCTTTCTTTTATTTACATCTTACAAAATGTTTTTTTTTTTTCCAGAATATGAACAGTGTATGTGCATTAGTATAAAGCGCACGCGCTCTGGTTCTGATTCTCACACAACTGTACCCACATTTCATGCGCAATTCCCCAAATGCATGATATTAATAAGCAAGTAATAACTAATAACTATAGCTGCTATGTTTGAACCCAAGCGCTTTTGTGAATCGGTGCATTTCTGCAGTGATCATCATCCTCATCATCTTCATCCTCTCTGACGCACACGGACGCACACCGAGGAGGAATCCCACCGCTTGTGTCACAGCGCCAGTGGGCGTGTCTTCAGCGCCAGTGGGCGTGGCTTCACCCCGGGCTTCATTCATAAACTCTGCTGCCATTCGGATGAATGTAACGCGCACTGGAGCTCGTGCCATTGGTGAGCGCTTATAACAGCATGCATTACGGATAGGTGAGTGTTTCCCGCGTGCAGTCCTGATGTTTCACACCGACACATCTGGCGCTCATCTGCGTGCCTGCGTTTAACGCGTTTGACTGAACATGCTTTAATGCATTGAGGATGATGAAGCGCGTTATGCACGCGTCCGAATCAATGAATCAACAAAACGCGTATTTGGTTAATAATGTAACCGTGATGATGGGAATGTGCGGTGCGGTGCGGTGCGGTGCGTTGCGCGCGTCGTTTGTGATCATCGCGTCGCGTCATTTCACTCTAGCGTCGCGATGCATCAACATTTAAAAGACTCTCGTTCAAAACAGAAATAGTGACGTAAGCGAACCGAACAAGCCGCGCGCGTTACCGGCCGCGCGCGCTGGATTAACTGTAAAACGCTCGTGAGCAACAAAAGGCTGTTGTGTGTGTGTGTGTGTTTCACACTGCAGATAAATCATTCACCTCACACAGGCTTTATGTAACGTGTGTGTGTGTGTGTGTGTGTCTCAATGCGTTCACATGTGCAGATCTCACGAAACCTGCTTACATCATTCAGACACACACGTCATAACACTTACACACTGATTTCATATTCAATTTATTTTCAAAGGTAAAGATTTAACTATTGTAACTGACTAGTGAGACTGAACAATATTTGCACATTTTGAAGTTATTAAAAATGTAAAAAGTTTTAAAATATGAAATACTGTATAATTAATTCTCAGCATATATTTATTTATATACATTTATTATATACAAAAATATAAATTCTGTTTTAAGATAGTATGACTAAAATACTGCATATACAAATATAATATATTTATTAGTTCTGTCAAATTAATCGCAATTAATCACATCTAACAAACAATTGTGTTTATATAATATGTGTGTGTATATACGTATATACTGTGTATATATATATATATATATATATATATATATAAAATATAACAATATATATATACATCCATAAAACTGTTATGTTGCATGGTATCTTAATACAGAGAACATGCTTCAAGTATTTTATCAGCTAATTTTTACTTTTACTCTTTACAAATGTAATATATATATCAAATATAGGGCAGCTTTGCGTCGGTCACATGACTTCCTGTTCTCTAGATTTCATTAATAAATCTGAACGGATGCAGATTCTGTGTGTCCTACTTTCAGCACAGCCTCATCTATCCCATAATGCACCAGATCACATCCGCCATGAGTGTGTGTGTGTGTGTGTGTGTGTGTGAGAGTGTGTGAGTGTGTGTGTGTGTGTGTCAGAGTGTGAGTGTGTGTGTGAGTGAGTGAGTCAGTGTGTGTGTGTTAGAGTGTGAGTGAGTGTGTGTGTGTCAGAGTGTGTGTGTGTGTGTTCATGTTTATATTACCAGTCAGCGGTCCCCATGAGGAAAATAGCGTATAAATCATACGAAGTAATGTTTTTTGAAAATGTAAAAATGCAGAAAGTTGTGTGTGATGGGCAGGTCTAGGGATAGGGGCAGTGTAAGGAGACAGAATATACAGTTTGAACAGTATAAAAACCATTACGGCTATCGAGAGTCCCCACAAAGATGTGTGTGTATGTGAGTGAGTGTGTGAGTGAGTGAGTGAGTGAGTGAGTGAGTGAGTGTGTGAGTAAGTGAGTGTGTGTGTGTCAGAGTGTGAGTGTGTGTGTGTCAGAGTGTATGTGTTTGTGAGTGAGTGTGTGTTTGTGAGAGAGAGAGAGAGATTGTGTGTGAGAGAGAGTGTGTGTGAGTGTGTCTGAGTGTGTGTGAGTAAGTGTGTGCGTGTGTG
Organism: Tiaroga cobitis; assembly: GCA_030578255.1. Lineage (NCBI taxonomy): Eukaryota > Metazoa > Chordata > Actinopteri > Cypriniformes > Leuciscidae > Tiaroga > Tiaroga cobitis. The sequence goes on along the minus strand of CM060592.1, from coordinate 53,346,810 downwards.
ATTGTGTGTGACTGTGTGAGAGAGAGAGAGAGAGAGAGAGAGACAGAGAGAGAGAGAGAGAGAGAGAGAGACAGAGAGAGAGAGAGAGAGAGAGAGATAGAGAGAGAGAGAGAGAGAGAGAGAGAGAGTGTTGGAGCAGTAGTTTTCTTCATGAATACTCAATGTGCCGTTGGACACTAAGTTTCCAAGCATCACACACACACACACACACACACACACACACACACACAGGAAGCATTGGCTCGCTGTTTAATTGCGGTCAAAGTTAAACAGCTTTAATGAATGCTGAATAAAGCGGACGTTTGAGTGTTTTTATGGCTTCTAGTTGACTGGACAAGTGTGTGTGTGTGCGTGTGTTTGTGTGTGTGTGTGTGTGTGTGAGTGTGTGTGTGTGTGTGTGTGTGAGTGTTTGAGCAGCATCAGTCCTAACAGAGCGTCACAGTCCGGTGCGTCTCGGCCCGTTTCACTTCATGACCTGTGATGAACATTTTTATTAACATCAGCTTGACCTGCACACATTCAACAATATATAAACGTATTAACATGACATATAGACGGAGGTGTAACATGTTTAATTGTGTAAATGAAGTGATTTAGCAGCCGAAAACACACAGAACAATCATTGTTGTATCACAATTATACAAATGACCAAGTGACGGATGAATGTGTGTGTGTTGATATACCGAAGAGTTTGATCCTAGCCACAGTCTTTGGGAAGAGTTCTCTCATCCCTTTTAAAAGATGATTCACTTTTTGACTGTGCTGTAATTGAGTATATGGTTGTATTGTATGATTTGCATTCAGCTTTGTGTTTCTCTGCTGTCTGTGACCCATTAGAGCGGACACACACTCACTCTCTCACTCACTCACTGACACACTCACTCACTCACTCACTCACTCACTCACACACTCACTCACTCACTGACACACTCACTCACTCACTCACTGACACACTCACTCACTCACTCACTCACTCACTGACTCACTGACTCACTGACACACTCACTCACTTACTCACTCACTCACTCACTCACTGACACACTCACTCACTTACTCACTCACTCACTCACTCACTGACACAATCACTCACTCTCTCACTCACTGACACAATCACTCACTCTCTCACTCACTGACACACTCACTGACACACTCACTCACTCACTCACTGACACACTCGCTCACTCACTCACTCTCACTAACTGACTCACTCACTCACTCACTCACTCACTCACTCACTCACTCACTCACTAACTGACACACTCGCTCACTCGCTCACTCACTCACTCACTCACTCACTCACTCACTCACTCACTCACTCACTCACTCACTCACTCACTCACTAACTGACACACTCACTCACTCACTCACTAACTGACACACTCGCTCACTCACTCACTCACTAACTGACACACTCACTCACTTACTCCCTCACTGACACAATCACTCACTCTCTCACTCACTGACACACTCACTGACACACTCACTCACTCACTCACTCACTCACTGACACACTCACTCACTCACTGACACACTCACTCACACACTCACTCACTCACTCACTCACTCACTGACACACTCACTCACTCACTCACTCACTCACTCACTGACACACTCACTCACTAACTCACTCACTCACTGACACACTCGCTCACTGACACACTCGCTCACTGACACTGACACACTCACTCACTCACTGACACTGACACACTCACTCACTCACTGACACACTCGCTCACTCACTGACACACTCGCTCACTGACACTGACACACTCACTCACTCACTCACTGACACTGACACACTCACTCACTCACTCACTCACTCACTCACTCACTCACTCACTCACTCACTGACACACTCACTCACTCACTGACACACTCACTCACTCACTGACACTGACACACTCACTCACACACTCACTCACTGACACTGACACACTCACTCACTCACTCACTCACTCACTCACTGACACACTCGCTCACTCACTCACTCACTGCCACACTCACTCACTCACTCACTCACTGACACACTCACTCACTCACTCACTCACACACTCGCTCACTCACTCACACACTCGCTCACTCACTGACACTGACACACTCACTCACTCACTCACTGACACTGACACACTCACTCACTCACTGACTGACACACTCGCTCACTCACTCGCTCACTCACTCACTCACTCACTGACACACTCACTCACTCACTCACTCACTCACTCACTGACACTGACACACTCACTCACTCACTGACACACTCACTCACTGACACTGACACACTCACTCACTCACTGACACACTCGCTCACTCACTCACTCACTGACACTGACACACTCACTCACTCACTGACACACTCGCTCACTCACTGACACTGACACACTCACTCACTCACTGACACACTCGCTCACTCACTCGCTCACTGACACTGACACACTCACTCACTCACTCACTCACTGACACACTCGCTCACTCACTCACTCACTGACACTGACACACTCACTCACTCACTGACACACTCACTCACTCACTCACTGACACACTCGCTCACTCACTCGCTCACTGACACTGACACACTCACTCACTCACTGACACACTCGCTCACTCACTCACTCACTGACACTGACACACTCACTCACTCACTGACACACTCGCTCACTCACTGACACTGACACACTCACTCACTCACTGACACACTCACTCACTCACTCACTGACACACTCACTCACTCACTGACACACTCACTCACTCACTGACACACTCGCTCACTCACTGACACACTCGCTCACTCACTGACACTGACACACTCACTCACTCACTGACACACTCACTCACTCGCTCACTCACTCACTCGCTCACTCACTCACTCACTCACTCACTGACACACTCACTCACTCACTGACACACTCGCTCACTCACTGACACACTCACTCACTGACACTGACACACTTACTCACTGACACACTCGCTCACTCACTCTCTCACTCACTGACACACTCACTCACTGACACACTCGCTCACTCACTCACTCACTCACTCACTCACTCGCTCACTCACTCTCTCACTCACTGACACACTCACTCACTGACACACTCGCTCACTCACTCACTCACTGACACACTCACTCACTCACTCACTAACTGACACACTCACTCACTCACTCACTCACTAACTGACACACTCACTCACTCACTCACACACTCACTCACTCACTCACTCACTCACTCACTCACTCACTCACTCACTCACTCACTCACTCACTCACTCACTCACTCACTCACTCACTCTCTTCTGCTTTTGCAGGCGTCACACACGCTTTTGGACCATGAGTGATGAGTCTCCATTACAGACCCGCCTCACCACTGTGAGTAAAACAGTCACAACTCACTGCCAACAAACACGGGTCATACACACACACACACACACACACACACACACAGGTTACCATAGTTACTTTTTCAAAAAATAACCAAATTGATTATTGGAAATGTGTCTTCATTTCCCTCAAAGAAATGAATGTGTAAGTACTGTGTAACAACACACACAAAACATGCAGGAGATCAGTGTGAGAGACTGCTGGAAAACTGCGGACTAAGTGCTTTTCTGAAAGTCCATCTCGCTGTTTGGAAACACACTGAAAACTCTGAGAGAGAATCAGTTTCTTTCCAAGTTCATTCGCTGCGGAAAAACGAGAACAGCTTGAGTTATTGGGTGTGTTCAAAATCACTTCTGTGCCACAAATAAGAGGAACTCAGTCTGTCCGATAATAATAAACTTTAAAATGCATGAGCATTTTTAGAACCAGTATCATTCTAATTGTAAAACTTAAAAAAAAAAAAAAAAAAAAAATATATATATATATATATATATATATATATATACTATTATTGTTAATCTATTTTAGATAGAAATAGCATCTGAGTTAGAAATATACCATAATTAAAAAAAAAAAATTCTGCATAGTTCATATGGATTATGCATATGAGCGTAAAGGCTGATCTGAAGTCAGGAGTGTTTCACCTGTTCTTTAATGAGGACCTCAGGTGAGGGATGCTGTTGCCATGGAGACGCTGATCCCACGGGATGGACAGATTGACCTCACATGAGGGAAACCCCTGGGAGGAGCTTGTGTTTGTCCCAGTCGTGCGCACTAAACATTCACGAGCACACACACACGTGCACACACACACACACATTAAAGAGAAAGATCATAATGATGTTTTACATTTAGGTTGGTTTCTCCACAGAAAGTGAAATCAGATACACAGACACACACACACACACACACACACACACGCACACACACACACACACACACTCTCTCTCTCCTCAGTGGCCTAATTCTGTCTCTAATTTTAGCGCACTATGTCCTCATTTTGCATTCAGAGAGACGCAGAAATCAAACTGAAGATCTTTCATTAGACTTTTGATTATGTACAGTCGGCCAGCGCTTAATCAATCATCTCTCATAGTTAATTGTATTATCCAGCACTGTTGAGACACTGGAGAACTATCAGACGTCTCCCGTACATTCAGTTACCAGACAGATGAATTATGTATATTTAATGAAGTTACAGTTTATTACAGTATTCCGGGATAGTGGATATAGTAAACCGGGATAGTCAACCCATGAAATGAATCATTTACTCGTCCTCATGTCATTCAAACCTGTAGGCTTTTTATGCCGCAGATCCACTAAAGAAAGCAAGTCATGCAGGTTTGAACAATATGATGTTGAGTAAACGATGACATGATCATTTTGGGGTGAATTATGCCTTTCATCTGACAGCATTAGTGGAACGTTTCTAAAGCAGCTTCACAGGAATACACAGGAAAATAACAGCGTCAATGATGCAAACTTCATCAAATATGAGACAAATTCATATTCAACTGTAAAGCGGCACTAGAAGACAATAGAGTCCATATTCAGACCAACAGTGATGATTCAGTGAAGGTGTCTGTTGCAAAGTTCATCAATTACAAAAAACAAAAAAAATCAGAAAAGCTATTGATTAATCGCTTTTTAGTTCTATTAATTGGTTTTGTTCTAATACAATATTTAAATATTAATCGGTTTTGTTCTATTAAGAGATTTTAATATTAATTGGTTTTGTTCTAAATATAAATCCGTTTATTTCTATTAAGAGATTTAAAATTGAATCCGTTTTTTTATTTTAAGAATTGTAACAAAGATGAAACTATATTTAATTTCTACAGTGAACAAATAGTGTTATTTTACATTTAGGCTTGATTCTTAATTTCTGTACCTGAATACTGTTAGACTTTGTAACTTTATTTAGTTTTCATCTCTGCTTGTCATTTGTGTATTTGTTCTTATTTTATTACTGACTGTTCGCTTGTCTTTAATAATGTTTGAACTTTATCAGTCAGGCTAGTAGTTTTTGATGTGGTATCGAAGAACTTCAGTAATAAATTTACACAGTTCCTCCCTCCCCAGCTCCACCTGTCTCCGTCAGGATTACCCTCCTCCCTCCCCAGCTCCTCCTGTCTCCGTCAGGATTACCCTCCTCCCTCCCCAGCTCCACCTGTCTCAGTCAGGATTACCCTCCCCCCTCCCCAGCTCCTCATGTCTCAGTCAGGATTACCCTCCTCCCTCCCCAGCTCCTCCTGTCTCAGTCAGGATTACCCTCCCCCCTCCCCAGCTCCTCATGTCTCAGTCAGGATTACCCTCCCCCCTCCCCAGCTCCTCATGTCTCAGTCAGGATTACCCTCCCCCCTCCCCAGCTCCTCATGTCTCAGTCAGGATTACCCTCCCCCTCCCCAGCTCCTCATGTCTCAGTCAGGATTACCCTCCTCTCTCCCCAGCTCCTCATGTCTCAGTCAGGATTACCCTCCTCCCTCCCCAGCTCCTCATGTCTCAGTCAGGATTACCCTCCCCCCTCCCCAGCTCCACCTGTCTCCGTCAGGATTACCCTCCCCCCTCCCCAGCTCCTCATGTCTCAGTCAGGATTACCCTCCCCCCTCCCCAGCTCCTCATGTCTCAGTCAGGAATACCCTCCTCCCTCCCCAGCTCTACCTGTCTCCGTCAGGATTACCCTCCTCCCTCCCCAGCTCCTCATGTCTCAGTCAGGATTACCCTCCTCCCTCCCCAGCTCCACCTGTGTCCGTCAGGATTACCCTCCTCCCTCCCCAGCTCCACCTGTCTCCGTCAGGATTACCCTCCTCCCTCCCCAGCTCCACCTGTCTCAGTCAGGATTACCCTCCTCCCTCCCCAGCTCCACCTGTCTCCGTCAGGATTACCCTCCTCCCTCCCCAGCTCCACCTGTCTCAGTCAGGATTACCCTCCTCCCTTCCCAGCTCCACCTGTCTCCGTCAGGATTACCCTCCTCCCTCCCCAGCTCCTCCTGTCTCCGTCAGGATTACCCTCCTCCCTCCCCAGCTCCTCCTGTCTCTGTCAGGATTACCCTCCTCCCTCCCCAGCTCCACCTGTCTCCGTCAAGATTACTGTCCTCCCTCCCCAGCTCCTCCTGTCTCCGTCAGGATTACCCTCCTCCCTCCCCAGCTCCACCTGTCTCCGTCAGGATTACCCTCCTCCCTCCCCAGCTCCACCTGTCTCCGTCAGGATTACCCTCCTCTCTCCCCAGCTCCTCCTGTCTCCGTCAGGATTACCCTCCTCCCTCCCCAGCTCCACCTGTCTCCGTCAGGATTACCCTCCTCCCCCTCCAGCTTCACCTGTCTCAGTCAGGATCACCCTCCTCCCTCCCCAGCTCCACCTGTCTCAGTCACGATTACCCTCCTCCCTCCCCAGCTCCACCTGTCTCCGTCAGGATTACCCTCCTCCCTCCCCAGCTCCTCCTGTCTCCGTCAGGATTACCCTCCTCCCTCCCCAGCTCCACCTGTCTCCGTCAGGATTACCCTCCTCCCTCCCCAGCTCCTCCTGTCTCCGTCAGGATTACCCTCCCCCCTCCCCAGCTCCACCTGTCTCCGTCAGGATTACCCTCCTCCCTCCCCAGCTCCACCTGTCTCCATCAGGATTACCCTCCTCCCTCCCCAGCTCCTCCTGTCTCCGTCAGGATTACCCTCCTCCCTCCCCAGCTCCACCTGTCTCCATCAGGATTACCCTCCTCCCTCCCCAGCTCCACCTGTCTCCGTCAGGATTACCCTCCTCCCTCCCCAGCTCCACCTGTCTCCATCAGGATTACCCTCCTCCCTCCCCAGCTCCACCTGTCTCAGTCACGATTACCCTCCTCCCTCCCCAGCTCCTCCTGTCTCCGTCAGGATTACCCTCCTCCCTCCCCAGCTCCTCCTGTCTCCGTCAGGATTACCCTCCTCCCTCCCCAGCTCCTCCTGTCTCCATCAGGATTACCCTCCTCCCTCCCCAGCTCCACCTGTCTCCGTCAGGATTACCCTCCTCCCTCCCCAGCTCCTCCTGTCTCCGTCAGGATTACCCTCCCCCCTCCCCAGCTCCACCTGTCTCCGTCAGGATTACCCTCCTCCCTCCCCAGCTCCACCTGTCTCCATCAGGATTACCCTCCTCCCTCCCCAGCTCCTCCTGTCTCCGTCAGGATTTAGCATTCTGGTTCCCCTTCGAATCAGACTAAATTCTCAATTATGTTGTACATTCAAACCTTTATTAATCAATGATATCTGCATACATTCATGTTGGTTCTGTTTTGTATACCCTAAGGGGGGTTATCGCTACTCTTATCCACGCTAGAGTGCCCAGAACAGAACCACACCGCGATCCAAACTGTATGCTAATTGTTAATCGTATTTGACGATAGTGGTCCTGACAGAACTGCGGTTTCTTGGGTGTTCTGGAGGGTTTCTGAGTCCAGCTTTCTGTGAAATGCACTGATATGTGTAGCATGACGTTGATGTCAGACTGACACGTGTGTGTGTGTGTGTTCCAGGACGTTCCTCTGGTGTCGGGCTCTCAGGAGAACTACGTGCTTCTGCTGGTGATGGTGTGTGTGTTCGCCGGCGGGACGCTGATGGTTCTGTCCGTTCTGCTGGTCTTCTGTCACCGATGCTGTCGAGGAGAACGACGATACTCCAGGTCAACATTCACACAACATGAAAGCCTCACCATTCGTTCACACTCACGAGCCGCACAGACGCTGTTATTCCGGCCAATATCTGGTCTATCGACACACAATCCTCTCGAATGTCATGTTTTTTACTGGAAATACTGGACTAGACAAACCTGTTCATCGGCACATATAGTGTGTGTGTGTGTGTGTGTGTTAACAAACTTTATTACACGGCTCTGTGGAATACTTGATTTTGATTGGTAAATAGCGCCGTCCAGCAGTTTATTATTCTCAGATAACAACAGAGAACAGAAACACAGACTCATCCGGTCACTGAAGTCAGCAGCGCTATACGCTCGCTAGGAATTGGTTCTTCTCGTGGAAGTTTTGCTTTTGGTGAGCTAATAAAATATTAAAACTCAGTCAAATCAATATTTTGTGTACAGTTAGTTAATTATGTCATCCAGTATCGTGGACTCGCTCTCTCTTGTTTCATACAAACGCAGCGGTGGCCATTTTATGACTATTGTTTTGTTCACTGTTGGATTATAAGAAACAAACAGGTACGATTTTAAAACAGTTTATTCTGAAATCAATATCTCTAATCTTCATACTTATTTATGTGTTGAAATGCTGTGTAATAAGTATTATGACTGTATACCGTATCTCTTAAATGTCCGTCAAGTTTGAACTCGCCGCTGCAACTGCTCTCCGCGGAAGCTCTGCGTTTAAGTACCTAACAAAATATTTCAACTCAGATCAATATTTTGTGTCTGAGTATTGAGTGTGTGTGTGTTATCTCAGAATAAACCCCTTCAGGTGTGTGTGTGTTATCGTAGAATAAACCCCTTCAGGTGTGTGTGTTATCTCAGAATAAACCCCTTCAGGTGTGTGTGTGTGTGTTATATCAGAATAAACCCCTTCAGGTGTGTGTGTGTTTGAGTGTGTGTGTGTGTGTGTAATCTCAGAATAAACCCCTTGAGGTGTGTGTGTGTGTGTGATCTCAGAATAAAATGATGCTGATATTCTCACATTATGATGTTGTTGTTTGTGTTTGTTTGATGTTCAGAGCCAGTGATGACCTGGAAAAAACCAACACTACATACGTAGAGGAGAGTCAGCCGACTCAAGGTGCCGGAACATGCTTTCATACATTCAGAGACAATTTACAATTAATTAATGTAGTCACGGCAATGAGGAGATTTTGTTGGTCAGTTTTGTTTCATTAATGAAAACATTATTTTCATTAATGACTCATTATTCTAAAAAGCACTTCCTGCCATTGGCCCTAGTATAGTGGCTATTGTTAATTCTTCATTGGCCACAGGTTGTGTCCCGTCTTACTTTAAACATGCCACAATCCAACCTATAATAAAGAAGCCTAATTTGGACCCAACAGTTTTGCAGAACTATCGCCCCATTTCAAAGCTGCCATCGTTGTCCAAAATTCTCGAAAAAGTTGTGGCTAATCAACTTACAGCTGTTTTAGAGAATTTGGAGGGTAATCCTGTCGGGTTTTAGGAAGAGACACTCTACTGAGACCGCCCTGGTGAGAGTATATAATGACCTTCAGATGGCTTCAGACGCAGGTCTATGCTCATTGTTAGTACTTCTAGACCTCAGTTGTTCTGCCTTCGATACAGTCGACCACCATATCATGATTAAGAGATTACATGAATGGGTGGGCATATCAGGAAGGGCCCTAGACTGGTTTACATCCTATCTCTCAGATAGAAGTTATGATGTCTTTATTGGGGATTCCAACTCTGCATCATCACCCCTGTTTTGTGGTGTTCCACAGGGTTCAGTGTTGGGCCCAATATTGTTTACTTTATACATGTTGCCTCTGGGTCCGATATATTTATTATATCTCTTATCACTTTTACGCAGATGACATTCAGCTTCATTTTACCTTCCGGCAAAATGAGTCATCCAAACGTACAAGTCTCCTAGGTTGCATAGATGTTATGAACAACTGGATGGCTTAAAGGTTTTTGCAGCTGAACCCAGATAAGATGGAGGTTTTAATTATAGCGCCAGACAGCGCTATCCCTCCGATTATGCAGAACATTGGGCCTTTGTCATCTGCGGTCCGGCCTAGTCTAAGGAACCTTGGGGTCATATTTGACAAATCCCTATCTTTTGAAACTCGCATCAAATCACTGACCAAATCCTGTTTTTTCTACTATGTTTTATTGTCTATTGTAAAGCACTTTGTGACCCTGTCTGTAAAAAGTATAAATCTGTATAAATAAATTTTACTTACTTACTCCTGAAAAGAGAAACCAATGTGCATTATTGAGGTTTTTCTTCATCTTCTTCAGACATCACCATCAGACTCGAGAGTGGTGATTCGCTGTCCACTTCCGGTTGTCATGGGGATACGAACACGGATCTCTTCCTGTCCGCTTCCCTCACCGGGCGACGGGTCTCTTTCAATGAGGCCGCCATCTTTGATCAGAGCGCCAAAGACCAGGAGAAAGGTCGAAGGTCGGACACGGTTCCTTAACCTTTCACTTCAAATACTTTGGTCAATTCAAAAATTATTTATGCACCTATATATTCCTTATTTAAAAGAATTAAAAGAGCAGTTTCACATCTATCCTTGTATTGTGATCGAGGTTATTATGGGATTTAGACAGTAATTAGTAAGTAATTCATTACTTTTAGAGAGAGTAATTAGTACAGTAATCTAACTACACTGTTGAAGGTGTAATTAGTAGCTAATTACTAACCCTAACCCTAACCCTAACTTACCGAACACTGCATCCGAAGTCATAATCATGACATAAAAATAGAATTATAGAGGCGAAATGTATATAAAAATTCGAAATTATTCAAGTCAAGTCAAGTCATCTTCATTTATATAGCGCTTTTAACAATGGATTGTTTCAAAGCAGCTTTACAGAGATAAACATATAATTTAAGGTAACAGATTGTTTTGGCATTATAGCGGTTCTTGAATAATGTTATTTCCAGCTAAAGTTAACTTTGATTCACCTCCGTCGAAATGATCAGACTTTTAAACGCGAACCTGTGATTAACGCTGACGGCGTTCACATGCTCATTCAGAATTGATTCTATAGTTATGTGCTTTTTAAAATATGTGCGCAGGTTTATAATTCATACAACCCAGCCTAAACAAACTACTTTTCTTGCCTATAAATTTTGATACAGAATTTTGTTTTATTTTATCACTTCGGGGTACGCGAGCCAGAATTCACAACGCTTTATCTGTAGAGTGGGAAAGGGATCCTCCATAGGGAGAGGATAGTGGACACTTCAGCACTGCATTGTCATCGGGTCCAGGCGGATCTCCTTCGTCAGATCTGGACACGGCCTGGATCCGGCAGGCTGCGGGAAAACCTCGGGATAAACAAAGACACTAATATTAGCGTAGATGCCATTCTTCTTATGATGTAGCGAGTACATCAAGATTTAAGGGAAGTGTTCCCAGTTCCGGCTGACCTAATCTATGCAGCCTAACATTGAATTTATAGAAGTCTATAGTGCGTTATGTGTATGCTAGGTCAAAGAGATGTGTTTTTAGTCTAGCTTTGAACTGACAGAGTGTGTCTGCTTCCCGGACAATGGTAGGAAGACTGTTCCAAAGTTTTGGTGCTAAATAGGAAAAGGATCTACCGCCTGCAGTCGATTTAGATATTCTAGGTATTATCAACTGGCCGGAATTTTGAGATCGCAATAGACGTGAAGGACTATAATACGTTAAGAGCTCACTCAAGTACTGCGGAGCTAAACTATTTAGTGCTTTGTAGGTAATCAACAATATTTTAAAATTTATACGATGTTTAATAGGGAGCCAATGCAGTGTTGACAGAACCGGGCTAATATGGTCATATTTCCTGGTTCTGGTAAGAACTCGAGATGCTGTGTTTTGAACTAGCTGTAGTTTGTTTATTAAGCGTGCAGGGCAACCACCCAGTAGAGCATTACAATAATCTAGCCTTGAGGTCATGAACGCATGGACTAATTGTTCCGCATTTCCCAATGAGAGCATATGGCGTATTTTAGATATATTTTTAAGATGGAAAAATGCAGTTTTACAGATACTAGACACGTGGCTTTCAAAAGAAATGTTGGTATCAAAGAGCACACCCAGGTTCCTAACCGACGACGAAGACTTGACAGAGCAGCCATCAAGTGTTAAACAGTATTCTAGGTTATTACGTGTGGAAGTTTTTTGTCCAATAATTAGAATCTCTGTCTTTTCAGAATTTAGTAGTAGGAAATTACTAGTCATCCAATTTTTTATATCAGCTATGCATTCCGTTAATTTTGTGAATTGGTAAGTTTCGTTGGGTTTTGAAGAAATATACAGCTGAGTATCATCGGCATAACAGTGAAAGCTAACTCCATGTTTCCTAATGATATCTCCTAATGGTAGCATGTACAGAGTGAACAGCAGCGGTCCTAGTACTGAGCCTTGTGGTACGCCATACTGAACTTGTGATCGATAAGACATCTCTTCATTTACTGCTACAAACTGATAACGGTCAGATAAGTATGATTTAAACCATGCTTGTGCAATTCCACTAATGCCCACATAGTTTTCTAGTCTATTTAAAAGAATGTTGTGGTCAATTGTGTCAAATGCAGCACTAAGATCGAGTAACACTAATAGAGAGATACAACCACGATCGGATGATAAGAGCAAATCATTTTTGACTCTAATGAGAGCAGTCTCAGTACTATGGTACGGTCTAAATCCGGACTGAAAATCCTCGCAGATATCATTTCTTTCTAGAAAGGAACACAGTTGTGAAGATACTGCTTTTTCTAATATCTTTGACAGAAAAGGCAGATTCGAGATCGGCCTGTAATTGACTAATTCTGTAGGATCAAGTTGTGTTTTTTTAACAAGCGGTTTTATCATAGCCAGTTTAAAGGTTTTTGGTACGTATCCTAGAGACAAAGATGAATTAATGATATTAAGAAGAGGATATATGACCTCTGGAAACATCTCTTTCAGTAGCTTAGTCGGTATAGGATCTAACATACAAGTTGTCGATTTAGATGAATTAACGAGTTTGCAGAATTCTTCCTCTCCTATAGCAACAAATGAATCAAATTTTTCCTCAGGGAGACTACAATGCACTTCCTGATGCGATACTGTGGTAGACGGTTGCATAGTTATAATTTTGTCCCTGATATTATCAATCTTATAAGTGAAGAAGTTCATAAAGTCATCACTGCTGTGTTGCTTGGACACTTCTGAGCTTGAAGCTTTCTTTTTCGTTAGTTTAGCCACTGTTTCAAATAAATACCTTGGATTATGTTTATTTTCTTCTAATAGGTTTGAAAAATAAGCAGATCTAGCAGCTTTTAAAGCCTCTCTGTAAGCAATCGAGCTCTCTTTCCACGAAATCCGAAATACCTCTAGTTTAGTTTTCTTCCAGTTGCGCTCCATTTTTCTGGCTGCTCTCTTAAGGGCCCGGGTGTGCTCGCTGTACCACGGCGTTGGGCTATTTTCTTTAATCTTCTTTAAGCGCAACGGAGCAACTGCGTCTAAAGTGCTGGAAAAGAGAGAGTTAAACGTTTCTGTTGCAATATCAAGTTCTTCTAAGCTATCCGGGATGCTGAGATGATGAAACTGATTAGGAAGATTATTGATAAAGCAATCTTTAGTGGCAGAAGTTATAGGTCTAACGTATTTATAACACGGAGTCGGCTTTGCAGCCTTGGCTAAATGTAATTTACATGAGACTAGATAATGATCTGAGATGTCATCGCTCTGCTGCAGAATTTCAACGGCATCAACATCTATTCCATGTGATAATATTAGATCTAGAGTATGATTACGACGATGAGTAGGTCCTGACACGTGTTGTCTAACTCCAATTGAGTTTACAATGTCTTTAAATGCCAATCCCAATGCATCTTTTTCATTATCTACATGTATATTAAAATCACCAACAATTAGTACTTTATCTGCAGCCAATACTAATTCTGATAGAAAGTCCGCAAATTCTTTGATAAAATCTTTATGGTGCCCTGGTGGCCTGTATACAGTAGCCAGCATAATTCTCAAATGTGATTTATCGTTTACACTATATATTTTTACATTAAGCACCAATACTTCAAAAGAAGTATATTTAAAGCTAGATTTCTTAGTGGTTTTGAAAATATTACTACAAATTTCAGCAACACCTCCCCCTTTGCCTTTCAGACGAGGTTCATGTTTATAACTGTAATCTTGTGGGGTTGACTCATTCAAAATAATGTAATCGTTTGGTTTTAGCCAGGTTTCTGTCAAACACAGCATATCAAGATTATAATCTGAAATCATATCATTAACTATGAGAGATTTTGAAGTAAGGGATCGAATATTCAGCAACCCAAGCTTTATCATTTGCTCATCTGTATTATATCTGTTTTTTATTTGTTGAACATCAATTAAATTTTTAACCTGACGTTTTTTGGATTTCCAAATTCGGGGAACAGACACAGTCTCTATATGATGACATCTAGGTGAAAGAGACTCTATGTGATGGGATTTATCTGACCTTGGTGACGTGAGGCCGCTAGCAGACGGTCGGTTTAGCCAGTCTGTCTGCTTCCTGACCTGAGCCCCAGATTGTCATGTTTTATCTCTAAGACTATGAGCCAAATTACTAGAGAGAAGAGCAGCACCAGCCCAGGAGGGATGGATACCATCTCTTTTCAACAGATCAGGCTTGCCCCAAAAACTTTTCCAATTGTCTATGAATTTTATATTATTCTGCGGACACCACAGACAAGTGTACTTTTGTCGATACTATTCAAAAAGTATCGACAAAAAGTCAATTATGGTAGGGCTGTCAAATCGAACCTAACCTAATCACATCTAACATAAAAGTTTGTGTATAATATACATACTGTATATGTGTGTGTGTGTGTGTGTGTGTGTGTGTGTGTCCCTAAATCCATATGAGCATCACACTCTCTGTATCTGAATAAACAGAAGATTGAAACGCTTTGATTGATGAAACATGAGTAATATACACACGCCTTATTCTGTGAATGAAGCGCATCATCTCACAGAAGGACGAGCTCAACTCTCGTTATGAAGTGAGTTTGGAATAAAAGCATGTTATTAAATGTTGTCTTTTGTTGGACAAGCGGTTCATAAATGCTTCTCTTGTTTGGAAAGCTGTTCGACGCAGGTTGCTTTTTCAAATGCACGTTATAAGCGACTCGAATTCGCAGTGCTTTCAGAGTGAGCCGTGCTTCACTGACAAGCTGCACATAACTAATAATCACAGCCTTTGCCATTTCATAATTGTGATAAGCCAAATCAGTTTAAGTGCGATTACATGTAAATTGCAATTAATCGTGCAGCCCTCTCTCTCTCTGTCAGGTACACACTCACAGAAGGAGACTTCCATCACCTGAAGAAAGCTCGTCTCACACACCTGCACATCCCGGCGCCGGCGCTGAAGATCCTCACTATCATGGAGTGTGATTCCCCGGAGAATAGCGTGACGGTCACCGAACAGCCCTCAACACACCCGTCTCTCTCCATATTCCAGGTGACACACACACCTCATGCTTTCAGTCTAAAGTGCACTATCGAAATAAAGTGTAACCAATATTTTATTTGTGTATTTTCTCAATGACAATGATACAGCATTTTTGCATAATAATGACAAAAGAAACAGTTTAACCCTCTGGTGCTCTTCGTGTGTCGGTTGCAATTTTTTTTCAATTAAATTAATGTACTATATTTTAGTTTGATAATGTTTTTTATTTAATATTTTGTATTTTATGGGGATTTTTTATACATAATTATATTTACACTACATTTATAATCTATTTAGTTTATTTAGTTTTTGAGCATAGACCTGAAAATTTAATTTCCAACTTAAACTTGTAAATCTTAAATGCTTTAGATTCGACAGACTGAAGTTTGATCTCTTTTTAAATACGACACGTGGCAGATTATTGCTGAAGTGAAAACAGTAACAGAATTTTATGTGTATTATGAAAAATGCACAAAAATACTATTTTCAATTTTTATGTAAAATATATATTTTCAAAATCACATTTTACTATAAAACTGCAATAAAATCAAAGGCAAAAAATCTAAACAAGTTTTGTTCCAAATTTGAGGTTGATATCTAAAGATAATGATCTTTCAGTGAGATGTTGTTCGGCTGCAGTTCCAAACGCTTCCACTAGAGGAAACTCGTCTCTCATTCATTTCCAATGCGCTCGTTTCTGACTATTGTAATCAGGACCGTTTAACCTGTTCCAATCATGTTTGTGATATTTTTGTGTGTTCATACAGCAAGTGCCAAAACCTTTACCAAGTTTCGTACCATTCCAATGAAGAAAAAAATCTGAAAAAAAAAAAATCAAAACGTAAAATAAGTCAAAAATGCTAAACTTACATTGATACTCAATGCATTAGTTAGAGTTAGAATTTGTCCATACTGGTCATATTCTGGAGTCTGATGCGCATGATGCCTTAAAACGCAGCCTATGTAGTCTGTGCACTAGGTTGAGGAGCAGAGCAGATAAAAATATGTGTGTGTGTGCAGCCCGCTGAGGGCCCCGTACCGGAGGCTCCAGGATTGTGGATCAGTCAAAGCCCCAGCTGTGCTCTTCCAGGAGACACACTCAACTCCACCCTGAACACCAGCGCTGAACACACCGGCAAACCTCCCCGATCACACACCGTGAGTCACTGCACTCATCACTGCTATTCTGCTTGCCTGTACATGGGGGCGTGGCTACTGTAGCAGACTGAAAGTTAGGGGCGTGGCTACTGTAACAGACAGAGTTTGAGGCGTGGCTACTGAAGCAGAGGGAGAGTTGGGGGAGTGGCTACTGAAGCAGAGGGAGAGTTTGGGGCGTGGCTACTGTAGCAGAGGGAGAGTTTGGGGCGTGGCTACTGTAACAGACAGAGTTTGGGGCATGGCTACTGTAACAGACAGAGTTTGGGGCGTGGCTACTGAAGCAGAGGGAGAGTTTGGGGCGTGGCTACTGTAACAGACAGAGTTTGGGGTGTGGCTACTGTAACAGACAGAGTTTGGGGCGTGGCTACTGTAACAGACAGAGTTTGGGGCGTGGCTACTGTAACAGACAGAGTTTGGGGCGTGGCTACTGTAACAGACAGAGTTTGGGGCGTGGCTACTGTAGCAGAGGGAGAGTTTGGGGCGTTGCTACTGTAGCAGAGGGAGAGTTTGGGGCGTGGCTACTGTAGCAGAGGGAGAGTTGGGGGAGTGGGTACTGTAACAGACAGAGTTTGGGGCGTGGCTACTGTAGCAGAGGGAGAGTTGGGGGAGTGGCTACTGTAGCAGAGGGAGAGTTTGGGGAGTGGCTACTGTAGCAGAGGGAGAGTTGGGGGAGTGGCTACTGTAGCAGAGGGAGAGTTTGGGGAGTGGCTACTGTAGCAGAGGGAGAGTTGGGGCAGTGGCTACTGTAACAGACAGAGTTTGGGGCGTGGCTACTGTAGCAGAGGGAGAGTTGGGGGAGTGGCTACTGTAGCAGAGGGAGAGTTTGGGGAGTGGCTACTGTAGCAGAGGGAGAGTTGGGGGAGTGGCTACTGTAGCAGAGGGAGAGTTGGGGGAGTGGCTACTGTAGCAGAGGGAGAGTTTGGGGAGTGGCTACTGTAGCAGAGGGAGAGTTGGGGGAGTGGCTACTGTAGCAGAGGGAGAGTTTGGGGCGTGGCTACTGTAGCAGAGGGAGAGTTTGGGAAATGTGGCTACTGTAGCAGAGGGAGAGTTGGGGCAGTGGCTACTGTAACAGACAGAGTTTGGGGCGTGGCTACTGTAGCAGAGGGAGAGTTGGGGGAGTGGCTACTGTAGCAGAGGGAGAGTTGGGGGAGTGGCTACTGTAGCAGAGGGAGAGTTGGGGAGTGGCTACTGTAGCAGAGGGAGAGTTGGGGGAGTGGCTACTGTAGCAGAGGGAGAGTTGGGGGAGTGGCTACTGTAGCAGAGGGAGAGTTTGGGGCGTGGCTACTGTAGCAGAGGGAGAGTTGGGGGAGTGGCTACTGTAGCAGAGGGAGAGTTGGGGGAGTGGCTACTGTAGCAGAGGGAGAGTTTGGGGCGTGGCTACTGTAGCAGAGGGAGAGTTGGGGGAGTGGCTACTGTAGCAGAGGGAGAGTTTGGGGAGTGGCTACTGTAGCAGAGGGAGAGTTGGGGGAGTGGCTACTGTAGCAGAGGGAGAGTTGGGGGAGTGGCTACTGTAGCAGAGGGAGAGTTGGGGGAGTGGCTACTGTAGCAGAGGGAGAGTTGGGGGAGTGGCTACTGTAGCAGAGGGAGAGTTGGGGGAGTGGCTACTGTAGCAGAGGGAGAGTTTGATGCGAAATGATGTGTTTTTACTGCCCCCTTAAAAAATTATAATTTTAACATGCTGTAAAAAATATCTGTGGGGTATTTTGAGCTAAAACTTCACATACACACTCTGGGAACAACAGAAACTTATTTTACATATTGTAAAAAGGGGCATTAAACCCCTTTAAATACGTTTGATTAAGGATTGTAATATGAGCCGGATGTTCTCCTGAGATTCAGCCATGTTACCTGTGACCATCTTCTCTTCCACCATCTGTTCACTCCTGGTTTTCCTCTCCAGATTGAGGTGATGAGCAGAAGCCTGCTGATAGACAGAGATGTCACTTCCTGTCCAGCTCAGGGAACCGTGTTCCACTTCCTGTCTAAGCTCAGACGCCACGCCAGCCTGGAGGGAGCGGGTCCGTTCTTCAGCGTCAAGAAATGGAGACTTGACACCATCCAGAGAGCAGCGAGTCTTGAAATGAGAGGTGATATACCATGTAATTATTAAATAATTAATTCCTAATAAGTATATCATAATTAATAAACAAATAAATTGAATAAACTGTCCATATGCGTTAATGTGAAAGTTGACTTCAGATCAAATTGTTCCTGCAGTTCAGTTTCTTTAAACGCTCTTGTTGACCGTTTTGTTTTCTGAAAGATGTTTCAAAGTTCTCGAAACTTGAACAATAATGATTGCTCATGATATGAGCTGCAATATTGCTCAGAAATCGCACAGTTCAAAGGCAGTCTCCTTAAACAATGAGCTTTTATTCAGCTCTGAATGAGCCTGGAGAAGAGGAATCAATACCGGATCAATACGGGTCGAGGAGCTCAGTCTAGTTAAAGTCATTTGACTGTTGCGAGATCTGATTGGCTCACAGACTTCAACCAAGAGTGCAGGACAAATCTGCTTCCTGATAAATGAAATTAAATAATGGCATTATTCTTCACCTGATGTGGAAGGTCAGTCAGTACAGCTGTAGAGTTAGAGTGCATTACTTGCGGCCATGAGTGAGGCCGAAGAGATTCTTCACTTCTCCGTTCCTGAAGAACAAGATCTGTGAGAACAATCATCATATTTCAAAATGCACTGATAAAAATAGTTCTAATTTACATGGACTATTGTAATGCACGTTTTAATGTTTATTAGCATTTCACAGCATTGTTATTTCGAGACCGCAACATAGTGTCGGCCCAGATCCGGTCCTGGGCCTCTGGGTTGTTAACTAAAAATGTAATGTTTCTGTTAACTGAAGTGAAGCTGAAATAAAATCTAAATATTAGATGAAACACTTAAACTTAAAAAAACTTAAGTTTACAAATATTTCAAAAGTTGAAGTGCTAAAATTACTAAGAGTAAAACTGAAATAAAAATACTGTTAAATAAAAAAATAAAATGACAAAAATAAATAATGATATTACTAAAACGTAAACTAAAATTAAAATGAAAATAATAGCTAAATACTATAATAGTATATAAATAATACTAATATAACACTGTCACATGCCTCAGATGCTGCCTATGTAGAGTGTTATAAACATCAGTCACTTCTAAGATTGCTTCGTAGTTATGATTCGCTCAATTATGACATTTTCAATGCAAATATGAAAATTGTTGAGATGTCTTTATGACAACTTGACATAAACCAATACATCATAACATCTCAGTGTCTTTGTCATGACAACTTGACATTACTAAGACAACACAACCTGTCATAAACATGACATTGCAGATTAATTATCAAACTGAAGAACCCACTTTATGGGTTAACATTACATTAAACTGTCATGAGTTTGGTTTTGACATTGGCTGTCATGAGGCAATATAACATTTTAATGACAAATTCAATGTGTACCACTGTAGTTAAGGTCAAGAAAAATATTCATGACACAGTTATAATGGCCTTATGACAGCCAATGTCAAAACCACCTGACAGTTCAATGTAATGATAACCCATAAAGCTAAGTGCTTTCTTAAGTTTGATAATTAATCTGCTATGGCATGTTTATGACATATTTATGACAATTTGTGTTGTCTTGGTAATGTCAAGTTGTCATAACAAAGACATCTCAAACAATGTCATATTTGCATTAAAAATGTCATAATTGAGCGAATGACACTTAATGACAGTTGTCATAAACATGCATAAAACCTCCTTCATATTCATGATATGTGTCATGTCATGATTATGAAGGTGTCATGTCAGTCTTATGCACACCCCTTCAAGTAAAGTGTTACCCATCGCTGTAATCCATGTCAGACTGTATGGCAGTCAAGACGCATTAAAAATGGATGCACGCAAGAAAACTTGTCCGAAGTTTTACATCATCACAACTGTGGGCTGCATTACACGCGGGATTGAAACGGTGGCTACAAAGAAATCTCTAACTCATGGCTTGAAAAACGAAGACAATTTGACGGTGGTCGTAGGAGAATCACTGCAGGACTGAGAGTCAAACCTTCTGACACTGCCAGAATTTCGTTGGAGGTCAAATTTGATCGCAACGGACATTAATCGGCAGTCGGTGAACACGTCAAACTAACGATCAAAGACTTCAGATTTTAGCCTAGGATCAGAGGATTCTTTTAGTATTTGCAAAATTGGTCTCAGACAGCCAAAATCGCACAGTGTGGACCGGCTTAAGTCAACTAGAGTCATCTGTGCATGTTCTTACCTGGCTATCCCTGCTATTCTTTTAGGTTCTCCGCGGAGACGTGTGTTTCAGAGGCAACGGGCGGCCAGTGAGACTCTGGACCAGGGAGAAGAAAACTTCCAGGGTGGAGTCGATGACTTTCTGTTGCAAAACCCTCCCACTCAGCCACAGATGGAGCCGCCTAGACGCCTCTCGGCTGGTTCTCTGGACGCCAATGCAGGAGCTCCACAGGCCCTCTACAGGTACGGTCGAATAGAAGTTCGGGCAGGGTGTCCAATCCTGCAGGTTGGAACAAATGTCCAGGATCAGGATTGAACACCCCTGAATTAGGGCAGGGTTCCCAGACAGCAACAAAGTGTCAGTCCAGATCTGAATTTCAGGAGTCACAGTCCGATTCCAAAACAATCCTCGATGTAGAGTCGTCAAAAGTACCGACTTCGATATCAAGTCGGTACTGAAATGTTTGAAAATGTGACGACACCAGCATTTCCCTCTAGCATTTTGAGCGCTGTTGAATGGATTCTTAAACACCTCTGATTGGCCATTGTGTTGACGTGCTTAACATATTTGTCTGTGATTGGCTACAATGATGAACAATGACATCTTTGATGCTCTTTACTGAGCGCTTACATAGATACACAAAAGTCCAGGATCAGGATTGAACACCCCTGAATTAGGTGAGTTTAGATCAAACCCGCCCAAACACACTTGCCTGAATGTTTCTAGTAATCCTGAAAACCGTGATTAGATGGTTCATGTGTGTTTAATTAGAGTTAGAGCTAAATTTATTGACCCTTCAGGAGAAGGGTTGGAC
Source organism: Tiaroga cobitis (assembly GCA_030578255.1). NCBI lineage: Eukaryota > Metazoa > Chordata > Actinopteri > Cypriniformes > Leuciscidae > Tiaroga > Tiaroga cobitis. The sequence goes on along the minus strand of CM060592.1, from coordinate 53,325,067 downwards.
TTAGGGGATCTTTAGGCACCTTACCGTTCAATTTCAGGAGTCACAGTCCAATTCCAAAACAACCCTCGATGTAGAGTTGTCAAAAGAAATTACTTCGGTACCAAGTCGGTACTAAAATTTTAAAAATGTTACAAAACCAGCATTTCCCTCTAGCATTTTGAGCGCTGTTGAATGGATTCTTAAACAGCTCTGATTGGCCATTGTGTTGACACGCTCAACATATATGTCTGTGACTTGGCTACAATGATGAACAATGACAGTTTGAAGCTCTTCATCGAGCACTTACACAGATACACCCGGGAGCGTTTGAAAGCGGTGTCTATCAGCGGATCCGTCTATCAGCTGATCTATATTAGGGATCCGCTGATATAGACGCCCGCTTTCAAACGCTCCTGTGTGTCTGTGTAAGCACTCAGTGAAGACCGCCAAAGATGTCATTGTTGATCATTGTAGCCAATCACAGACATACTGTATATGTTGAGTGCGTCAACACAGTGTTTTTAGAGGTACTTTTTGACAACTCTAACTCGATGCATCTCAAATTTTCAGCAAATGCATATGGAGGCAAATCTTTGTCAAATTGATATAACTTGCTGCTAAATTCTTTGAAAGATTCTGTAAAGTTCTGATTATTAATTTGTCTGGAATAATCTCCTTCTATTACAAATATAAGACTTAAAGGTGCAGTGTGTAAGTTTTAGCGGCATCTAGTGGTGAGGTTGAGAATCGCACCCAGCAGGAAGTGATGTCTTCGTCTGAGACAGCAGAGAGTAGCCAGTTAAACAATGAGGTTTCTTTACATAGATAAATTAGGAAATTAGGTTTACTTATTTATTCAGTAAAATGATGTAATTACGAATATTATTGTTACTTGTTCATTATTGTGTCAGTGTTTTATTCGCTGACTTTAGCAGCTTTTTTACATGAAGAACAACAGTGACGAAACGCGTTTGTCCGTTCAGGGCCACCGTAGAAACATGTCGATGTAAGCGGACCCGCGGTGTGTGTAGAGAGAAATGCTCATTCTAAGCTACTAAAAACATAATGGTTCATTAAGTAAGCTCTTTATACACCACTGAACACATAGTTATGAATATGATATTGCATTTCTGTCAACAGATCCTCCTAAATATTACATAATGCACCTTTAATTACAATGTTTATTTTTCTGTCTGGCGATTGACATTATGGTTTTGCCCCCCTTCAGGTTAGAGGTAGAGGCTGTAATGGAGCTCAAATACAACACAGATGCAGTGACCAAAGACACGACTCCAGCGTTCCCCTCCTCCCAGGAGATGGAGGACAGGGAAGAGATGATGGCAGGAGCTTCAGGAGAGTTCGGTCCACTGAGTCATCAGGAGAGTCTGGATCAGCCCAGCTTATACCGGGACATCTGGAGTTTGAGAGCTTCGCTGGAACAGTACGCCTCCTCGGACCTGAGCAGTAACGACAGAGACTCCACTCGCAGCGACGCGGACAGCGTTTGTTCAGCGGGAGCGTCAAGATCAGGCGTCCCCAATTACCAGTCGCAAGACATCGATGACGACATGGATGGGGACGGTGAGCTGCCATACGACGATGTGGTCCGGGACGCCGGGTCGAGGAGAAACAGACGGGACAGTGTAGATTCTGAAGGAGAGACGAACAACCGGAAGCTCCTGCAAATGGACAGCGGATACGCCTCAATCGAGGCTCCTTGTAAGGCTCCCGAGGAACTTAGGCTTTTCGGAAGTGGCTCTGCGAAGACCGCATCTGAACGCAGGCGCTTTTTCACCAATTCTGGCCGCAAAGGTATGGTTTGCGAGAGTTTTGAGGCACGACTCTTTAAAGAGGAGCTGGAAGACGAGGCGAAAGCTTCCCAAGAAACGCAACCCCGACCTCGCTTCTGCCGACGAGACTACAGCATCGATGAGAAGACTGAGGCGCTGTTTAACGAATTCCTACGGCATGATCCCCAGTTCGACCAGCAGGGGTCACCCTCATTACGACACCGTCACCGCTCCCGTATTCATCTCCGGAAGCAATGGCAGCGTAGCAAACAATACAGCGATCCTGGAACCGCCCGATACTCGCCATCCCTGGAGCGACAGCGCTGCTATCCGCTACGCCGAGGCGACAGCGCTAACTACCCCTTGGACACACGCTATCATAGTACCTTGCCTCGCATTGCTAGCGCGGCGGATGAGGAGGGAAGCGAAGGAGCGGCGGGTACAGAATCGCCCGAGCCGGAAACAGTTGGACTGGACCGGGAAGGTGCTGGTCCACCCTCGGGTGCTGGAAGTTCTGGTCCAGATCTGGAGGAAAACGCGAACAACAGCAGCAACAACACAAGCCGGCATTTCTTTTCATCACAACCACTGGAAAACAGTGCAAGGGATTGTGGGATATTGGAGGACTTTGGGACAACTGGTAATTCCGCAGACTCGCATAAACATTCACGGATGGAGGTCGTGGACCGCGACGGGCCGCCGATGATGACCACATGTACTTCTCATTTGCATTCCCATACAGACACACTCATGCCTGATTCGGACTACAAGCATCACACCTATACTGACACAAGTCCGTCAGACAAACTGGCATCCATGCTGGATGATCGGATCTACTCTAATCTGAGGACTCAAAGAGGAGGTCAGGAGTGTGTCGTGAACGTAAGCTGCACCTCAACAGATCTTGAAGAATAAAGTGCTGGCTACGCCAAGAATGATAACTATAACCATAAAGTTTTAATAATCGCTCTAACTCTAGGAGAATAGCAAAGTCACACCACAACTGTAATGCTAACGACACAGAGGAACAATATTGCTGGAATCTCTTTCAGAGTTTTTTTGAACATTGATAAAAACATTGACAGCCAATCAGACTTTAAAGAGCTCGAGCATTTAAAGCGGCATACGACAAAACCGCAGCATGCACTTATATTTAACAGAATGATATTGTCTGCTGGTGTGGATGCCCATATAGTCATCGTTATAGTTATCGTTCTTGTACAGAATAGTTTAGGTCAAGTTTTCATGAACTCCTTTTCCAGGGTGCTGGTGCTGGGCTACTAACGTCATCATCGCGTCAAAAACAACACCTCAAGCTAATATCACTGATGCAAAACAAAACTAAAATATAATTAGCATTCGTCACATTGCAGAATGCCCCCCCCCCCCCCATTTGGAATTTTATTTTTTTAAATAACAACTAATTTAATAAATTATGTTAAAAGATGTTTTCAAAAAGAATGGTAAAAGACTGTGATAGTTTGTGGACAGGTTGTGTTGTAACGCTTGTCGTTCGGTGCCGGTTCTGAGGAACAAGAGCAAACTTCACATTGAGACAAGTGACAATAGTGCAGCAGATTAGTAAAAAATGACACTTAAAGGGTTAAATTGAACTCTGACAGAAATGGTGGCCATCTTGAAAATGGTCGCCATCTTGATTATTTGAGTGGCACACACCTTTTTCCACGAGAATGTTCCTTGAAGAATATTTGTACCAAATTTCATGATAGCATCACCATTTGAAAAAAAAAAGACAAGGATTCAAGAGAAATGGCGGCCATCTTGAAAAATGGTTGCCATCTTGAATTTTTTGAGGGATAAGCACCGTTTTCCAAAAAAAAAAAAACATACTTAAGGGAGTATTTTCACAAAATGTTATGCCTACATCACTGTTTGAACGACTGACAAAATGGGCATTTGACAGAAATAGCCATGTTGAATTTTTAGGTGGCCAATGCCTTTTTCCCAAAAAGTGACCCTTAGAGAGTGTCTGTGCCAAATGTCATGCTTGTATACCAATTTGAACGAATCTCTTGAAATATGCCATACTTCAGTAGAACATGAAACGAGATGAATACAAGCGTGATGCATGCTGGGAACAGTAGCAATAATTAGGTGAGGCGTGTAATTTTTGGATATTAATATACTTTCTTGTAACCCGGTTTAAAACGCAGGGTTGAGTATAAGTCCGTGGTACACTGACCCACGGGAAACAGTCATTATTTTAGGGAGTCTGTTTATTGACTGAAATTACAAACTTTACCTTTAAAAATAATAAGAGTTTGAGCTGTACGGATGCATTCATTGAACTTCATCTCATCTGGTAAGGGACTATAGACACACACACACACACACACACACCGATCTGCGGTCAAAGGAACTGTGAAACCGTTTCAGAAATCAGCACGGGTCATGTCTAATCTAACCAATCTAGATCACACTTTCATAAACTCCCATCAACTCCTATACTTATACAGTCAAACCAAACTTTATTCAGACACCTTCAACATTTCTCACATTATCAGTTTATTCGCTCTAGTTTAGACAATGGTGATAAACATGAGCAGAACTCAGAGTTCTCAGATCAGTGGATATTTGACTGGTTTTGTCCGTCCTTCTGTTAGACTCTCACACATGAGTTATGTTGAATATCTGTCAGCTGTTAAATTTAACTACACAATTAGATAATACCAGTTTAGCTCAACCAGTGACCAAGCAATGCTTCATGTTGTTCAGTGTGTGTGTAAAAAGAGCATTAGCAATTACAGAAAACACACTTCAGCAAAACATCATCAGCTCAAAGTGGAGGAATCATGTTTGCTCCCAGATGTGTATAATGTCACTGGTAGTCTCTGTTTGAAGAATATTAGTGTATAATATGTCACAGTTTACTTTATTCTGCTCTCCTCACTTACAGAAATGAACTCAATAGTGTCCTGATCACACAAGTACAAAAATATATCAAAAATGATATCTGGTGTCTGAATAATCTGAATAATATCCCACAATGCACTATCCAGAACATCACAAGTCCTCGTTACTAAAACATTAATGCTAAGAATCCCAAACAGAAACAGTGTCGACCCAGATCCGGCCCACATATCCATATTTACCAGATGTGGGCCGGATCTGGGCCAAAACAATGTTGCAGTCTGGGATATCAGCCTCAATATCTCAGTTTACATATCATACACGACACATTTATGACCATGGTTGTACTGTGACGTTCAGATCATGTTTAGCATTGGAGAATGCAGGTTGTAGGAAATTGTACATGTACATCTACATCACTCTGAATTGTCATTTTTGAATTATGATTCCTCTGCAATAAAGGTAATGTTGTTGGTTATATGCAAAATCATGTTTATTGGGGGAAAACAACCCATGAAAAAAATCAGGTTGACTGATTTAAATCACAAAGCAAATGAGACGTACATGTTTGTTGAATTAAATTATCTTTTTTATTTAAACAACAATGACTCAAAATATTTGTAAAAATCTGCAATTGTTTTGTAAACGGAAAAGATTCCTTGAAAATGCTCGTGGTAAATCTTTACTTTAACCTTTAATTACTGGCCGCATGCTGGATAGTTGGAACGGTTAGATTCGTCTGGAGAGTTTTAGTGAAACGATCACATATATCAAAGCAAACGCACAAAATGAAGTATTACATAATGCAAAAATAAAAACTGAGCTATAAATGATTGCCTGTGGAGCTGAACTCTTGCTATTGGAGGTGTGAAGGGGTCGTAAGAGGCCAGAGGTCACCCACCAGAGATGACCCGGAACCGTCTTTTCCTCTCACAATAATAATAGCAGATTCTTTGAATTAATCGTGTGAAGGAAGAGCTTCCTGCAGCTCTACAAATAAAGAAGAGTGCTGCGTCCCAATTCGCATACTATCCGTCCTAAATAGTATTCGAAAATAGAATTAGTACGTCCCAAATCGTAGTATGTTGAAATGAGTGTTCCAAAGAGACCCGGATGGTCTACTATATCCGGTCAGAATCCGAAGTGCAGATCGTTGCGCACTCTAACGGCTGATATTGCCCACAACCCATCGCGCGCTGGACGAGGATTCGGTTAGAACTACAAACACGACTGAAAAGTGTTCAAAAACTACAGACATGGAGGACGCGCGAGTCCGACGGTTATGTAGAGAGGTTTAGATAAAGGGGTTTGAGTGATTAATGATCAGTATCTAACCTCACGAAAATGTATTTATTCAATGTTGTCCACATTATATTGCATCTGCAGCATTGTGGACTTTAGCAAAGATACGTTTAGCCATTAACTTTTAAATGCATTATTATATTCAAATTCCAAACACATGAGTTGAGTCTCGGCATGAAAGCCCCATGACTGGCAGATGAACGTGCGACAACAATTCTCTCCGAAATGGTAAGAAGTTATATTAGATTGAATGGAGGAATTTAACTGTGACGAGATGATTGACAGGGCAGTTTACGGTGACAGGATGTACTCGACAGAGCTGTCCGTTAAAGATGGCGAAGTAGTATGTCCCAAAGCTTGCCTACTCTTTTGCTACACACTCAAAAGTATGTACTTTTTCTTCACAAAAAGAGTACATACTTTTAGGGCGTAGTATAAGTAGGCGAATTGGGACACAGCAGAGGTTTCCACCAGCCTCAGTCATCCATCAACAAACGCGTGACATCACTTCCTGTTGAGTGAATCTCTCAAAACACTGAGTTTGAGAACACAAAATAGAAATAAAACCCAACTTTAGCTTTTTTTTGTTGAATTTTTTTATTCATCGGAATGGTACGAAAGTTGGTAAAGGTTTTGGCACTTGCTGTGTGAACATACACACACACAAATCACGAACATGATTGGAACAGGTTAAACGGTCCTGTAAACAATAGTCACTTGTGCTCCTCGCGGTCAGAAACGAGCGCATTGGAAATGAATGAGAGACGAGTTTCCTCTAGTGGAAGCGTTTGGAACTGCAGCCGAACAACATCTCACTGGAAGATCATTTACTGAGAGATCAGACTCACATCTGGAGCACAGCTAGATTTATGGCTTTGGAGTAAAACGTGTTTTTGAAAATATAGATTTCATATAAAAATTAAAAAATATATTTTTTTGTGCATTTTTCATAACAATAACCGTAAAATTCTGTAACTTTTTTAAGTTCACTTTTTAAAACTTTCTCACTTCAGCAATAATCCGCCGAGTGTCGTCTTTGAAAAGAGATCAAACTTCAGTCTGTCGCTCTAAAGCATTCAAGATTCACCACAGTTTAAGAGGTCTACGCTCAAAAAGTGATTAAATGGATTATAAATAGTGTAAATATATATGTACAAAAAATCCCCTAAAATCCAAAACATTAAATAAAAAACATTATCAAACTAAAATATAGTACATTGATTTCATTAACAGATGTGAGTTATACAACCGTTTCAAACACGTCTCATCCAATCAGAATCCAGAGTCATAATGATTGTTTGTGTATGGATCATGGGAATACTGGCTCACTTAAAGACTCGAGGATGTGCAGAGGAAGATCACAGGCTCAGGGTTTGAGCGTCACTGAGTCGACGACACACACACACACACACACACACGCTGAACAGCAGACTGCGGTGCTCGAGGGATCTAGTACATCACCGTCTGCCATCATTATTCACGCACGCTGTACAGTCAGATGTTTCACAGAATGTTGCCGCTGCTCACGTAAAACTCCGGTTTAGTATCATTAAGATACTATTATAGTGTTTACAGGCTTCCTACACATTTTCAATTTCAAAATTCCAGACTCAAATTTCCAAATCTCATAGTGATCTTCGCTTGTCGGTAAAAAAATTACCCGATTTTTTTTTTAATTTATTTAAATGAAATGAATGTACTATATATTTTAGTTCGATAATGTTTTTTATTTAATATTTTTTGGGGGGATTTTATGGCACTTAATTATATTTACGCTGTATTTATAATCCATTTATTCACTTTTTGAGCATAGACCTGAAAATTAATTTTCAAACTTAAAGCAGCACTCAGTAGGAATTCTGTTTTTGTCAAACGGCGACCCCTAGAGTTACTGTGGAGTACTTGTACTGTCGTGAATAGCACTCACGCAGAGATGGCTCGCACTCACGGCCGGATCCCCTCCCCTGTACACCGGTACCTGTTCAGTAGGATGGACGCTGTAACGAGTGGAAATAAGGTATGGCCCCTTTAAAAGCTGCGCGCGCCCAACACCACATGTATACGGCGCCGGGTTATTTCTGTTTGATGCTCATTTTATCAGATCTGTTTTTTGCCATAAAGCAATTCGTTACCTCGCGAGACCTGATATCACACGATACTTCCTAACACTGAGGCCGCCGGCCCAAAGTTGCAAGGGTGGTTTTGCGGCTCACAGGCACCAGGGGGTGCGAGACGACCACCATTCAACACGAAATCAGTGATATAAACATTACAATGACTCCAAAGCTGTTCGGTTAAGGTAAAAAAGTTACTTAGTTCATCTTTAAACTGTGTTAAATCTCGAATGCTTTAAAGTTTAGAGCGACAGACTGAAGTTTGGTCTCTTATTAAAGACGACACTCGGCAGATTATTGCTGAAGTGAAAAAAGTTTTATAAAAAATTAACTTAAGTTACAGAATTTTACATTTATTGTTATGAAAAATGTGCTATAAAAAAATACTACTTAAAATTTTTATATGAAATTTGTATTTTCAAAAACGTGGTTTAGTCTAAAATGGTGAGAAAATTAAAGCAATAAATCTAAACAAGTTCTGTTAAAATTGAGCTTGATATAAAAAAAAAAAGCTTCCAGTGAGATGTTGTTCGGCTGCAGTTCCAAACGCTTCCACTAGAGGAAACTCGTCTCTCATTCATTTCCAATGCGCTCGTTTCTGGACCGTTTAACCTGTTCCAATCATGTCCATGTTTTGTGTGTGTGTGTGTGTGTGTGTTCACACAGCAAGTGCCAAAACCTTTACCAAGTTTCGTACCATTCAGATAAAGAAAAAACAAATGTAAAAATATTCGGTCAGAAGTGACCGAGGAGCACCAGCGGGTTAGAAGTGCGCTCAGGCCACGTCATAATTACCGTAATTACGAGATTTCAAAAGCGCTCACATCCTCACAGAACTTGTAAGCTGGGAATTTTCAGAGCGCTCCTACTTGTACATGTGACCGCTGCAGATTCCCATAATTAGTTCCGTCACTTGCGGTCATCTTGAAATTAGGGTTTTTCGACATGGCGTGAACACAGCAAAACATTAATGGTTCATATACAGGGCATAAAACTAACACTCTGGCGGATTTACGACACAATGTTAAATACCAGTTCTAATGAGTTCTAAACATGCAATATTGTGAGAACGAAAACGTGAACGTCTTTTTGTGCTTGAATAGACAAATTCACACAAAATTAAGTCCAAACGCCCAGCAAGTATTCTTGTATACATAGTCATGTCTTACGTACATGTAAACAGTTGATAAAGAAAACGCATGTGTATCAGTATATTAGATCCGTGCATTCACTCTTAAAGTGACAGTAGCCTAATATTCCGGTGGTGTTTTTAAAGTTAAACAGCAAAAGACAGAAAAATCACTCGCTGCTCTTGACTGAATCATTTGTAAGTTTAATAAGGATTAATCAATGTAAAAAATATTTATATCCGGCAGGTGTGGTAAAAGTTTTAGACCCTGTTAATACAGCATTATATGTGACAGTGCAATCAGTGTAGTTTTGTGTAATGAAGATGTGCGACTTGAATTCATCCGGTCATGTTCGTCAATCACTGTAACTTTAGTGGTGAAAACGCTCTGCTTATAAACTTGCGTTTAGAAATTCTTGCTTTTATACTTTAGAAAACTGAATAGAGAAAATAGTCTGAAAACTAAATTTTCCATACTTTCCCAAACGAATGAAAGCAAATGAATCATCGATTCTGTTATTTTCCGCCCTTTTTTAACCATGAAGCTGCTCTGAAATGATCTGTAGGCACGTTCCATTATAGATTTGCACAAAATATTGCGATTTTTTCTAAATATCGATAAAAAAACGATTGCGAAATGACGGCGTTTCCATTAAACAATGTTATGCGACTAAAACTTAAATTTTCCTCTCGCGATCAGTCATGGCGTCGGACAATGATAGATTTATGTATATCAGAGCCAACACACTAGACATTATTATTATTATTAATGGAGGAGACGTGTGTGTGTGTGTGTGTGTGTGTGTGTTATCCAGCATTAATGTCAGGGAAAGCCCCGTATACTGAGAGCGGCTCATATGAGGAGTTTCTCTGTGTTTCTCCTCAGTTCTGCTCGTGATCGTGGCGTTCCTCGAGGTTTAGAATCCAGTATTCCTGTTATTCTTTAGGCTTTTATGAGTTTAATAAAGAACTGTCTCATCATCTGTCCAAACACACCGTGCCGTCTACGTCATGTGACTGTAAATGCGCA
>CM060592.1:53274852-53312352 GCA_030578255.1 Tiaroga cobitis | reverse complement strand
GATCTGCAGTCTCTCATCTGTACAGAGGAGGCACAGGTGTGTGATCTACGGTCTCTCACCTGTACAGAGGAGGCGCAGGTGTGTGATCTGCAGTCTCTCATCTGTACAGAGGAGGCGCAGGTGTGTGATCTGCAGTCTCTCATCTGTACAGAGGAGGCGCAGGTGTGTGATCTGCAGTCTCTCACCTGTACAGAGGAGGCGCAGGTGTGTGATCTGCAGTCTCTCACCTGTACAGAGGAGGCGCAGGTGTGTGATCTACAGTCTCTCACCTGTACAGAGGAGGTGCAGGTGTGTGATCTGCAGTCTCTCACCTGTACAGAGGAGGCGCAGGTGTGTGATCTGCAGTCTCTCACCTGTACGGAGGAGGCGCAGGTGTGTGATCTACAGTCTCTCACCTGTACAGAGGAGGCGCAGGTGTGTGATCTACAGTCTCTCACCTGTACAGAGGCGCAGGTGTGTGATCTGCAGTCTCTCACCTGTACAGAGGAGGCGCAGGTGTGTGATCTGCAGTCTCTCACCTGTACAGAGGAGGCGCAGGTGTGTGATCTGCAGTCTCTCACCTGTACAGAGGAGGCGCAGGTGTGTGATCTGCAGTCTCTCATCTGTACAGAGGAGGCGCAGGTGTGTGATCTGCAGTCTCTCACCTGTACAGAGGAGGCGCAGGTGTGTGATCTGCAGTCTCTCATCTGTACAGAGGAGGCGCAGGTGTGTGATCTGCAGTCTCTCACCTGTACAGAGGAGGCGCAGGTGTGTGATCTGCAGTCTCTCACCTGTACGGAGGAGGCGCAGGTGTGTGATCTGCAGTCTCTCACCTGTACGGAGGAGGCGCAGGTGTGTGATCTACGGTCTCTCACCTGTACATAGGAGTTGCAGGTGTGTGAGGCACAGGTGTGTGAGGCACAGGTGTGTGATCTACGGTCTCTCACCTGTACAGAGGCGCAGGTGTGTGATCTGCAGTCTCTCAGGTGTGTGAGGCACAGGTGTGTGAGGCACAGGTGTGTGATCTACGGTCTCTCACCTGTACAGAGAGGCCCAAGTGTGTGAGCCGCAGGTGTGAGGCGCAGGTGTGAGGCGCAGGTGTGTGAGGCGCAGGTTGTGTGAGCCGCAGGTGTGTGAGGCGCAGGTGTGTGAGCCGCAGGTGTGTGAGCCGCAGTATATCACCTGTACAGAGTGTGCAGCAGGAGCGGATCGGGTCATTGCTGTTTGCAGGTGGAGAGTTTGCGGATCTTGCTGGCGGCTGACATGCTCTTCCTGGAGGGATTGGAGGAGGAGCTGGAGCGCCGCTCTGGTTTGGGTTTCAGTGACGCCGACTCCGTCCCGTTCACACACACCGGCTTGGCCACCGCACACACTCTCTCTTCCTCGTCCTCCTCATCCTCCAGAACCTGCCCTGTTACACACAACACAACTGGAGGTTTAGTGACGAACACACTCACACACACTGTCTTACATGCACACACACTGTCTTACATGCACACACACTGTCTCGCACACGCACGCAAACTCTCGCACGCGCACTCTCTCGCACGCGCACTCTCTCGCACGCGCACTCTCTCGCACGCGCACTCTCTCTCGCACGCGCACTCTCTCTCTCTCATACACTCTCTCTCATACACTCTCTCTCTCTCTCTCATACACTCTCTCTCATACACTCTCTCTCTCTCTCTCATACACTCTCTCTCTCTCTCTCATACACTCTCTCTCTCATACACTCTCTCTCTCTCATACACTCTCTCTCTCTCTCTCTCTCTCATACACTCTCTCTCTCTCATACACTCTCTCTCTCTCTCTCTCATACACTCTCTCTCTCTCTCTCTCTCATACACTCTCTCTCTCTCTCTCATACACTCTCTCTCATACACTCTCTCTCATACACTCTCTCTCTCTCTCATACACTCTCTCTCTCTCTCATACACTCTCTCTCTCTCTCATACACTCTCTCTCTCTCTCATACACTCTCTCTCTCTCTCATACACTCTCTCTCTCTCTCATACACTCTCTCTCTCTCTCATACACTCTCTCTCTCTCTCATACACTCTCTCTCTCTCATACACTCTCTCTCTCTCACACACTCTCTCTCTCTCACACACTCTCTCTCTCTCATACACTCTCTCTCTCTCTCATACACTCTCTCTCTCTCATACACTCTCTCTCTCTCATACACTCTCTCTCTCTCTCACACACTCTCTCTCTCTCATACACTCTCTCTCTCTCATACACTCACCTGGTACGGTGAAGTCCTGAGTGTATATGATGTCATCCTCCCCGTCGAACAGCTCGTCCTCCTCGTCAGCGTAACCGTGGAGATCCTCGAGGTACGGCACCACCGTCATGCTGCGCCACGGGTCCCGGATCTCAGCGCTGGGCGGGATGGGCACCGGCGGCTCCGAGGGCGGATGTTTCTTACGGACCCAGCTGACAGGAAGAGGAAATTACATCATCACTGCAGTCGTCAGGGTCACATGATCTCAGAGCAACACTGGCATTCCTCCGGTGAGATCAATCAAACATCATCACTGCACATCCTCAAGATCTCTTCCGTATCGAGAGAGAGAGTGTGTGTGTGTGTGAGAGAGAGTGTGTGTGTGTGTGTGTGAGAGAGAGACAGTGTGTGTGTGAGAGTGTGTGTGTGTGTGTGTGAGAGAGAGAGTGTGTGTGTGTGTGTGTGAGTGTGTGTGTGTGTGTGTGTGTGTGTGAGATTTGGCGTTCCTCAGGTGAGATCAATCATGATTACTGCTCATCCTCAAGAGCTCTTCCGTATCCATGGAAACCGCATCAGTTTCCTCATCCTCAAATCCAGGCCATGTTTATTTCCATCTCATCTCTCCCACTCTCTCTATTCTCCTGTTCCTCTCACTCTCAGCTCTCTGGGCTTCACGTCATCTCAACAACATCAGACGATTGTGCAACATTGAGCTCAACAACACACTAGAGCTGCTTTACTGCTTATAGAGCTTCTGTAGCCCGCCCCTTCTGTAGCCCCACCCCTTCTGTAGCCCAACCCCTTCTGTAGCCCCACCCCTTCTGTAGCCCCACCCCTTCTGTAGCCCCACTCCCTTCTGCAGCTGCCCCTTCTGTAGCCCCACCCCTTCTGTAACCACACCCCTTCTGTAGCCCCACCCCTTCTGTAGCCCCGCCCCTTCTCAGTGCTGCGCTCGTTGTCTTGTGTCTTCCGGTCTGCATTTCCACAGCGATCTTACATATTGATGAATGAACGGCTCGTTTTAAAATCTTCCCGGTCGACTGACATTTAAGACATCTGCTTTAAACACAATCCTCACGGATAACTTTACATTTTGACATTTCCCAAACACACTCGAAGCGCTCGACCAATCACAACACACTGCTCCAGCCGACCAATCAGAGCACAGTGTGCTTTCAGGAGGAGGGGCTTCATAGAGACAGGAAGTAAACAGAGCGTTACTGACAGACTGGGAAGAGAGGAGCCGCAACAATGGAGAATATGTAAGGGATAATCCACGGCTAGCCATGCATTGAAGGATTTTAATGCACGACGTAGAAGCGAAGAACCACCCGACGCGAAGCTGTTGCCTCTCCGTCGTGCTTGAAATCCTTCAATGCATGGCTAGCCGTGGATTATCCCTTACATATTCTCCCGCTTATACCTTGGTTATTTGCCAACTTAAAAAGAAGTTAAGGCTGTAACTTATGTTTACAGTGTAATTTTTTTACAGAAGTGTAAAAATTACGGTTGTTCAGGGTTCCTGCACACTTTTTAAAGTCAAATTTAAGGCTTTTTAAGACCTTTTTAAGACCTGAAGAAATCAAAATTAATACCGTACATTAGGGGTGTGCAATATTGACAAAAATATATCTCGATATTTTAAACGTTTTGTTGATAATAATTAGATGATATTTTACTGATTGTGTTTTTGTGCTGGTGCATTGGCTGGTTTAGGCCTGTTGTTGACAGCAGACTCACGAAGATATTCATATTTTTCATATTCTATGCAGTGGTCAGTTCACAGCAGTGACAGAAATTATTAATTAATGTGCAATATTTGCCACCTTAAATTGATTTCCAGGGGCATTTTCACCTATATGTGCACATTCTTTCTAAACTTATTTAGAGTTATGCATCACCTTTTATGTCAAATAGCCTACTAACATTCAAATTATTCAAATTAAATTGTACAGTAATTATACTTATTTATACAATAATACTTAATTACACAATAATTATACAGTACCCCCGTTACCAGTCAAATTAAATCATTCAATCAAAATCCATCTTTGCAGTGCAGAGGTGACACAGAAGCGGCATCAGAAGTGGCATTAATATTTACACTCCATTTACAATTGCATAAATAAAGCTATGAGAGTTTTTTTTAAATCAATATTCAATATTTAAATATTAAATGATTTCTAATTTTAACGTTTTAATTAAAGGGTACTTTAAATATGAAACTAAAACCGCCAGTATGCGGCGGCAAGTCACTGTCCTAATACCGTAAGCGAGTTGAGCATACTGTCTATATGGAGTTGAGGGATTCATTCATTCAACCGATTGGTTCAAACGGCTGATTCATTCGGGAAAGAAACAAGTGATTGTTCATTGAATCGTTAAAATGACTCGTTCAAAACGTGGATTTCAGTCAAGAAATCATCGCTGTCTGTTGCATTAAGACTCTGCTACGGTTTCATTTTGAAATTCTAGTCGGCGAAATGTGATATTCTAATATAAGAACAGAATATGATATATATAAGACAAAAACTAATTTGGGGACATAGGCCTACCTATAACTGCACACATCACGCAGTGAAAGCACGAGAGACAAATGCGAAGTCAGCTCACAGTGCCTCATACATCGTTAAAACAATGATTACAATATCATTACAGACAATACACATCGCACACCCCTAAGGACATAAAGAATGAACTTACGACTGAACTGACATTGCCAACTTTCTTCTTCTCTCCTCTCTCGCGTGCAGGAGACAGACGTTATTCTGCCGCGAATGCGATGCGAATTGTCACGTGAACAAGCAAATCCACAAAGATAGAATAATAAAAAATAATACTACGCTAATTAGATAGTTTTAATTTGGAAAACATTTAGATATGTCGAAGTGTCATCTAAAATTTAAGACCTTTCATAAGTAAAAATAAGACTTTTTAAGAATTTTTATGGCCTTATATTTTAAAAATCTAATTTAAGACTTTAAGACTTTAAGGATCCGTTCTAGTAGAGCCTGAAACAAACAACATCAAGACTGGCGTAACAGATCCTCTAAGACAGGGAGAGCCAAAACTGCACGATTTCATATTCATCTCATCAGCAGAGGATGTGAATGATGTTGTTGAGGCGAGTGTGTGAGTGTGTGAGCATGAGGATGATGGACTCACTTGTGTTGTCTGATGCGCTGTATTGAAAACCTCTTTACAGGATCATATTCCAGCATTCCTGCAGATATAAACACCTCAGATAAAGAAACATCAGCAGAGATTCACACGCAATTACTATTAACTGCCAGTATGATTGTGTGTGTGAGTGTGTGTGAGAGAGAGAGAGAGAGTGAGAGTGTGTGGTTGTGAGTGTGAGAGAGTGCGAGTTTGTGAGAGAGTGTGTGTGTGTGTGTGTGTGTGTGTGTGTGAGAGAGAGAGAGAAAGAGAGAGAGAGAGTGTGTGAGAGTGCGAGTTTGTGAGAGTGTGAGAGAGTGCGAGTTTGTGAGAGAGTGTGTGTGTGTGTGTGTCTGTGTGTGTGTGTGTGTGTGTGAGAGAGAGAGAGAGAGAGAGAGTGTGAGAGTGCGAGTTTGTGAGAGTGTGAGAGAGTGCGAGTTTGTGAGAGTGTGTGTGTGTGTGAGAGTGTGAGAGAGAGAGAGAGAGAGAGAGAGAGAGAGTGTGTGTTGACGTTTCGTCAGAGTTTGCTCAAACACAACATCAGTGCTGAACATTAGTGTCACAATGTCGCCATCTGAAGGTCAAACCTATGAATTACAGCACAGCTGCGGATTCTTGCAAAGACCCGTGTATCATCAGGAGCCTTGGGTATTACATCTGTGTTGCCTAGATGTGTTTATTTGACTCTTAAAGTCCCCCTGTGGTGAATATCCAGCTTTTAATGTTGTTTATGTGTGTATGTGGTGTGTTTAATACGCTTTAAGACACACCGTGTGTAAGTTCATAAGTCGACAGCATTGCTGAGTATTTCCTGCTTAAAACTGCAGTGAACCAAAGACAGTCTCAAACACACGGTTTGAAATCGCTGGTGTTTCTGACGTCACAAACGACCTTGTAACCAATCAGATCAACGTGTGATCGTCAACCAGTGGATCTCTGAGCTGAGTGAGTGAGTGGAGGCGGGGCTCATTTGCATATTCATAGAACCGCGCATACTAAATGAGGACTCTAAACATCTTGGATGGCCTGAAAGTAAATTAACAGGGTGAACTATCCCTTTAAGTCTGGTTTTACAATCCCAATAATTGTTAAATAATTTAAAAAATCTCTCTGAAGACATTTATTTGATCAAGATTTCGAAGTTTAATTCGGTCTGAGAACTGTGAGTGATTGGCTGTATGATTTTCTTGGTGTCATGTTTTAATGTTATTCAATGTTTCTATGTATTTAAGAGGTATTTGCTATTAATGGACGGCACTTTGGTCCATTCTAATGGTTTAGAAAGTGCTTTATAAACAAAAGTTTGACGTCTCACCTCTCAACAGGTCTGAGAGCAGCGGGCCACAGTCCTCAGGAATACTGTAGTCGCCCTTCCCGATGTTCTCAAATAGCTTATAGATGTTGTCCCCTTCGAACGGGTACAGGCTCGTCGTTAGGTTATATCTGCCAGCGGGAACAGAAAGGTTTAGTGGGTTACTAGCTTTGATGACAGCAGAACACATTCAAATGCAAAAGAGAAGTTAGTTTTCCCAGCAGGAATCAGAGCGCTTCAGTCACACATGCATCCGCTTATAGAGCAATAATAAACACTCCATTGATTTACTCCATAGGGAAACTTATATACAATATATACGTATAAAGTACCTTTAAAGTCAGCCCTACTGTGAGGTTAATTGTTAATTGGTGGAATGTGCTTTTGCTGAAACCATGCGTTCACATTATTTCAACTTTTTTAAATAATCGTATTTAATGGAATATTTTGGAGGAAAAACTACATTACCCATAATGCCGCACAGAGCATTCCTCAGAGTTGCGGTGAGGAAATTGCGCCAAAAGAGCTCTTTAGCTCCGCCCACTTTTTAGTATCTTGTAATAGAGTAGTTCTGACTATACAAGAATATTTGTGTGGGTGTGTGACGAACTCACAGTGTGACCCCGGCAGACCAGATGTCCACCTTAAACCCTGAAAACGTGTCCAGGCCATTGGCGATCTCTGGCGGCTGAAAGGCTGGCGACCCCTGACTCGTGCGGCACGTGTCGTCCTCCGCGAACGGGTGCAGCGCCTGTAGGTCAGAGGTCAACAGAAGACATTTTACTCAGACATGCGTCACAATAGGGAAGAAAAGACGAGCGCAACTTCCATTCCACGCGACTTTAAGGCTACGTTCACACTAGGGTTGCCAACTGTCCCGAATTAGCCGGGACGTCCCGATTATTGGGCCTAATTTATTTGTCCCGTACGGGACCTCTCTTGTCCTGATTATTGATCTGACTGATACAACAGCAACACGACACTTGAGAATGACCACGACACCGGTCATCATCCAGTCACGCGCATCCGGCAATACAAAAGAAACTATAAATTGAGAATGAATTATCTATTATCTATCTATCTAGATATAAATATCCCGCATACTGATGCCCGTAAATGAGTTCAAATCTTCTGGAATCTAGAGCTGCGCATGCGAGACGGAACATGTGCGCCAGCGCCAAACCGTATATCGGAGAGGAGAGCGAGAGAGCGAGAGACCTTGCCTGCGAGATAACAGGCGATTCTCTGTCTTTTGTTCATGACCACAGTTATTGCAAGCCATCGCGATATATACATTTCCGATATTTCAATAATTTCTATATATTGTGCAGTCCTACTTTGAATTGCCATAGTGTATGAAATGTGCTTAATAAATAAACTTTGCCTAAAAATTGCATTTCATGTGATTTTTCTAGTTCACATCCACTAACTCTGATGGTATTTGAACGGGCCGTGTGTGTCCGGACAGCCGAGCGCGGCCGAGAGAGGCTCACCTCCGCCACCCCCAGGTCGGAGATCTTCAGCGCCCCGTCTGTAGTGAGCAGCAGATTCCCGGGTTTAATGTCTTTGTGTACGATCCCCTGGCTGTGCAAGTACTCGAGGCCGTCCAGCAGCTGGCAGAAGTACCTGAAGGAGACACAGTTCATTAGTGCATTTACAACCTATAACTTTGCACCGGTCAAAAGTTTGCAATATTAAAGTCCCGCTGTGGTGAATATCAGGGTTTTAATGTTGTTTGTGAGGTGTTTTTAATACGCTTTAAGACAAACCATGTGTAGATTCATAAGTCGACAGCATTGCTGAGTATTTTTAGGCTAAAACGAACATTTCAACGATTCAAAATGACAACGCCGTCTGTATAAAGACGATCTACAGTCACGAATGGAGTGCGTGTTCTCAGAGGAGGAGTGCGTGTTCTCAGAGGAGGAGTGCGTGTTCTCAGAGGAGGAGTGCGTGTTCTCAGAGGAGGAGTGCGTGTTCTCAGAGGAGGAGTGCGTGTTCTCAGAGGAGGAGTGCGTGTTCTCAGAGGAGGAGTGCGTGTTCTCAGAGGAGGAGTGCGTGTTCTCAGAGGAGGAGTGCGTGTTCTCAGAGGAGGAGTGCGTGTTCTCAGATGAGGAGTGCGTGTTCTCTCAGAGGAGGAGTGCGTGTTCTCTCAGAGGAGGAGTGCGTGTTCTCAGAGGAGGAGTGCGTGTTCTCAGAGGAGGAGTGCGTGTTCTCAGAGGAGGAGTGCGTGTTCTCAGAGGAGGAGTGCGTGTTCTCAGAGGAGGAGTGCGTGTTCTCAGAGGAGGAGTGCGTGTTCTCAGAGGAGGAGTGCGTGTTCTCAGAGGAGGAGTGCGTGTTCTCAGAGGAGGAGTGCGTGTTCTCAGAGGAGGAGTGCGTGTTCTCAGAGGAGGAGTGCGTGTTCTCAGAGGAGGAGTGCGTGTTCTCAGAGGAGGAGTGCGTGTTCTCAGAGGAGGAGTGCGTGTTCTCAGATGAGGAGTGCGTGTTCTCAGATGAGGAGTGCGTGTTCTCAGATGAGGAGTGCGTGTTCTCAGAGGAGGAGTGCGTGTTCTCAGATGAGGAGTGCGTGTTCTCAGAGGAGGAGTGCGTGTTCTCAGATGAGGAGTGCGTGTTCTCAGATGAGGAGTGCGTGTTCTCAGATGAGGAGTGCGTGTTCTCAGAGGAGGAGTGCGTGTTCTCAGAGGAGGAGTGCGTGTTCTCAGAGGAGGAGTGCGTGTTCTCAGATGAGGAGTGCGTGTTCTCAGAGGAGGAGTGCGTGTTCTCAGAGGAGGAGTGCGTGTTCTCAGAGGAGGAGTGCGTGTTCTCAGAGGAGGAGTGCGTGTTCTCAGAGGAGGAGTGCGTGTTCTCAGAGGAGGAGTGCGTGTTCTCAGAGGAGGAGTGCGTGTTCTCAGAGGAGGAGTGCGTGTTCTCAGAGGAGGAGTGCGTGTTCTCAGAGGAGGAGTGCGTGTTCTCAGAGGAGGAGTGCGTGTTCTCAGAGGAGGAGTGCGTGTTCTCAGAGGAGGAGTGCGTGTTCTCAGAGGAGGAGTGCGTGTTCTCAGAGGAGGAGTGCGTGTTCTCAGAGGAGGAGTGCGTGTTCTCAGAGGAGGAGTGCGTGTTCTCAGAGGAGGAGTGCGTGTTCTCAGAGGAGGAGTGCGTGTTCTCAGAGGAGGAGTGCGTGTTCTCAGAGGAGGAGTGCGTGTTCTCAGATGAGGAGTGCGTGTTCTCAGAGGAGGAGTGCGTGTTCTCAGAGGAGGAGTGCGTGTTCTCAGAGGAGGAGTGCGTGTTCTCAGAGGAGGAGTGCGTGTTCTCAGATGAGGAGTGCGTGTTCTCAGAGGAGGAGTGCGTGTTCTCAGAGGAGGAGTGCGTGTTCTCAGAGGAGGAGTGCGTGTTCTCAGAGGAGGAGTGCGTGTTCTCAGAGGAGGAGTGCGTGTTCTCAGAGGAGGAGTGCGTGTTCTCAGAGGAGTGCGTGTTCTCAGAGGAGGAGTGCGTGTTCTCAGAGGAGGAGTGCGTGTTCTCAGAGGAGTGCGTGTTCTCAGAGGAGGAGTGCGTGTTCTCAGAGGAGGAGTGCGTGTTCTCAGAGGAGGAGTGCGTGTTCTCAGAGGAGGAGTGCGTGTTCTCAGATGAGGAGTGCGTGTTCTCAGAGGAGGAGTGCGTGTTCTCAGAGGAGGAGTGCGTGTTCTCAGATGAGGAGTGCGTGTTCTCAGATGAGGAGTGCGTGTTCTCAGATGAGGAGTGCGTGTTCTCAGAGGAGGAGTGCGTGTTCTCAGAGGAGGAGTGCGTGTTCTCAGATGAGGAGTGCGTGTTCTCAGATGAGGAGTGCGTGTTCTCAGAGGAGGAGTGTGTGTTCTCAGAGGAGGAGTGTGTGTTCTCAGAGGAGTGTGTGTTCTCAGAGGAGTGTGTGTTCTCAGAGGAGTGCGTGTTCTCAGAGGAGTGCGTGTTCTCAGAGGAGTGCGTGTTCTCAGAGGAGTGCGTGTTCTCAGAGGAGTGCGTGTTCTCAGAGGAGTGCGTGTTCTCAGAGGAGGAGTGCGTGTTCTCAGAGGAGGAGTGCGTGTTCTCAGAGGAGGAGTGCGTGTTCTCAGAGGAGTGTGTGTTCTCAGAGGAGTGCGTGTTCTCAGAGGAGTGCGTGTTCTCAGAGGAGTGCGTGTTCTCAGAGGAGGAGTGTGTGTTCTCAGAGGAGTGTGTGTTCTCAGAGGAGTGCGTGTTCTCAGAGGAGTGCGTGTTCTCAGAGGAGTGCGTGTTCTCAGAGGAGTGCGTGTTCTCAGAGGAGTGCGTGTTCTCAGAGGAGGAGTGCGTGTTCTCAGAGGAGGAGTGTGTGTTCTCAGAGGAGGAGTGTGTGTTCTCAGAGGAGTGTGTTCTCAGAGGAGTGTGTGTTCTCAGAGGAGGAGTGTGTGTTCTCAGAGGAGTGCGTGTTCTCAGAGGAGTGCGTGTTCTCAGAGGAGGAGTGTGTGTTCTCAGAGGAGTGTGTTCTCAGAGGAGTGTGTGTTCTCAGAGGAGTGCGTGTTCTCAGAGGAGTGCGTGTTCTCAGAGGAGTGCGTGTTCTCAGAGGAGTGCGTGTTCTCAGAGGAGTGCGTGTTCTCAGAGGAGTGCGTGTTCTCAGAGGAGTGCGTGTTCTCAGAGGAGGAGTGTGTGTTCTCAGAGGAGGAGTGTGTGTTCTCAGAGGAGTGTGTGTTCTCAGAGGAGTGTGTGTTCTCAGAGGAGTGTGTGTTCTCAGAGGAGTGTGTGTTCTCAGAGGAGTGTGTGTTCTCAGAGGAGTGCGTGTTCTCAGAGGAGTGCGTGTTCTCAGAGGAGGAGTGTGTGTTCTCAGAGGAGTGTGTCTTCTCAGAGGAGTAGTGTGTGTTCTCAGAGGAGGAGTGTGTGTTCTCAGAGGAGGAGTGTGTGTTCTCAGAGGAGTGTGTGTTCTCAGAGGAGGAGTGCGTGTATCTGCCGGCTGGCGTCTCACCCGTGAGCTTGAAACACTGGAAATCTTTTCTCTGGAACGCTATCCAGCATCTCCTGCATCCCACACACACAATACTCCATCACCATATACGTGAGCCGAACACGTCAAGGAACAAACAAACAAAACCACACAACAACTCAACTCAGTTCACATTTAGTTCTACAGAATAGCTTTCCACAGTAAATACCAGCGCCAGACTCTGAGAACACACTATTGCAGTCGCAGAGTTCGTACAGAAACTGTAGAAAGAAACTCCAGGACTTTTTAAGCACTACTTTTTTGGTTTTCAACTACAATTAGAGAATCACACTTATCAAACAACATCTTTAGGATTTTTTTTCATCTCAAATTACAAATATAAGGTATCGTAAATACAACTCATTTAATAATATATATTAAATACAAAGTTATGGCTATTACTGTTCAATAAATAATATTTTATATTATAATGTTGGCGTACTTGATATTGAGGAAGGGTGTGACAGGGGATTATCACATGGATTAATACTAACACTTTATCTTCTATTCTATATCTTACGGAAGCCCTGAAACGCAAAAATAAAAAAATAAAAAATTCTAGCATTTCGAGATTAAAGTCAAAATTACGAGAAGTCTTCTGTAGAGGATTGTGTGTGTGTGTGTGTGTGTGTTCGACTTTATTCTCGAAATATTTCGACTTTATTCTCAAAATGCTAGTTTTTTTTTTTTTTTCATTGTGGTTCAGGGCTTCCGTAATATCTATAATCGTAAAAAAAAAAAAAAAAAAAGTAAATACACGTACTGCGTTAGATTAATAGCACCTGCACATTGTTCTCCTATTGTTAGTTTCTCTGCTTCTATTGTTCTCATTTGTAAGTCGCTTTGGATAAAAGCGTCTGCTGAATGAATAATGTAAAATTTTAATGTAATTTTGCCTGAAAAGATTGTGTTTGTGCAAAAAAAAGAAAAGAAAAAAAGGCACTTTCATATATTTTGTATTTAAATAACTCCAGCACTTTTCCAAGTACCTTTTCGAAAATATGAATATCTTCAAGGGTTTTCCAGTCAAATTCGAGTACTTTAAGCAGCTTGTACGAACCCTGAAGCAGAGTGCTAAACCGTATCCCACAATGCAACACGCTTTACTTTTCATTACATTTCCATTCTTGACTAGAGATGCACCGATATGAACATTTTGGCCAAAACTCTCTGTATTTGAAAACCGATAACCGATATATTGGCCGATAAATCTAAATCCAAATTTTTTATTATAGTTTTTGAGAGCCTGATCACAAAAACAAAAGTTTCAGCATTAAAATCCACGACCCAAACACATAATTATGATGATGTTCTCAGTATAATTTTATGCATGACAGATATCAGCCGATATGACAGACTTGCACTTTCACAAGCAAGAAAAAGGCTGGAATTTAAAGCACAGCATTGTGGGTTACAGCATCTCACACCCACACACACACACACGGTGTAAAGGATATATTTTCTGCTTCTCCTCGTTGTACAGCACGTCCACCAGCTGGATGACGTTCTTGTGTTGTAGTCGTCGCAGAAGCTGAATCTCCCTGCAGGACAACAACAAAACACAGTATTCAATGCATCATAAAAACTCTGACAGATTATTCAACATGATTATGTTACAGACCTAAACACATTTATGACATATGAAAACACTAAAGGCCTAAATGATCATCACAGATCAGCTTGTTAACACACCGAACAAGTTCATTACGCACGGATGAATCCGTTTTTGAAAGATGTGCCACAATAATGTATATACTAGTAATAATGAATATTGATGATTCTGAAGCTGAAAATACAGAATTATTTCAGATGAATATGCTTGCACTCTTTCACAGACCAGATATGTTTAAAATAATGTAGGCCACTTTTTACTGGTAACATCAGACATTATCACAATAACCCACAAATACTCCCCCATTGCATTATTATACGTTGTATTTAACATTATATATAGTAGTTTAATGTAGTACTGACACTAAAACTCTGAAAACGTGCATTTTTACTAACAAATACTGGCTTGTTGGCGTGTTCAGGCCGGAGTAACTGGGAACCGGTTTAGTTATAGGAGCGTCTTTTAAAGTTAGAGTCTAAACCCACACAACAGGAACGGCAAAAACTGACATATAAGAAAAACTAAATAAACAATCGTCTCTAGAAAATATGTCTTGTTTTTTGCTATGAAAGATTAAAAAAGTCTTATAAAATACATTGCACACTAGAATATAAATCTTAATTTAACAAAATTGGTGTTCTTTAGTCTTGGCAAGTGAATTTTAGCTCATTTTGAGGTAGATTTTACCAGAAACCAGTTTCTGTGCATGTTCGATTAGATTGCTGTGCTAATTTTAATAATAATACCACCCCTAAAAATGATAATTTCAAGAATCTTAATTAAGAAAAGGTCAAATATGATTATTTTTTTTGTTGCACCGCAAAAAATTCCCTTCTTAAAACAAGCAAGATACACTTAAATCTAAGTAAAGTACTAACGTTATTAATTTATTGGGTTGTTTGAAGAATTTTAATCTATTTTCAGGTTAATGTTCATCTTGACATTAAATAAGCTGAATTTAAGGTTAAATATTCCAGTTTTATTCCATTTATTAGTGACTAGATATTTATGCTATTTTCAAGAACTCTTATCAATTCATAAGAGTTGTTTTTGCTTGGTTTTAGTGAACTTTAGATTTAAGTGCATCATGCTTGTTTAAACAAGGGCATGTTATGCAGTGTATGCACGTGTATGCTGATTGGCTGAATGCATACAATATGAAACACAGAGTTCATATAAACGTACTCCATGAACATGGAGAACAGTGGAGCAACACATCAGTCCAGCCAGCAGCCACTTCCCAACCTTTACGCTTAAGATGAAATATAACGCAACTTTGAAGGGAACAAGCGAAACATGATCAACTAGCGACATTATGCTTCAACCACATGGCAAACACTATAACACTATATTGTATACCGTTCACCAGTTCTATCTAATAACATTAAACAGTGAAAACTAGGGATGCACGATATATCGGCCATCATATCGGTATCGGCCTATTATATATGCTCATTTCAAATGTTATCGTTATCGGCCCGATAAGAAAATGTGTCCGATATATTAAAGCCGATAAATAATGTATTATTACCTCCAGCTGAGACTCTTTAGATTCAACATGATGGTTATGAATTGCTTGAAATATGATTGAAATACTTCAAAAAAGGAAAATACAGTAAATTGCAGTGCAAGTCTCATATCAGCTACATAAAATTATAAGAACAACATTATAATCTTGTGTTTGGGACGTGGATTTTAATGCTTAGACTTTTGTTTTTGTAATCAGGCTCTCAAAAACTATATCCAAATTTGGATTTAGATTTATCGGCCAATATATCGGTTATCGGCTTTCAAATATTAAGAATTATCGGCCAAAATGTTGATTTCAGCGCATTCCTACTAAATCTTATAAAAAACTAAAAAGTACATTTGAAAAGACTAAGACTAAAAAGAATTGCTGATGAAATGAACTGTATTTTTAAGAGTGCATGTGAACATTCAGACTTTAGATCTCACTGGAAGTTTGGACCAGGACACAGAGACTGTGATGAAGTATGAGGAAAGAGCGAGTGAGATATTATTATTATTATAATGTGTCGTGATCAGCAGAGAGACAGGCCGTGTTTCCACTCGACTGAAATAGCCTTGAGCTGATGCAAACACACACACACACACACACTAGTGCATGTGTTTATCAGCCATCTGACCCACTTGGACAACAACCAACCACACTGAGAAAACATGCTGAACCTTTTACATTTACTGACTGGAACGATTATCTTTAGCCAGAAATGGCTAGTAATAGCAAGACACAGGTGAACACGGTAAACACATTTACTAATAGATATAACCATAGTTATCCAGTTGATTGATTACATTATGAATTGCAAACATTTTTTTTGTATTACGAGTCTCCTGACGAGTTTTGTTTGGAATTATTTAATTAAATATGCTTGCACTAATTTGCATACATTTCCAGAACAGAAATCTGAACATTGGATAAAGTCAGGTTCAAAACTCTCATTTGATTTTTGTTGACATATTAAAGGGGATTTTTGATATAAATCTGAATATACTGTCAAAAACAGACAGAAATAAATGTTATCATCATGTTATCGGGAATAAAATGCTACACTCACTCTCTCTCACACACACACACACACAATCCATTGTTAAAAGCGCTATATAAATGAAGATGACTTGACACACACACACACTTTCTGTCTGTAGCATGAAACTGCACATATTAGAATTCATTAAATGTCTTAAATGTCCAGTCCAAATATCAAACATTTCTTAAATCAAGATGCATTTACTGAAGCAGAAATATTACATAAGATATGAAGTCTTGTTTTCTGGGGAAATTAATAAAAATGATGTGAGTCTTGGCTTAAAACAAGCTAAATTATCTGCCAATGGGGTCAGAAAAATAATCTTGTTTCTGTTTGAATAAACATTTTCTGAGCCCATTAGCAGATAGTTTAGCTTTTTTTAAGCATCAACTCACTTAATTTTAATTAATTCCCCCGGAAAACAGGACATAGGCCTAATATCTTATGGTATTTAACTCATCTAGTAAATGCATCTTGATTTAAGAATTTTTTTTATTTGTACTGGAAACAAGACAAAAATACTAAGTAAGAAAAGCATTTTTGCAGTGTTTGAGGAGGTTAAGATGTTGAGTTGTGCAAAATTGGAAGTTTATTATAAATTTTTTTATGTTAAACTATATAATTTCAGAGAAATCTCAACTATGCCTTAAGCACTTTTGTTTTTCTCGAGGTTGACAAATGTATTTTATTTATTATGTATTTGAAAAACATGTCATACATTCCTCATCCTCATGCACTAAAGGTTGAATAGACGCATTTCTTTGTTATGAAATTAAATATAAACCATAGTTCTGTCATAGTTCTGTTACTAACTATTGTGGTGCCTTGCACAAAAAAATACAAAGATTTGAAGACTCAGGACTGATGTTTGCTATCATAGTTATGCCAAAGCTACTAAAATATCGGTTTCATCAGTGCTTGAACTGATTGGTTATCGGAATCAGTCACGAGAAGGATTAATTTAACTTAATTATCAGTTATCGGTTAAAATTGTTCATATCGTGCATCCCTAAACTTAAGCATTGCTTGGTCACTGGTTGAGCTAAACTGGTATTATCTAATTGTGTAGTTAAATTTAACAGCTGACAGATATTCAACATAATTCATGTGTGAGAGTCTAACAGAAGGACGGACAAAACCAGTCAAATGTAATTTGATAACTGAGTTCTGCTCATATTTTATTACCATTTTCTAAAGTTTAGTGAATAAACTGATGATGTTGAAGGTGTCTGAATAAATGTTGGTTTGACTGTATTCTGAAGGTTTTTAAAGCATCCCCTGTGATTCATCTTTGCGACGTGTGCGAGTTGCGTAGCGTGTTTTAAATCAATAATTAATGAGTTTTTTCCAGATAGGACGCCGCCTTATAAGGGTGTCTCTCACGGCGAACACACGAGGACTAATCGCACAACACACTTCCTTTCAAGATCCAACCAAGACAACCAAAAGCCCAAACACACGTGTCCTGGCATGCGAGGGTTTGAAGCCGGTCCAGAAGCTCTGGTCTATTTAAAGCAGAAGCCCAAGGCTTCACTGCACATCATTTTAATTAATTTAACTGCTCTGTGTGATTAAACTGCAGGAAGATGATATTTCAGAGCACAGGAGGAACAGAACGAACACCGCCTAAAGATGAGAAGCATTTCTAAAGTGAAGTTTAAAGTCAACATAACAATCCACAAGTCATTCCACTTCTGTCATGTGACGCAATACGAACGCTCAAAAAGGGAGGAAAAAAACAATTGTAGATTTTCTCACGGTTTATCAACTGTTGTCAACTAAGCATTGAAATGACTAAAAGCTGCTTGACTATTGGTTGACGTTAACAAAATCTGACTAGAGAAACTAAAGGCTGTTGTCTTCCCTTGTGCCAAATATGTATGAAAACATCAACATCATCATGAAACCGCTTTTCAACATCATAGTCTCGTTATTTCTGCGCTGCAATAGTTCACATTATCATAGAAGTCCTGGGATAAAAGTTTAAAGTTCGAATATAAACATTGATGTCTACAGTAGCGATCAAAATATCAAATATCGAATCGCAATACTTGTAGAATCGCAATTTTTTAAAATAAAACAAAACGCAATACATATAGTATCGGCACCCAAGTATCGTGATAGTATGGAATCGGGAGATAGGCGTATCGTCCCAGCGCTACTTCATAGCAAACATTTAGTCATGATGGTGTCGACTCGTATTGTTCACGGGTGCGAGAAGTCAAAGAGTAAACATTTAGTGGGAGCGAGTTATATTCGGTTTCCAGTGAAGGATCCAGTGTAGGCAAAAAGCTGCAAAGAATCGTAAATATGGAGAGAACGCTGTGAAGGAGAGTCTGAAAAAAACTTTTCTTCCATGATGCTGTTTAAAGAGTAGACGATGTTCAGTGATGAACCTACCCTTACAGGAGCTGTTCTGTTAAAGTCCCCCTGTGGTGAATATCCAGCGTTTAATGTTGTTTATGTGTCTATGTGGTGTTTAATACGCTTTAAGACACACCGTGTGTAAGTTCATAAGTCGACAGCATTGCTGAGTATTTCCTGCTTAAAACTGCAGTGAACCAAAGACAGTCTCAAACACACGGTTTGAAATCGCTGGTGTTTCTGACGTCACAAACGACCTTGTAACCAATCAGATCAACGTGTGATCGTCAACCAGTGGATCTCTGAGCTGAGTGAGTGAGTGGAGGCGGGGCTCATTTGCATATTCATAGAACTGCGCATACTAAATGAGGCAAGGGTGTCGAGTTACATTCAAGATATTTTAATGTCATTTTGGTGAAGATGAGTTTTAAAGGATAAAATTGACTACAGGGGGACTTTAATAACCCTCTGTTGATCTGACAGGAATACACAAATGTATCGGCCAAAAATGTTCATATCAGTGCATCTCTAAAATGTTTTAGTGCCTCTAATGCGTCTTAGTTCGTTGTAGAACCGATCATCTCTTCCGATTTACTACTAGTTACAGCAGCAAATAAACATGGATGAACATCAGAAGGTATGTTGAAAGATACAGAACAACTTACTGAAATCAATCAAGTCTCATGTAATCAACATCAAACTGATTCGAGATCAGAACTGGAGCAAACTTGGTGTGAACGGGCCTTTAATTTTAATTTTACTGTGTGTGCGCACAGAAAACAGTGCGCGAGCTCCAGTCCCGTACGGATCAACTATAATCCCTATAGCCTACTTGACATCGCACATCGTTCTGCGCATATCGCGATATTGATGCTAAAACGATATATCGCGTAGGGCTGTTGGAACGAATTCTGAAATTCGAATATAATTTGAATATAAAAAAAAAAAATCAATACTATTCGAATGCTGAAGTTACTATTCGAATATTGCTTTTTTTGCCGCCTTGTCTTACACACATGTGAAAATGAAATGCTTTTGTTTCATCTGATGAACAATAAAGTTTTTGAATCGTAACACAATTGTGCTCGTTATCCACGCTGTATCATCATAACAACACGTCAAAAATGGTAAATGTTTAACGACGTAAAAAAGCGGCCCGTGAAACGCAAATATCTCGGCGCGCACCGAGCTCGCTGGAACCGTCTAGTCCAACGGAAAAGAACGATGTAAGTTTCAGGATTTTGGTGGTGTTCTCGCGGAGATATTAGCCGTAAACCATCAGAAGCGCTTCAACCATATTCAGCACGAATAAAATGTTTATTGTCCCTCTAGTGGACAGAACGCGTAATAACATTGGCGATCCATAAGCCTATTAATAATAGGATGATTTTGAGCATTTATTACTCGAATATTATTCGAATATTAAATAAAATAAGGAATGGAATTCGAATAGTATTATAGAGAAAGATTGACAGCCCTAATATCGTGCAGCTCAAGTAGAAAGTGCCGAGATATATATCGTATATCGCCATTTAACCAAAAAATATCGAGATATGATATCGCCCATATCGCCCAGCCCTAGTCTCAATATTAAAACTGAATCGAGATCAGAACTGGATCAAACTTGGTGTGAACGGGCCTTTAATTCAGACAACTTCAAGATAAAGCAAGAAAGGCAGCGGCTCTTACTTCTTCACATTGGCCTCTCCGTTGGGAATCCTCCTGAGTTTCTTCTTCTTCAGAATCTTAACGGCTCTGCGACACAGAGTCTCGGAGTCCAACATCTCCTTCACCTTCCCGTACGACCCCTCCCCGAGCAGATCTCCCATCAGGTACTTCCCGATTAGCTTAGCGCGCTTGCGCCGCGGCTGGTAAATGACATCGGTGGAGTCGATGCGGTGGATGAAGGTGTCCATCCCCATGAGCTCGTTCTCCGTCAGGTACTCCAGATGCTGGAGCTCTCCGCCCACGCTCATCTTCTCTCTCTCCCAATCGCCCGTCGTCGGGAACGTGTGTATTCCGGTGCAACGGAGGAGCAGTTCTGATCGGGGAAGACCGGTCAGTAGAATAACATCACGAGCGATAAACGCCTGTTAAACCGCAGCATCGCGTCTCGAAAGCTCTGGAACGTAAACAGTGTGTTTTATAGTCACGGGGTTTAATTATCCGACGTCTGGATCTATGGACATCTCTGCGTGAACATGAATCGAATCAGGCCGATGGGAAACACGGCTCCGGAAACACGCGCTCAGGAACCAGGATTAGGGATTTCACTTCAGCATGACGGGAAATTAGAGTACAAGATCCGAAATAAAGACCTAGAAGAAAGAGAAATAAGACGCAAGATTAATCAAAGGCCCTCATGACACAATCTGCTTATGACGAAACAGGCCTCAATGTTTAACAGTATTTTCATACAGCCACTCAGATTCACACATGCGTGTCGAAAATATAGATATCAGGCTCCAGTCGTTATGAAGCGTGAAAGAGCCACGGATATCGCTTAATATGAGTATGAGTGTGTTTGGCTGGAAGAAGAGACATATAAACCTATGCTGGCTTGAGGGCGAGTAATTGTCATTAATCATCTTATATTGTGAAACACAAGCACATTTTCTCACACGCATATTAATTATATTCCAAACTGGGGTGCGGAAGGGAGTGGAAAAACACAGTACAAATACATAAATATAAATAATGAAGAAAACATTAAATAACAAGCCTAAATTTGATTACAATATACATACATTTTGATTTAAATAATACTTAAATAAATAAATGCATAACTCTTGATTGAAATAATGAATATATTTAAATAAAATAACTAATAAAAATAAATGGTTTAATTTAAATAAACTGATTAGATTATATAAAATTTGATTAAAATAATACCTCAAACAGTGCAGAATAATAGTGTGTAAAAAAGTTGCCTAATAACGTAATGTAAAAAAAACTAAATACTAATTTTATCCATAATTATAATATGGATTATTTTTCATTTTTAGGGGTTATGGGGCTCCAAGGCATTTACAAGATTGAAAATCCCTTAAAGGGTTAGTTCACCCAAAAATGAAAATTAAGTCATTAATTACTCACCCCCATGCTGTACCAACCCCGTAAGACCTTCGTTCGTCTTCGGAACACAAATGAAGATATTTATGATTAAATCTGAGAGGTGGATCACTGCTACATAGGCTCCCTAAGGGAATGACACTTGACGGTCCAGAAAGTCAATGAAGAAAATGTTTAAATATTCCATGTCGCAACAGTGGCTCAACTATAAGTTTATCAAGCGACGAAAATACTTTTTGTGCGGAAATAAAACAAAAATAACGCCTTTATTCGACTATTCCTTTTCTTCCTTGTAGGCCTGAAACGAGACTTCAAGAGATTTCCACGACGCATGCGCGAGAACTGCGATCTCCTTCAACTACTTCAGTTCAGTTCTCGCGCATGCGTCGTGGAAATCTCTTGAAGTCTCGTTTCAGGCCTACAAGGAAGAAAAGGAATAGTCGAATAAACTTTCTGGGCCGTCAGGATTCATTCCCTTAGGGAGCCTATGGAGGAGTGATCCACCTCTCAGATTTAATCATAAATATCTTCATTTGTGTTCCGAAGACGAACGAAGGTCTTACGGGGTTGGTACAGCATGGGGGTGAGTAATTAATGACTTAATTTTCATTTTTGGGTGAACTAACCCTTTAATTATATCATATTACACCGACAACTGGATATGCTACTATAGTAATTCAATAGCATTCATTGGAGTATCATGTAAACAGTATATGAACATCATCATGATAATCATACAGCATTACTGTCTGACGCCATATGCACCTACTGTTTTGATCGAGTAAATAATAATAAAAAAAGAGATAAATAAACACACAATGCAGAAATAACATCCACCAAACGCAGTCAGGACTGTGTGGAAGTCCATATCTGCCACATAAAAGAACAAAATGTGCTTTGGAGCATCTTAATTATAAGATAAAAAGTCATTTTGTTTCATAAAAAGTTGAACACATGAGATAAAGTCGAAATTATGACATACCAAGTCATATTTATGATATAAAAACTCGAAATTATTACATATTAAGGCATAATTATAGCTTACTGAGTCATAGTTTTGATTTTTGGGTCATAACTATGACATAAAAACGTCGAAATTTATGACACTAAATCATCGTTATGAAATATTAAAAGTTAAATTTATTACAATTATGATTTAAGCATGTTTTTTTCCTTATGTTGCGGAAATGGTCTTTCACACTGACACGATATGAAGAAAATGAAACAGATGTTTGATTGATCGATCATCTGATCGTGTAATGCGGATAATCGATCACAGCACGCAGCTTCGCACACAGACTCGCGCGTCGTGATGAGTTAATGCGTGTTATCTGACGTGTAATGTGAGGGATTTCAGTGACAAACGCTATGTTTGTGTCGATGGAAAGGAGTGTTTTATCAATAGCGGTTAGCGGTTGCGGCTAACACACACCCCTGGCAGAGAACAAGCTCATCAAACACACTGACCTGAAGCTGCTCTCATCAGCACAGCTCGACGACGGACTGGAACTCGAGTTTATATTCCTGTTCTGGTCTTTATTCGTGTATTTTCTCGCGTCCGTTCTTCACCGCTGCTGTTGCTTCAAGGCTGCCGCCATCTTGTTTACCTCCCTCCCCTCGTTGAAACGCGCATGCTCAGAACCGTGAACGCGCTCGCCGGCCTCCAGCAACACTCCCCTCGGACCGGGCGCGCGCAGTTTTTACTTTTTTGTTAAATATAAAAATAACAATAATGTTTCAGTTAATTATCAATTGATATTATTATAAAAAAATAAAGGAATAAAATCAAAAGATAGAAATAAACTTAAATATAACATCACAATGTTTACATATTTACATATACTAAATTTAACTATACTAATAATAATAATGTTCCAAATTAACAATTAATATTAAAAATAAAGGAATAAAAACAAAAGATAGCTAAAAAGTTAAATAAAACATTAAAATGTTTACAAATAGTATTATTTTTTTTAAGCCTTCTCATGTTTCAAACAAGGGCTTTTCCTCCCTATATTTATTACATTTAACTAGAAGTAATAGTATAATGACATAACATTCCTTATGATAAGACAGATTGGGGATTTTTTTTTTAAACAGTTGAAAGCCAGAGTAAAATACGAACAACTTCCCGTTCCCATGCATAACATTTAATTTGAAATAAAGTATGCTTGAGATAAAATGTTCTCTTTTTCTGAAAACTTTATTTTAATCCAGACTTCAGTGACATAACTGATCTGTGTGTGTTTGTGTGTGTGTGTTCGCATGTGTGTGTGTGTGTGCGTGTGCGTGTGCGTGTGCGTGTCCATCACAGTCTGCAGGTTATATTTAACTAGTGTTAACCCTGTGGAATCTCAAACTCGAGCTCTGATTACAAACACACACTCGCTTTCCTCATTACAGTCAGACTTAATGAGCACAGAACACAAATCTAACAGCAGAATGTGTGTGTGTGTGTGTGTGTGTGTGTGTGTGTGCGCGTGTATGTGTGTGTTTGTTTGTGTGTGTGAGTGTGTAGGCCTATGTATGTATGTGTGTGTGTGAGTGTGTGTGTGTGTGTGTGTGTGTGTGTGTGTGTGTGTGTGCACGTTCAGAAGATGAAGCACGCAGTGAACAAACCATATGCTGTTATGATGCTTTTTTTGTGTCATTTTCTTGGTCTTGACGACATTCACTTTCATTATGAAAAAAAAGAGGTTTATATAAACGTTTATATAGAAGCATCTCATCATTTCCAGATGTCACGATTTCCCTCGATTATATTGATATTCTTTAGTCTGGCTGTTTCTGGTTTTTATTTGCTGTGGTTTTGGTTCCTGTTAGCCTTTGTTTCCATAGCTGCCTTGTGTGTTTCCATGACAACTCATTATCCACACCTGTTCCTCATTAGCCTTCGTTTGCCTGTGTCCGAAATCACTCCATATACCCTTAAAAAGGCCATTATTTGAGCTGAGAGACATAATGGTGTCCGAAACCACAGTGGACGTTATCGAGTGCACTCATTCAATCCCATAATGCACTGAGAGAGTCACACGGCGAATTAATTCCTGCGTCTGACCAGTAGATGGCGCCACAGCCGGATCATACATCCATCCGTTTTCCAAACCGCTGGTCCAATGTGGCTTCAGTGTAATATCATATAGATATATAAATGCCCTTTTAATTGATAATTAAATTGTTTGATTAAGGTTTATACATGCTATTTTCCACAACAGAGTTCTAGATAAATCTTTTCATTACAGTTGGAGGGGAGCTGCCAGTTTGCAAAGTTTCAGATGATTATTAAACACCAAGAGCAATTTAGAGGAGTAAAGTTTGATGACAAACGTTGACGTTGGCTTGATAAAGCCTGGGGTGTATTCCAGAAAGCAGGTTATGTGACTTACCCTGGTAAGTTTAGGAGTAAGTAAGCGGATAACCTCTGCTTTCGGTTCCAAAAACGGAGGTAACTTTCGGGTTATGTAAGTAACCATAGCAACTGACTCTCTGAGGATAACCTGCTCCGGAGTAGGTTATGTTGCAGGGTTAGTTTGTTTCAGAGAGGTTTCCGAGCATGGCGTGCCCTTTTGATGAGGATCCCGTGGACGTAGAGGCACAGATTATACGAGGGTTTTTCCGCCGTGAGAGGGTGATAAGACCACATATCGATGTATTTTCTTATCCTAACGAATATTTGCAGGAGCGCTATCGTTTTTCTAGGGAGTCGTTAATTTATTTAACAAACCTACTAAAACCACACATCTCGAATGTGACAAACCACGGGTCAGCGCTTAGCGCCGAACAAATTCTTTGTATTGCTCTGCGCCTTTTCGCTACGGGGAGTTTTCTCTACAATGTGGGCGATGCAGAGCACGTGGGAAAGGCAACAGTGTGTAGAGCCGTTCGTACAGTATGCATGGCACTGAAACGGTTTCTACACACTTTTGTACAGTTCCCTGGCCATAAACCTGTGCGCTTTATTAAAGAAGAATTCTACAGGGTTGCAGGTTTGCTCTCAGAAATTCTGTCATCTACTTCAATTAAATTACATTTCTTAATAGGTTTATTTTGACTGCACACACATAAAGGCTACACAGACTTCTTAAATTTGTAATTAATCTTAATTTCAGGGTTCCCAAACGTGATTGGGTGCATTGATGGCACCCACATTCCTATTAAAGCTCCATCTATCAATGAGGGAGACTATGTTAATAGGAAGTCTGTGCATAGCATCAACGTGCAGGTAGCTATATTTTGGCTCCTTAATATTGGTGTTACAAATAGGCCTAATAAACTTATTGTTCTCCACAGGTAATATGTGATGCAACCCACCTCATCACTAATGTTGAGGCAAAATGGCCTGGGTCTGTACATGATGCCCGAATATTTAGAGAGTCATCTCTGTGCAACAAATTTCAACAGGGTACGTTTTGTTAGACAAATGCTTGTAGTCTTTATTACATTTACAAAACACCTCAAACATTACAGGACACTTCTATGGTTACTTGCTGGGGGACAGAGGATACCCTTGCCTCCCCTATATGATGACACCCTACCCTGATCCTGAGCCCGGACCACAGACACGCTTCAACCGGTCTCACAGCAGAACACGGGCCAAGGTGGAGATGACAATAGGCATTCTGAAGGCGAGGTTTCAGTGTCTGCGTGGGCTCAGGGTCACTCCAAATAGAGCATGTGACATCACAGTTGCTTGTGTGGTACTTCACAACATTGCCACAATAAGAGGAGAGAGGCATCCCCCCTGTCCTGATGAAGATGACCTAGAACAACACCCAATGAATCTGGCAGACCACAGAGATGGCAGAAGGCTTAGAGACATGATTTGTCAAAATCACTTTATTTAATGTGTTCTATTTCTTTATGTCCTGAAATAAAAGAGACATGACAGATTTGTATTTATTGCTTTATACACACACAAAAAGAAATAACAGATTCATGTTCACACATGATTCTCACCTTAAGGCGATGCTCCAGTAGTTCTATTTCAAGTTTGTCCTTTTTAATGGCCAGCCTTTTCTCCTCTATCTGAAGCTGTATAAGGTCCATTTCCATGTCAGTTTTTTTAATTTGCCTTAATAGATGGACCTTATACAGCTCCTTTGCAGACAACTAGGAAGGCAAAGTAAATAAGATGGTTAAAGAAGAAAATCTGCCACATAGTAACATTATGTAAATAAGCACAAAAAGGGACAAGTTCTTACACTGCTAAGATTATGTGTAGAGGTAGATGGACCATCATTTGCATGTACATCCCCAGCTAGATTCTGTCACAGGACAAATTACACATTTTTCACTCCATCTAAAAAGCTATGCATTGTCCAGTATATGCATCATACCTCTGTGGGTCTCCCAGCACTTTCTAATTCTGTCACAGCAGATGTGGTCTCTTCATCATAATCATCATCATCATCCTAGAGTGGAAATATGCAAGGTTACTTTGTCTGGCAGACAAAGTGAAAGATCTAAAAGCAACTGGTTCTTAAAATGCATCACTAACAATTGTGACAGACTGTGTGGTTTCAGGAGGATCCAATAATACAATGCGTCCATCAGCAACTGCAAGAAAAAAAAGATACTCAATGTGTAAATTACTTAAGTATGACAGCCACTGAATAAAGGCATTAGGAACATGCAAGAATAAAAAAACAGATTACTGTATACAGCATATGCTGTGAAATAGAATATGTATCCACAATGCACAAGTGAAACAATGACTGCATTTGGGAAGCATTTAGCCTTCTTCCTAATGACAAGAGTTAATGATCGTTTTGTCCAAACGTATGCTAAATAATCATAAGTACTAATATGGTATACCTACATTGTACCAAGTCACTTGAGTTGTTGTGGGAGGTAGCTAAGTCTGACGAAGTTCCCTCTGGAATACCATCAACCACAGGGCGACCTTTATTAAGTGAGAGAGCCAACTCCTCAGATGGGGTGAGAGGAGGTGGAGGTGGACCCCCGCCAGTTAGACGGGCCTCAGCCTTCTTTCTATTAGCTATATAGGAAGAATACTGTAAAAGTAACTTAAGACATTGATCTTACAACAGTTAAAATAAAATATTACCTTTTTGGAGAATGTTTTTGTGTTTCATTTTGACTTGGGAAAGAGTTATTTTGGCTCCAGAAGGATTACACCTTATAAAACAAGAGGCCTAAATATTTCTTGTCAATATACATTGCACTGTATTCTTAAGAAACTGATGTAGAGAAAAGTAAATGCTTGTCGAGTCATGCCACATGCTCAAAAAGACAATTGTTCAACTTTGCAAATTAACAAAAGAAAGGCAAGCATATTTAAAATGTAATAAAAAAAAACGTACGCATTTACTCTGTCAGTTATTTTTTGCCAAGCCAATTGTCTTTCCCTCGCATATGCAGCTGTATTGCTTTTTTCATTATAATGGGCTTGAACTCCTCATAAGCCAACATTAAAACTTCTAACTCTGCTTCGGAGAAGTAGGCGGCACGCAACTTTTCACCCTTAGTTTCCATGGTGACTCCTGAATTCCGCGTTCCATTGAAAATGCCTTTATATGTTTGCCGTGCATGCGCATTAACTCGAGGTTATTAGCAGTAGGTTGATTAAACTAACTCGACACAGGTGTTTTGGAACTGACATACCCCGAGTAAGCAGGTTATGGGTTAATCAACCCAGAGTTCAGGGTTAATCTGATGGTAAGTTAACCCAGCTTTCTGGAATACACCCCTGGTCTGAAAGTATAAAATAACTTTGAAAAGCTTGACATTTGAAGGTTTTAGTCAGAGAACGTAAAAAAAAACCCCAATTTGAACATTGAACATGCTATTAGCATGTATTAGCGTGAATGAATGAATGAGGCATTTATATAGCGCTTTCATATGTACTACTGTACGTACACCCTGTACCACTGTACGCTTTACAATCATATCAGGGTTTGTAACAGTTGCTAACATGTAGCTAGCATTATTTAACACATTACTAGCACGTTTTAACATGTTGCTAGAATAAGTTAACATGTTTTGTTAACAAGATTTAACATGTTCCTAGCATGATTTAGCCTATTGCTAGCATGTTTAACATTTTAACATGATCTACCACAAAGATGGCATGGATTAACATGTTGATAACATCATCTACCACAAAGCTAGCATAGATGAACATATTTTTAGCATGATTTAACACATTGCTAGCATGGATTACCATGTTGGTAACATGATTTACCACAACGTTAACTTGTATTAACATATTGCTAGCATGATTTATTTAACACATTGCCAACATTTTAGCATGTTGCTAACACAAATTAACACATTGCTAACATGGTTCTATCATGATTTAGCACATTTCTAGCATAAGTTAACGTTTTGGTTTATTTTTTTTATTTTTTACTTCATTGGAATGGTACGAAACTGTGTGAACACCGTGAACACACACACACACACACACACACACACAAATCACGGACATGACTGGAACAGGTTAAACGGTCCTGTAAACAATAGTCACTGAAACGAGCACATTGGAAATGAATGAGAGACGAGTTTCCTCTAGTGGAAGCGTTTGGAACTGCAGCCGAACAACATCTCACTGGAAGATCATTTACTGAGAGATCAGACTCACATCTGGAGCACAGCTGGTTTAGGTTTAGTGCTTTGAATTTCTCTATAGAGGGGTTTCACGACGCGTCATCAATCCGGAAGTCAGCCATTTTGGAGGCACAGAACGTAAATAATGCCACTGACCTGAATGGACTCGCAAATTTGGCTGATTATTGCTGCTGAAAAATGGTCGAGTTTTGGTCTGTACCAATCGGTCACTACGGGAAAAAACATGTCGAGTGCTATAGACTGTCAAAAGTTAAAGAGGAGAGTGCAAAAAACTGATGAAAGAAGGCTTTTGTGATTGAGAGAGGTACAGCATCAGACACGTATAAATGAAGCGTTGACTATGGCTAAAATGTCGACGTAGTTAACTATGGCTACATTCACACTGTCAGTTCAAATCCGATTATCTTTGTATCAAATTGGAATCTGATCTAAAATGATGTCCACACTGTGTATCGCAACTGTTCAGATCCGACGTGTGTGTCCATGCATGTTATTTGGTAATATGGCAGTGACTTTGCGGTGATGGAGGGCGTTGCATTTGCAATATAATGTTAGATGTTGTCTTATTTAAATGTTACAACATGGAAATGTGTAGCCGCCGCGCTGGACTACTGCTGCAGAACTGTAGGAGGCTGGGATGTACTGCTTTCCCCCACGCTCGTCTGCGCCGGTTTCAGAAATAATAATTTTCTGCTCGTCCGGCACTTTGCAACAACACAGCATTGTTTCGGCAGTGACTTTCAGCATGTTTCCTATAAATGACGTTTGCATTTTAAGACATACCACGCTAAATCCGATCGTTCAGACTGAGGCTAATGTCCTGATATGTGATTTGAATAGGATTTCAAACCACAAATGGATGTAACTTGAAACGGATTTCATGTGCTTTTTTGGACTGACAATCTGAACGTATCCTATGTCGGGATAATAAATAGATGGAAGAATTGCAGTAATGTTACGTGCTAGAGAAGCCAAGTTAACTCGTTCGGATCTTTACCACATATTAACTTTAGTTTGTCAAAATGTTGCGCTCTCTCCTGCTTCCCAAGTCATTCTCTATATGATTTCGCACCTACCACGTGTTTTTTCCGTGGTTTATTAGTGTAACAATGTGTTCAGTAGTACATAAACTGTGCAATCCATGTTGTTTACATCCGAGTGCCTCCATAATGGCCGCGCATCCGGGTTACCGCCCAGAACGTTGGTGAAACCCCTCTATAGTATCCAGCTGCAGACCCGCAGCACCACCAGTTTCAGACATAGACAGTAATAGAAATGGACAGAGCGATCTCATTGGAACTCAGTTGAGACAGTTGAAGCCCACTTTTAGCGATTTTTGAGCACTTCCGTTCCTGACGCGCAGACTCAGACCGACTCAAACTAAGCTTGATGACGTGAGTAACCTGTCTGACAGACGTTAATCTTCTAGTAGCTGTGCGTGAAAACTGCCAACGTTAATCTTGCAGAGACGGTGAGCTTGAGCAAAGAGTTCTTTGGCGTGAGTGAGCAGGAGTAAGTATTCCGTTGCTTTTATGGACTCATTATCTATGGGCTTCTCCCTTGACGGGACGTCCCCCCGATTGCCTGCGAGCTTCTCCTCCTGTCTGTACGGTAATTTCTGTACAGCGCGACAGAGAGTCGAGTGGTTATGACGCAATCGTTAGCCTATTTTTACCAAAACTGTTTCTACGGGGCCATAATGTAACATAGAAGGTAATGGAGCCCTTTATACATTGTCGTGTTTCTTTAGAAATAAATAATGGACAAATGGAGTCTTTAAACGCCTCAGATGTAAAGTTATTCGTTGTCAAAGTGACGCCAAAATGAATGGGAGTCAATGGAAATGCTAACGCAAGTGAAGTTCTGCTACAAGATGGCGGCACCCAGCCGACTTCAACTTCCGGTCGATGGATTACCCCCTTGGTTTCAGAACCCCAGCGCCAGAACCGGAAGTAAGAGGCGGAGCTTACGTTCTAACACCAGCGCCAGGACCGGAAGTGAGGGGCGGAGCTTACGTTCTAAACCGAGTAACGCCACCTAACGTTTTGGAGCGTAATTTGCTTAGACACGAAACGGCATTATAACACACGAAACGTCATACTTTATACGTATTATAATGACACATTAAGGTATAGTACAATAAGCATTTTAAAACATTGATTTTGTGTAATATAATTGTATATAGTTATTCGTTTCATTGTATTATGAGAGTTACTTCCTGATCATGATGGTGAAAAATAATGCTTGAAACTTATGGGCATTTTATATAAAATATACTTTATTTCACAAGAACATGTGCAGCATGCATTTTTCTTTATGTAAAATAATGTCAAAAATCTAAAAAAGAGAGAAAATTCGGCATTGTTTTAAAAAGAAACAATAAAAATGTACCGTAAAAGTTAAAAAAATAGCCGAGTCCCAAATAGACGATTGTCTCTTTTACACGCCTGGTGTGGCTGCAGGTTTGGGTAAATAAAGGCCGGTCTCAAATAGAGGTCGGGTCTGTTTTTTAGTTTCAGGTTGTATTTCTAAAACCCGTCAGATCGTCCGCTTTTTGGCGGGCGTCCAAACAGGGCCGGCCCGAGGCATAAGCGAACTAAGCGGCTGCTTGGGGCCCCTTGGCCACCAGGGGCCCCCCCAATCGAGTCGAAAAATCGAAAAATATTTTTTTACATAACTTAAACAAGTGACATAA
The DNA here is from genome assembly GCA_030578255.1 of Tiaroga cobitis. Taxonomy (NCBI): domain Eukaryota; kingdom Metazoa; phylum Chordata; class Actinopteri; order Cypriniformes; family Leuciscidae; genus Tiaroga; species Tiaroga cobitis. The sequence continues at coordinate 53,280,857 of CM060592.1, read as the reverse complement.
ATGAATTAATTAATATGAATGAATGAATAGTTAAAGACAATAAAAGAAAATTCTGATTTCATGATCAATATAACTGCTGCTGTGTCTGTCAGCGTTCAAGTCATGCGCATAATCTAGACACCTCGCGCGTGCATAGACAATTCGTGCGCAACTGCGCATAGGCACGGACTCGCGGTAATGTTAACTTAAGCCATGTCACAAAAAAGGACGTGTCCCTCTGGTGCCGAAAATAGAACGAAGAAATTGACAGAGGAGGAGAAAAAAAAGAGCAAGATAAAAGTATGTTTGCATGATTACTTACGGTATGTTTTGTGCAGCAATTGAACCATTCCTATCTACGGCAAGCCCAGAGGGGAAAAATATATTGCACACACATATACAACGAGCGCCAGTATATCATTACCGGTATTATAGACTTTGTTGGATTCTGTCATGTGAGGGATTTAGAATAGAATGACTCGCTTAAAGTCCCCATGAATTCAAAATTGACCATACTTACTTTGTTTGCCTAAATTGGTCGTTTTGTGGTGAACAATTCATCCATGCAAGTGAATCCACACAAAAAAATTTTTTGGCTTCATAATCTTTAATCAAAATTTGAAATGTCCCCTCCCCTCTGCATTGGAGGACCTTCCCTGATGATGTAGGTTTGACGGTTTAGGTGTCTGCTTAACATCCGTAACCACTCCCCTCCAACTGACAGTAGACAGGCTGAATGAAAACACCTACTTTTCTAGATCCAATCAGGTGCTAGTTGGAAGAAAAGCCACGCCCACTAGTTTGCCTCATTTTGTATTCCGTTTCTCTCGGAAATACGTCACAACACTGGAGAACAGTCCTTTGCAACTTCCGGTTCACGGGGACTTTAACGAGCAGAGAGAGAGAGAGAGAGAGAGACCCGGCCGCGCGCTCGCACTCTCACGTCTTCAAACAACACGAGCGCTGTCTTGCTCTTTATTTGTCACATACCAGTTATAGTTCATACAACGAGCAGTGGAATGTAAGTCTGGTATTCCTATAGACTCACTGTGTAATAAAAAAATACCCTAAATATTATTTAAAAGATGCAACAATTTTAAATATTTTTAAATACTTGCAAAAATAACCATGCTTGTGTCATTGTCAACACCGGTAATTCCGCCCCTCCCTCACTTCCGGTTCTGGCGCTGGGGTTCTGAAACTGGTGGTGCTGCGGGTCTGCAGCTGGATATATCTCGATTTTCTTGCAGTTTTACAGTAAAACGTGTTTTGGAAAATAAATATTTCATATGAAAATTGTATTTTTGTGCATTTTTCATAACAATAAATGTATAATTTATAACTTTTTTTAAGTTCCCTTTTAAAACTATTTTCAAGTGTCGTCTTTAAAAGAGATCAAACTTCAGTCTGTCGCTCTAAAGCATTCTAGATTTATGACCGTTTAAGTTGGAAATTTAATTTTCATGTCTGTGCTCAGAAAGTAAATAGATTAAAAACTACTGCATAAATATAATTCAGTACTACAAAATCCCCTAAAAATACGAAATATTAAATAAAAAATATAGTACAATAATTTTTTTGAGAAAAAAAAAATGGGCGAACACGCGAATAGACTTTTAAGTCTTAATGTACAAAAGTTTTCACCCCCTCAATGACAGTCTATGGGACTTTTCGTAGGTTTGATTGTCCGTTTAACAAAATATGAAACTTGGATTTGTTAGAAAAGATCCCAGACAGTATCATAGTGTCGGCCCAGATCCGGCCCACATGTGGATCTCACACGTAATGGATCTGGGCCAGATGTGGGCCGGATCTGGGCCGACACTATGATGCTGTCTGCATACAGAAACCCGAGTCAGATCAGTCTGGGTTTGCAGCTTTTAAAGCTCTAAGAGGAGAAACTGCTTCAAATTTAGTCCGAGATGCTTAAATAATAAGCTAAATATGCAAAAAATGTGTGCTTAAAGTTTTCTAACTAATGCAGGAATAGTGATTTCGAACTCGTAGTGTCTTCTGTGGATTATCTGGTCCTCCTGTTTGGATCCGTGTCTTCTGCTTTCCTCGTTTGGATTATCTGTGTTTGTTGAATCAGATCATAATGCATGTGTTCCTGTGACTGGAGAAGAACCAGCATGATTTACACTCATCAACTCAGACATCAACAAGTTCAACCCTTTCTGAGTTCCAGTGTCATGCTGTCGGCTATGGAAGCGCATTTACACTGCATACGGAAAAAACACGCTTTTGTAAATCATAATTATGACATAAGTCATAGATATAATGAGTCATAATTATGAGATTAAAAAAAATTAAATTATGGATGTCATAATTATGACTTATTAAGACATTAACAACTTTTTAATCAAGTGACCTGAGCTAATTTAAAATGTTTGATCTAATAATTATTTCCATCACTTAAGACAAAAAAAAACATGCTTTAGTAAATCATAATTATCATATAAATCGAAATAATGATGTAAATTATAATTATAAAATTAAAAAGTTGAAATTCTGACAAAAAGTCAAAATTGACATGAGATTAAAAAGTAATGACTGTCATAATTATGACTTTTTGAGCCAATTTACACTTTTAAATCTAATAATTATGACTTTTTTTTTATTTTATTTTTATTTGCCAAATTTCAATTTACCAAAGCATAATTTTCTTATTTTGCAGTTATGGGCTTCCATTCAAAACTTGAACTTTATTATGTTTGTCATCATTGTCTGATGAACGTCTTGAGTGACACAACAAGGTTCTATTAGTTAACTAAAATAATTCTAAAGCAATTATTAATCTTACTTGATGTTAATGTCTACATTTACATCAATATTTGTATCTGTGGATGATATTATTTAATGGACCTGAGCTGACGTGAACAGCTGTATTTTTATTAATGGACTGAAAAATGGATAAAACATCAGAAATGAAAGATTGTAAGTGATGAACAGGCAGACATTTGTTGATCCATACAATATATTTGATCATGTACAATATGAACCAGTACAAGATGATTGTCTGGAATAAATATCACAGCACACCTCATATATTTACAGTATAAACAAAATATTAAAAACACGTGCAAACAATAAGACGGAAGGGAAAGCGAGTAAAGAATGAGCGATGCGAAGCTTTGGGTCGATGATGTCATTTCTTTGTATGTTACGATGTTTTAAATGTTGTACAATTTACACGACAAAGTAACGCTCATCATCAAACACTCGCGCGATCAATCTGTCCAGCACAGACACCTCATTAATATGCAAATGGCGCTCGTTAGAGACTGTGACATATTCATGAGGTTCTCATTCGTTTGTCATTTCAGAAGTAATGTTGTAATTACTTTAGTGTGTGTGAATAAACGACACTTCATTCTGGTGGATAAGAGCATAAAACACTTTTTTTTTTTTTTTAAACGTCTTGTTTTCCAGCAAAAATATCTAAACATTCAAAAATGTGTCACAAAAAAAAGTGAGTTTGTGCTTAAACCGAGAGCAAATATCTCCCAATGGAGAATAATGTTGTTTTTACTTTGAATTAAGATTCTTTTTCGGACTCTTGTTTTAATCGCAAACTCACTTCATCGTGAAATTGTGACGGTTCTTGGAATATTGCAGCATCTCTCTCTTCTCGGATGATGTGGGCGGGGCTATAACCTGTCACTCACATGAGATCAGCCAATAGCAAACCACAACCGTCCAATCAACTCCCCACAGACACAATCAAGCCCCGCCCACATGTGTTCCTGTTCCAGAAGCGTTTCACTCGATATACGACACGATAGAGGAGAAAAGACGAGTGAAATCATGATGACTTTAAATATCTTCAGTCATTTTGCTTCTTCTCCAGTAAATGTTTCTTGATTTAAGAATGTTTATATATTTTTTGCTGGAAAGCGAGACAGAAATAAGTGTGTATCGAAGCGCTGGAGAGTAGGACTGGATTCAGCGGGAAACAGACGCAGGAGTTGAATCTTCTCTTCATGAAGTCTTCATTTTAAAGATATACAAGCCGACTGTACACACACACACGTGCACACACACACACACACACACACACACACACACACTGCAGTCAGCCTGAGTTCAGATACTCCAGCGCCACTTCATAGCAGAACTTGTACTGATCCTGAAACAGACGAAACGACGTGAATTAGATCAAGTTCTGTACATGTATGCAAATTAGTACATCATTTAATTAGCTAATGCCTCATTTGCATATCCAAACATCAAATTTCAATACAAATTTTTTTGGTGAAATCTTGGCAACACTTTACAATAAGCTTCATTACTAACATGAACAATGAGCAATTGTTACAGTATTTATTAATCTTTGTTAATGTTAGCTAATACAAACACAGCTGTTCATTGTTAGTTCACAGTGCTTTAACTAATGTTAACAAGATTTTAATAATGTATTAGTAAATGTTGAAATTAAAATGAACAGAGATTAATAAATGGTGTATTAGTGCAGTTCATTATTAGTTGAACTAATGTTAACTAATGAACCTCGTTGTGAAGTGTTACCGTAATGTAAATGTGATCAGTCGATTGGGGAAAGTATGGCGAAGTCTATTAATCACATGTTTACTTTATTTTAATATCGTTTTATATAATATAAATTTTAGTAACATTTAACATTTATGAATCTGATCTCACTGAAGCTTTTTAACGTCCACAAGAGCGACTCGATAGTTCAGAACAAAACAATAATCGAGTCACAATATATCGCAATACAAGAATGCAACAATATGTATCATGGATAGTTCACCCAAAAAGAAAATTACTGTGTGAGTAAAAATGCAAGTTTTCAGAGTTTTAGTGTCAGTACTACATTAAACTACTATATATAATGTTGATGTTAATGTATAATAATGCAGTGTGTCCTGATAATGCCAGATGTCTGATGTTACCAGTAAAAACTGGCCGACATTATTTTAAATATATCTAGTCAGTGACAGTGAAACCATATTCATCTAAAATAATTCTGTATTCCCAGCTTCAGAATCATGAATATTGTTATTCTGGCGTCTCTATTGTCCTGCGTTGGGTTTCCAGCACTGAGTCCAAGACTATTCATTTACACACACAATGTGAAACCAAATTTAGCATTTAATCAACAGTACGTTTTTTGTTATGTCATATGTCTTGGAGTATCGCACTAATATCGTATCGTGAGTTCAGTGTCGTGAGATGTGTCGAATCGTGACCTGAGGGATCAGTGAACAACTAAACGTATCACTGTATTGGATCTGTGCATTCGCTCTTAAAGTGACAGCATCCTAATAAACCTGATGCCGTCTGCGTCATTAATGTGAAACGTTATGGTTATCGCTATTCCAGCTGGGTTGAACATATTTAAATCAGTTCTCATTTTATTGATCTGATTCCTGGATGCATTAGATGGAGCGGTACCAGAAGGTCCACCATGTTGGGCTTGTTGTTGCGCAGTGTTTTGACGGCGTGAAACACGTCGACGGATCGCTGGTGTCGAAGCATCTCACTCACGATACTGATGGCACAGAACGTCCCACTGCGCCCGCCACCGTTCCTGCGACACACACACACACACACACACGCGGTCAGAACACAGCAGATCACACGACATATTACTGATCAGAGTCACTGAGATTCAGCGTTTCAGCAGGAACACCTCATACACTCATAAAGGAAAATGTCAGTGTTTTTGTGGCATTGATAATAATCATAAATGTGTCTTGAGCATCAGATCCTCATATTAGAATGATTTCTGAAGGATCATGTGACACTGAAGACTGGAGTAATGATGCTGAAAATCACAGGAATAAATTACACTTTACTGTATATTCACATAGAGAACAGATGATCTACACTGGAGTAATATTACACTGTTTTTTATCAGCATTGGTGAGCAGAAGAGACTTCTTTCAAAAACATTAAAACATCTTAAATATTAAAAACGTGTAGGAACCGCTTGAGTTCAGTAGTTCGAGAGTTAAACCGGTTCATCATGGTTTACATGGGTCAAACATGATTTGTGCCGAATT
>CM060592.1:53264852-53269852 GCA_030578255.1 Tiaroga cobitis | reverse complement strand
GAAAATGAGAGAATAGAGTCTTTCATTTAAACTTCAGCAGAAAAAGAGTCGGTAAGTTTGATTCATTTCAGAGAATCCGTTCAAACTGCCCGTTTCAATGAATCGATTCAAATCTCTGAATAATAATTGTTCATATGTTTTGTCATGCATTAAAATGTTTAGTGTAAATATCGGTAAATACCGTTATGACAATGTATTGGTGCATATAAATGAGAACTATTAAATATGATTGTTTCTTTTGTGTTAAAATCATGCCTGGATTATTTGATGCTGTACTTCTTAAACATGTTGAATGTGGAGTGTGTGTGAAATGTTGGTTCTTCTGATCACTCTGAGGTCAGTTAAGAGCAAACACAGGATGAGTGTGAGACGGATCTGTGTGTGTGTGTGTGTGTTTGCTGAGGGCTTTATGGGCTTTAGACTCTCATGCGCTTTGATCCGGGGCTGTTCTGACAGAGCCTGAGGCTTCCGTCCCTACAGACACACACATGAATCTCAATCACTGTCTCACACACACACACACACACACCCACACACACACACACACACACACACACACCTCTCTGTGAGCGACCCGTCACCGTTCATTATTTATCATTCTGTCAGAATACTTCCTCACGGCCCACCATCCCTTGCTCCTCAACAGAGCCCGCCTTCAAAACTCATTCTAAAAAATCTTGGGTTATTTTTTCTACCCAAATCCTGGGTTGAGCCTTTTGGGTAATTTTTTTGGGTTATTTTTCCAGTGTTTGGGTAGTTTTTGTGTAACCCAGCTCCTGGGTCAGAACTAACAACCCAATGTTTGGGTAGTTTTTGTGTTACCCAGATCCTAGGTCAGACCTAACAACCCAATGTTTGGATAGTTTTTGTGTTACCCAGCTCCTGGGTCAGAACTAACAACCCAATGTTTGGATAGTTTTTGTGTAACCCAGCTCCTGGGTCAGAACTAACAACCCAATGTTTGGGTAGTTTTTGTGTTACCCAGATCCTAGGTCAGACCTAACAACCCAATGTTTGGATAGTTTTTGTGTTACCCAGCTCCTGGGTCAGAACTAACAACCCAATGTTTGGGTAGTTTTTGTGTTACCCAGATCCTAGGTCAGACCTAACAACCCAATGTTTGGATAGTTTTTGTGTTACCCAGCTCCTGGGTCAGAACTAACAACCCAATGTTTGGATAGTTTTTGTGTAACCCAGCTCCTGGGTCAGAACTAACAACCCAATGTTTGGGTAGTTTTTGTGTTACCCAGATCCTAGGTCAGACCTAACAACCCAATGTTTGGATAGTTTTTGTGTTACCCAGCTCCTGGGTCAGAACTAACAACCCAATGTTTGGATAGTTTTTGTGTAACCCAGCTCCTGGGTCAGAACTAACAACCCAATGTTTGGGTAGTTTTTGTGTTACCCAGATCCTAGGTCAGACCTAACAACCCAATGTTTGGATAGTTTTTGTGTTACCCAGCTCCTGGGTCAGAACTAACAACCCAATGTTTGGATAGTTTTTGTGTTACCCAGCTCCTGGGTCAGACGTTACCCAGGGATTGAGTTATTTATCGTGGGCTTTTTGCGCCCTCTTCAGGAGAGTGAAGTGCAGCTCCGTCAAAATGGTGCATGTCTTCAGTAAAATAGAGGTTTGTGTACATTTGATTTGATCTATAAATACGTTTTTGTTTTGTATATCGTTTAATTTTATGCAAAGCAACATACAGGAGCACGATGTGAGTCACGAGTGTCGCGTCGATCTTTTCGCGTGAAGGAAATGCCTTATGCCTTGCATAACATTTTATGATTAAATTAAAAAAAGATACAGAATATAATTACTTAGGATGTTAAAATATGTTGTCAGAACTGTACACGGATTGTTTATTGACAGGTTATGGAGTCACAGCATATTTCTGCTACGAGTGAAACGCAGGGCGGCGTCTGAAGTTATAAGTTCCTCCGCTGAACCCGACTCAAGCTCCGGCCCGAGATCCAGAGACGTTACAGTGGAAACGGTACAACGGAGACTGGTTAACTACACTCAAATTACCAATTCACAAAATTAACGGAATGCATAGCTGATATAAAAAATTGGATGACTAGTAATTTCCTACTACTAAATTCTGAAAAGACAGAGATTCTAATTATTGGAGAAAAAACTTCCACACGTAATAACCCAGAATACTGTCTAACACTTGATGGCTGGTCTGTTAAGTCTTCGTCGTCGGTTAGGAACCTGGGTGTGCTCTTTGATACCAACCTTTCTTTTGAACGCCACGTGTCTAGTATCTGTAAAACTGCATTTTTCCATCTTAAAAATATATCCAAAATACGCCATATGCTCTCATTGGGAAATGCGGAACAATTAGTCCATGCGTTCATGACCTCAAGGCTAGATTATTGTAATGCTCTACTGGGTGGTTGCCCTGCACGCTTAATAAATAAACTACAGCTAGTTCAAAACGCCGCAGCTCGAGTTCTTACCAGAACCAGGAAATATGACCATATTAGCCCGGTTCTGTCAACACTGCATTGGCTCCCTATTAAACATCGAATACATTTTAAAATATTGTTGATTACTTACAAAGCACTAAATAGTTTAGCTCCGCAGTACTTGAGTGAGCTCTTAACGCATTATAGTCCTTCACGTCTATTGCGATCTCAAAATTCCGGTCAGTTGATAATACCTAGAATATCTAAATCGACTGCAGGCGGTAGATCCTTTTCCTATTTAGCACCAAAACTTTGGAACAGTCTTCCTACCATTGTCCGGGAAGCAGACACACTCTGTCAGTTCAAAGCTAGACTAAAAACACATCTCTTTGACCTAGCATACACATAGCACACTATAGACTTCTATAAATTCAATGTTAGGCTGCATAGATTAGGTCAGCCGGAACTGGGAACACTTCCCTTAAATCTTGATGTACTCGCTACATCATAAGAAGAATGGCATCTACGCTAATATTAGTGTCTTTGTTTATCCTGAGGTTTTCCCGCAGCCTGCCGGATCCAGGCCGTGTCCAGATCTGACGAAGGAGATCCGCCTGGACCCGATGACAATGCAGTGCTGAAGTGTCCACTATCCTCTCCCTATGGAGGATCCCTTTCCCACTCTACAGATGAAGCGTTGTGAATTCCGGCTCGCGTACCCCGAAGTGATAAAATAAAACAAAATTCTGTATCAAAATTTATAGGCAAGAAAAGTAGTTTGTTTAGGCTGGGTTGTATGAATTATAAACCTGCGCACATATTTTAAAAAGCACATAACTATAGAATCAATTCTGAATGAGCATGTGAACGCCGTCAGCGTTAATCACAGGTTCGCGTTTAAAAAAGTCTGATCATTTCGACGGAGGTGAATCAATCAAAGTTAACTTTAGCTGGAAATAACATTATTCAAGAACCGCTATAATGCCAAAACAATCTGTTACCTTAAATTATATGTTTATCTCTGTAAAGCTGCTTTGGAACAATCCATTGTTAAAAGCGCTATATAAATGAAGATGACTTGACTTGACTCAAATTACTTCTAAACGTTTAATGTTTGCTTATAATATTTGTTAAAGAAGCTTAAATGTATGCAATATGTATTCAAAACTATATAAAATATGCTATCCTCTAAAATATGATAAAAACAATTAAGGAATTATCATGCAAACCAGTGGTTGTGTGGAGTATTTATTTAAAAAAGTTTAGAGAATTTAAGTTAATACGTAAACATTAATTCATGTATGAAGTAAAAAACAAAAAGAAGAAGCTACAGTAGTACTATGGTAAAAATTAATTAACCCAGTATGCTGGGTTAAATAAACAACCCGTTTTGCTGGGTAAAATTAACCCAACATGTGTTCTGTCCTATATTTACCCAGCCATTGGGTTGAAAACAACCCAAATTGGGTTGTTTTTAACCCAGTGTTTTTTAGAGTGAACCAATCAGATGCTTTTGACACGCATACCGTATTCTCTGTAAATCATGTTGCGTGTTTATCCTCCAGACGTTCAGACTGACCTGAGCGGGATCCACGTCGTTCAGCATGACGATAGACGTACAGTGATAGTCCAGAACCAGCCGCCAGAAATCCTTCACTGTGTTCGGCAAAGGATGCTGGGTAACGATGAACGCAGACGGCTGCTTGTAGCTCTGAGAGAGAAACACATCAGAGAGGTGAGATTGACATTCCCTGGGAATCGAACCCATGACCTTGGAGTTGCGAGCGCCATGATCTACTGTTTGAATTTGCATTAAAGGGGACATATCATGAAAATCAGACTTTTCCCGTGTGTCAGTGCTGTAATCGGGTTCTTCTACCGACACAGAACGTGAACAGTGAAACCCAGTAACTCTGTTCTGGTGAGTCTTTCACTGAGAGCATGTTATAAAATAAGCCGATCAGATTTCGCTCCTTCTGGCGTATGAAGAGGATCTTATTATAATATCACCGGCCCTTAATCTGCACGTTTACACACACCAGCGACATTGGGTTCGGCGAGCGCCGACAGAGACCAGTTCTAATGCACTGGAGAAGATCCAGCGACGCCTGAAACTGTTCTGTGGTTGAGCACAGACGACACTGAACACTATTGACCAGAACATGTCACCGCTGTCTTATTCGCCTTATTCACCTGGCGGCCATTTTGAAAACTCGAACGCCGTTGAGGGGTACACAAACCCGGAAGTTTGACTCCGACGCAGCAGCACCAGCAATGGAAACCTCTGTGTGGACCATCAATCTTTCCATGTATAATTGTATTGATCAGACTCAATCTGACTCCTGTACATCCTCCTCCTAGCTAGGAAAACTGATGTGATGTATCCCCTAGGTTAGCTTGTGACTAGAAGCTAAATACCACACACCGATCACGCCCGCGCCTGTTTCTCCCTCCCTCATTCACTCACTCACTCACTCACTCACACACACACACACAGAGTTCGATCGCGCCCGCGCCTCCATTTTTATACCGTGTAAGTTAACGTTATTGTCCGTGTAAATTCGTGCACCGAACCGTGACGCCGT
>CM060592.1:53247352-53259852 GCA_030578255.1 Tiaroga cobitis | reverse complement strand
TTGAGCATAGACCTGTTTAATTTCCAACTTTCCAAACTGTGGTGAATCTTGAATGCTTTAGAGTGACAGACTGAAGTTTGATCTCTTTTCAAAGACGACACTCGGCGGATTATTGCTGAAGTGAGAAAGTTTTAAAAAGTGAACTTAAAAAAGTTACAGAATTTTACGTTTATTGTTATGAAAAATGCACAAAAAAATTTATTTTAAAATTTTTGTATGAAATCTATATTTTCAAAAACACTTTTTACTGTAAAACTGCAATAAAATCAAAGCACTAAACCTAAACCAGCTGTGCTCCAGATGTGAGTCTGATCTCTCAGTAAATGATCTTCCAGTGAGATGTTGTTCGGCTGCAGTTCCAAACGCTTCCACTAGAGGAAACTCGTCTCTCATTCATTTCCAATGCGCTCGTTTCTGACCGCGAGGAGCACAAGTGACTATTGTTTACAGGACCGTTTAACCTGTTCCAATCATGTTCGTGATTTGTGTGTGTGTGTGTGTTTACACAGCAAGTGCCGAAACCTTTACCAACTTTCGTCCCATTCCGATGAAGAAAAAAAAAATGACAGTGATTACAGTGAGATCTTCATCACAGGGATACAGAAACCCGTCAGGAGTTGTCGCGCTCTTATAAGGGGAAGTGTGTGTGTTGCTGAGATGCTAACAGGTTAAACAGCGGCGGCGTGTTCGGCATGCAGGATCAGCAGGACTCCAGCGACGTAAAGCTTTTCTGTTCTAAAAGCCTCTTTGTTCATTCATGCCTATTTTTATCTCTGTTTTTTAAGGCAAGACGCCACAGGTGAAGAGAATAAAACTGAACTGCACTGCAAAAGATCAAGTTTTTCCTCTTGTTTTCCAGCACAAATATCTAAACATTCAAAAATCAAGATAAATTTACTGGAAGTCCCCCTGTAGTCAATAATTCCATCCCTTAAAACTCATGTTTCATCACCAAAATTACATTTAAATGTTTTTTGCTTGCAAAACATGTCTTCATGTCTTAAAATATCTTGAATGTAACTCGACACCCTCGCCTCATTTAGTATGCGCGGTGCTATGAATATGCAGATGAGCCCCGCCTCCACTCACTCACTCAGCTCAGAGATCCACTGGTTGACGATCACACGTTGATCTGATTGGTTACAAGGTCGTTTGTGACGTCAGAAACACCAGCGATTTCAAACCGTGTGTTTGAGACTGTCTTTGGTTCACTGCAGTTTTAAGCAGGAAATACTCAGCAATGCTGTCGACTTATGAACTTACACACGGTGTGTCTTAAAGCGTATTACACACACCACATACACACATAAACAAGCTTGAGTTTCCCCACAGCGGGACTTTAAGTATTTTTGCTTCTCAAGTAAATGCATCTTTAAGAGGGTTTGTCCTAAAACTCTAACCTAAAATATGAATATTAATAAGAATTAATATAATGCAAATATAAATCAAAATGTAACCGATAGCAGTGACGTCCCTGAACTGTGATTATCATCCATTCTCTCGTCGTTTACTCGACAGGCTCAATCAGGCAAAGGTGAAAAGGCCAGAGGTCAAAGGTCAAGTCAGCTTTATTTATACAGCGCTTTCTACAACACAGAGTGTTTCAGAGCAGCTTTACAGAGATAACATGAGAATAATGCAATAGAGTTTGTTTCCAGAAGACAATAGCGTCACAGTCCAGCTTAAGTAAGTTCAGTCATGCTTCATTTTTGCTGTGAAAAAGTTATTAATTTAGTTTGTTTATATATATGGTGATGTCATCGTGATGTCATCGTCCAGCTCAGTTCAGTTCTCATATAATGGTGTCAAAGCGTGATCAATAATATTGTTAAATATTAAATTAAATGTCCCAGACTAAACAAGACAAAAGCCGAAGGCGACAGAGGAACCGAAACTCCATCAGACACAGAATGGAGAAGTAAAAACCCTTGTGAGAAACCAGACTCAGTCTCCGTTCTCCTCTGGCCAACGAGCCAACAGTGTGTGATTATGATTATGATTATGATTATGATTCAGGCAGCATTACAGGTCAGAGGTCAGATTGGAGCAGAACATTTAGAACATTATCATCCAGATTCTAATAAGATGAGAAGGTGTTTACACATCAAACCCTAGAGTCATAAACATGTGTTTATCACATCTAAACACACACACACACACACACACACTCTACCAGTCAAAAGTTTAAATTTTTGGCCGGATTGGATCAGAACATTCGGTGTTGTGTGAGAAGCAATACCTCGGTCTGCACCATGTTGACCCTGCGTGACCTCAGCTCCCGCACGCAGTTGTAGATGTCGACCACGCCCTCGCGCTCCGCCATGTCCAGCATGATGTCAATCACGATGAAGCAGCCGGTTCGCCCCGCCCCCGCGCTGTCAGCCGGCCAATCACAACACAGATCCAGATGCAACAAGTCAAGTCAAGTCATCTTCATTTCTATAGTGCTTTTAACAGTGGATTGTTTCAAAGCAGCTTTACAGAGATAAACATGCAAATTAAAGCAACCATATGGAAGCGTCTGGGATGGTAAATAAATGCTACATTCACTCACATGATGTCAGAAGTTTTGTTATAATATAATATAATATAATATAATATAATATAGTGCTGAGCAACGATTAATCACGATTAATTGCATCCAAAATAAAAGTTTGTGTTTCCATATATGTGTGTGTGTACTGTGTATAATTATTTTGTATATATTTTGTATACATTTTTCCTCGAATATATACATGCATGTGTGTGTATCAAAATAAGTATACATAATGCACACATATATTATGTAAACAACACAAACTTTTATTTTGGATGCGATTAATCATTGCCCAGCACTAAATATAATATATTATAATGATATAATATAATATAATATAATATAATATAATATAATATAATAGGATTGTATAAAGCGCTATAGAATTAAAGCTGAGTTTATGGCGCGCAGATCACGTGACTGCAGACGGGGATGATGTCACGTGACTGCAGAGGGGGATGATGTCACGTGACTGCAGAGGGGGATGATGTCACGTGACTGCAGACGGGGATGATGTCACGTGACTGCAGACGGGGATGATGTCACGTGACTGCAGACGGGGATGATGTCACGTGACTGCAGAGGGGGATGATGTCACGTGACTGCAGACGGGGATGATGTCACGTGACTGCAGACGGGGATGATGTCACGTGACTGCAGACGGGGATGATGTCACACACCTGCAGTGGACCACGATGGGCCCGGCGTTGAGCGGGGACTTGGCTTTGACCCGGCGGATGAATCCCAGGAGACCCGTGGAGTGATACGGCACGCCGTGATCCGGCCAGCCCGTGAAGTGGAACTGACTGATTTCTCTGATCTCGTGAGCTCCTCGCTGCACACACACACACACACACGCACACACACACACACACACACACACGCATCATTACTGTGTTCAACTCAAGTTAATCTTCAATCAGAATAACAGCGACATCTCTTCTCTGATGATGTGGGCGGGGCAACCTGTCACTCACATGAGATCAGCCAATAGCAAACCACAACCATCCAATCAATTTCTCACAGACACAATCAAGCCCCGCCCACAATTGTTCTTGTTCCAGAAATGTTTCACTTGGATTCTATCTATCTATCTATCTATCTATCTATCTATCTATCTATCTATCTATCTATCTATCTATCACTCATATATATGGCACAATAGGGAAGAAAAACTAGTGAATCTTCTCTTTCATGACTTTAAAAGCTTGAGTTGCTCTAAAGCATGAGTGTTTGTAAAGAGTGTTTGTAAAGAGTGTTTGTAAAGAGTGTTTGTAAAGAGTGTGTTTGTAAAGAGTGTGTTTGTAAAGAGTGTTTGTAAAGAGAGTTTTTGTAAAGAGTGTGTTTGTAAAGAGTGTTTGTAAAGAGTGTGTTTGTAAAGAGTGTGTTTGTAAAGAGTGTGTTTGTAAAGAGTGTTTGTAAAGAGTGTGTTTGTAAAGAGTGTAAAGAGTGTGTTTGTAAAGAGTGTGTTTGTAAAGAGTGTGTTTGTAAAGAGTGTGTTTGTAAAGAGTGTGTTTGTAAAGAGTGTGTTTGTAAAGAGTGTGTTTGTAAAGAGTGTGTTTTTGAAGAGTGTTTGTAAAGAGTGTGTTTGTAAAGAGTGTGTTTGTAAAGAGTGTTTGTAAAGAGAGTTTTTGTAAAGAGTGTGTTTGTAAAGAGTGTTTGTAAAGAGTGTGTTTGTAAAGAGTGTTTGTAAAGAGTGTGTTTGTAAAGAGTGTGTTTGTAAAGAGTGTGTTTGTAAAGAGTGTTTGTAAAGAGTGTTTGTAAAGAGTGTGTTTTTGAAGAGTGTTTGTAAAGAGTGTGTTTGTAAAGAGTGTGTTTGTAAAGAGTGTTTGTAAAGAGAGTTTTTGTAAAGAGTGTGTTTGTAAAGAGTGTTTGTAAAGAGTGTGTTTGTAAAGAGTGTGTTTGTAAAGAGTGTGTTTGTAAAGAGTGTTTGTAAAGAGTGTGTTTGTAAAGAGTGTAAAGAGTGTGTTTGTAAAGAGTGTGTTTGTAAAGAGTGTGTTTGTAAAGAGTGTGTTTGTAAAGAGTGTGTTTGTAAAGAGTGTGTTTGTAAAGAGTGTGTTTGTAAAGAGTGTGTTTTTGAAGAGTGTTTGTAAAGAGTGTGTTTGAGAAGAGTGTGTTTGTAAAGAGTGTGTTTGTAAAGAGTGTGTTTGTAAAGAGTGTGCTTAAGAAGAGTGTGTTTGTAAAGAGTGTGTTTGTGTGTTTGAGAAGAGTGTGTTTGAGAAGAGTGTGTTTGTAAAGAGTGTGTTTGTAAAGAGTGTGTTTGTAAAGAGTGTGTTTGTAAAGTGTAAAGAGTGTGTTTGTAAAGAGTGTGTTTGAGAAGAGTGTGTTTGTAAAGAGTGTGTTTGAGAAGAGTGTGTTTGAGAAGAGTGTGTTTGTAAAGAGTGTGTTTGTAAAGAGTGTGTTTGAGAAGAGTGTGTTTGTAAAGAGTGTGTTTGTAAAGAGTGTTTGTAAAGAGTGTGTTTGTAAAGAGTGTTTGTAAAGAGTGTGTTTGTAAAGAGTGTGTTTGTAAAGAGTGTTTGTAAAGAGTGTGTTTGTAAAGAGTGTTTGTAAAGAGTGTGTTTGTAAAGAGTGTGTTTGTAAAGAGTGTGTTTGTAAAGAGTGTGTTTGTAAAGAGTGTTTGTAAAGAGTGTGTTTGTAAAGAGTGTTTGTAAAGAGTGTGTTTGTAAAGAGTGTGTTTGTTAAGAGTGTGTTTGTAAAGAGTGTTTGTAAAGAGTGTGTTTGTAAAGAGTGTTTGTAAAGAGTGTTTGTAAAGAGTGTTTGTAAAGAGTGTGTTTGTAAAGAGTGTTTGTAAAGAGTGTGTTTGTAAAGAGTGTGTTTGTAAAGAGTGTGTTTGTAAAGAGTGTTTGTAAAGAGTGTGTTTGTAAAGAGTGTTTGTTCCTCACCTTCTCCACTGCAAACGTTCTGATCACGTATTCGGACAGAAGTTGTGTTTCGATGAGCGTGACCTTGACGTCTCTGTAGATCTCGGTGTCGTCAGGCCAGTATTTACAGCATTTCACCTGAGACACAAACAGATTGTGATCAGAGCTCAGGTTCGAGGCCGGCTCGCGACCGCATCAAGCCACTTCTACCACATTTATATTTTATAACTGATTAAATATGGCAAGTTTTTTATTTATTTATTTATGTAATGCATGTTTATTTAAAATGAGAATGCTTTTATTGTCATTGCACAATTAACTTGCAGTACATAAATTAAATATTAGATATTTTAGAAATATTAGGGAACTCAGTATTAAATGAAGCAGGTTTATGCTTTGCATAAAAGTGATTAAAAAAAGGTAGATATTTCACACCTTAATCATTACCAACAGATTTTGTCAGTAGAATAATGATACTGGTTACAATTAATTATTTGGAGCTTCTTATAAAATAATAAAATAAAATAACACAACACAAAATAAAATGAAAAAAATTGAATAAAATAAAATAAGGTAATATTTTAGCTTGAATTAATCTGAGTTCACACAACTGACTCATTTTCCAAAAGAGTATTTGTAAACATTTTAAAAGTATTTTTTTTACAAACAAGAATAATAATTAAATTAAAATATGTGTCCAAACATGTTTACAGTAATAGGCCATATGATAGTTACAATTAACTTTTGAAGCTTCCCTAAAAGTGTTTTAATGAAAATAAAATAAAAAGTTAAATATTTGGAGCTTCCTAATAAAAATAAATAAATAAATAAATAAATAAAATACAAAATAAAATGCAAGTTAGGTATTTTTTTAGGTATTTTATTTCTATATTCGTGACATCAGCTAATGAATACAAAAATAAAGATATAAAACAATTGAAGCAATAGATATAATTTGAATAAAATAAAGTGAATGCATTAAAAGCGAGATACCAGGAAAAGTTGATGTGCAAGTGCGATCAGTTTTGATTTGAAAAGATTTTAGATTTCTACGCTTTCTGAAGAATATGTGAATGATGCATTAATGATCATATGGACATCGGTGTGCGCTTGAGTCCTCAGAAACGCTGGAGCGAAGCGTCTGACCTTTCGAGCTCAGTTTCAGATGTCACCTGATCACACGAGTGATTAACAGATGTATTGATCTAGAACTCTCCGGCTAACAGATCGATACGCTGAGGATCATGAGAGAATGATGGACTCGTCCTCAACAGCATTAGCTCTCGCTGATTCACTCGCCCACTGCTTAATCACTCACAACATCTGTAACCATAGCAACACAGGTGTCTGCGGTAACCAGGGTAACCGCAGGTAAACGATATTAAGAGGTGCGTATGTTTCTGAGAAACACTTACAGCATTTGCGGCCGCTTCATTTAATAACTGTAAAATGTCAAGTGATGAAACCATCTAATAAAAGCAGGGAGAAATCGGTACGCTTTTAATTAATGTGGGTTCATTATTTTCAATAACAAAATCAAATAAAATGATATAAAATAGAATAGAATAACACAACACAAACTAAAATAAAACACGACAAAATTAAATAGTAAAATAATTGAAATGAAATAGAATAGAATAAAATAAAACTACAGAACGCAAACGTTTTTAATAAATAAAATAAAATAATAAATTAAAATATAATATAATCAAATTAAATAGAATCAAATTAAATAACACAAACCAAAATAAAATATATACAAAACAAAACAACAAAATAAAATAAAATAAAAGCCAGTTAGATATCACACACCTAACGCAATATTCTTAATGGAAATAAAAAGGCGTTTTTTTTACAAAGAAGTATTTCTATCTAGTATTAAATCTGGTAGGCTAAATGATAATAGTTTTGATTGATTATTTAATGCATCTTTAAAAGAAAACAAATCTAATCATTAAACTCCAAAGCCACTGAGCTGGACGATGACAACTGATGTACTTTACACAGTTATTGAGCCGAACTGAACTGTGAATCTGCTTTAAAACAATCTGTACTGCATAAAGCGCTGTAGAAATAAAGATCACATCCCGAGTCAATGAACCTGCACTTCATTAATCAACACCTGGAATGTCTGTCAACCAATCAGAATGAAGAACTCCACCAATAGAGCGCCTGGCGGGTTTCCTCGTCTCCTGACGACTGTCGAATCTCTCAGGGATGTAATTCACACATTAATGTTCTCATTCACACATTACGCACAGATAAATGAGTTCTGCACTTCCAGATGTGACATCGATACCCGGACCGGATCAGAAGACGTCTGGAATGATCTTCAGCGTCAACTCCATTACAGTGCGTCAAACAAAACCTCATTATGTGGCAATATAATCCAGCCAGCAGAGAAACACCAGCACTAATAACTCTCACACTGGAGAGTGTTGCTTTCCAAGCCAATACTGCGCGAACAAACATGAGCACGACTCATAGACAACATGATTACAAAACTCACTTTGCAGTATGAGCGAGAGAGAGAGCGAGCGAGAGCGAGAGAGAGAGAGAGAGAAATTTTTTTATACACGATTTCTGTATTATAATCCATTTTATTTTATTTATTCATCTTTATTTATTTCATTATTATTGTTTTATGTTATCAGTATTATTATTTTTTTGCTATATCTAGCCATGAATATACATAATATTATATATATTTTTTTATTTTATTTAATTATTTTTTTCTGAACTAAATATTCTTAATCATTTTCTATGTTGTTTTGATGCTTTGGTAATACAATTTTTTTTTTTTTTTGTCATGCATATAAAGCTTTCTGAATTGAGAGAGAGAGAGAGAGAGAGAGAGAGAGAGAGAGAGAGAGGAGAGAGAGAGAGAGAGAGAGAGAGAGAGAGAGGGAGAGAGAGAGAGAGAGAGAGAGAGAGAGAGAGAGAGAGAGAGAGAGAGAGGGGGAGAGAGAGAGAGAGAGAGAGAGAGAGAGAGAGAGAGAGAGAGAAGAGGAGAGAGAGAGAGAGAGATGAGAGAGAGGGAGAGAGAGAGAGAGAGAGAGAGAGAGAGAGAGAGAGAGAGAGAGAGAGGGAGAGGAGAGAGAGAGAGAGAGAGAGAGAGAGAGAGAGAGAGAGAGAGAGAGAGAGGAGCATATGGAAAACAATGTGAATTGTGACACTTTGAGTGCGTAAATTAATTTTCTCCACCATCATAAAGTGGGAATGTAATTGGACACACAGCGACTCCGCAGATCCTCTGGGATTATATGACGGAAAACACATTGTATTATTTCAGAAAATAGGATGGAATTCTGTGTGTCTGCATGTGTTGGTCTTAATGGTGTTACTTACAGAATTACAGGCAAACCAAAAACTATTCAGACACCAGACATAATGTGATATTTTTTACTAGTGTGATCAGGGGACACTAGAGTTCATTTATGTAAATGAGGAGGGCAAAATAAAGTAAACTGTGACATATTATACCCCCAAAATTCTTCATACAGTGACTACCAGTGACATTTATAACAACTTGGAACCAAAAATTATTCAGACACTTTGACCTGATCATGTTTTTGCTGAAGTGTTTTCTCTGTAATTGCTCATTCTCTTTTAAAAGACAAAAAACAAAAAAGACAAACAGGATTTGATCTCCTACTGAACAGTCAAAGAGGGAAGAAGAAAAGAAGAGTACAATTAGGCTTGGAGGACAAATAGAGTGTCTTCCACATAGCAGTGGAAATAAATACCAAATTCCTAAAAATATGACCATGAGGTACATAGGTAGATAATAAATATAAGAGGCCCAAGACAGAGCCTTGAGGAACACCAAGTGAGACGGACACCAGTAATACCAATAGACATAAATCCATCTAAAAGAACTTGATTACATCGAAGGCTGCTCTTAGATCAAGCAAGAATAGTATAGTTTAAGAGTCCAGAATCATTGGTAACTTTAACCATGATGGTCTCTGTACTATGTAATGGATGGAAACCAGGAGGAGGGAGGAGGAAAGCAAGGAAGGAAGGAAGTGAGGAAGAAAGGAAGGAAGAAAGGAAGGAAGTGAGGAAGAAAGGAAGGAAGAAAGGAAGGAAGTGAGGAAGAAAGGAAGGAAGAAAGGAAGGAAGAAAGGAAGGAAGTGAGGAAGAAAGGGAAGGAAGAAAGGAAGGAAGTGAGGAAGAAAGGAAGGAAGAAAGGAAGGAAGTGAGGAAGGAAGAAAGGAAGAAGTGAGGAAGAAAGGAAGGAAGAAAGGAAGGAAGTGAGGAAGAAAGGAAGGAAGAAAGGAAGGAAGTGAGGAAGAAAGGAAGGAAGAAGGAAGGAAGTGAGGAAGGAAGAAAGGAAGGAAGAAAGGAAGGAAGGAAGTGAGGAAGAAAGGAAGGAAGAAAGGAAGGAAGTGAGGAGTAGAGCAAGAAGGAAGAAAGGAAGGAAGGAAGGGAATGGAGGGAGGGAGGAAGGGAGCAAGGAAGGAAGGAAGGGAGGAAGAAGAAAGAAAGGGAGGGAGGAAGGAAGGAAGGGAGGGAGGAAGGGAAGAGTAAAGCAAGGAAGAAACAGATACACAGTTGTCTCTGTGTTTTGATCTCCAGCAAAACAATTTCATCCATCAGGATACAAACCTATTCTCTCTCTCTCTCTCTCTCTCTCTCTCTCTCTCTCTCTCTCCCCTCTCTCCCTCTCTCTGCCCTGGAGCATTCATCTAATCTCCCCCAGAATGCCTGAGTTGTGCGCGGACACAGATGTGTGTTTATGGGTGTCCGTGGGGAAGCCACTGCCCACATCAGATCAGCCTCGTATAACAGACGCCCGCGGCTCCACACATCTGCATCTCCCACTCGTCTGCATCTCCACTCGTCTGCATCTCCACTCGTCTGCATCTCCACTCGTCTGCATCTCCACTCGTCTGCATCTCCACTCGTCTGCATCTCCACTCGTCTGCATCTCCACCCGTCTGCATCTCCACCCGTCTGCATCTCCACCCGTCTGCATCTCCACTCGTCTGCATCTCCACTCGTCTGCATCTCCACTCGTCTGCATCTCCACTCGTCTGCATCTCCACTCGTCTGCATCTCCACCGCCTGCATCTCCACACGTCTGCATCTCCACTCGTCTGCATCTCCACTCGTCTGCATCTCCACTCGTCTGCATCTCCACTCGTCTGCATCTCCACCCGTCTGCATCTCCACTCGTCTGCATCTCCACACGTCTGCATCTCCACTCGTCTGCATCTCCACTCGTCTGCATCTCCACTCGTCTGCATCTCCACCCGTCTGCATCTCCACTCGTCTGCATCTCCACTCGTCTGCATCTGCACTCGTCTGCATCTCCACGCCTGCATCTCCACTCGTCTGCATCTCCACTCGTCTGCATCTCCACTCGTCTGCATCTCCACCTCGTCTGCATCTCCACTCGTCCCGCATCTCCACTCGTCTGCATCTCCACTCGTCTGCATCTCCACTCGTCTGCATCTCCACTCGTCTGCATCTCCAGCCGTCTGCATCTTCACTCGTCTGCATCTCCCACTAGTCTGCATCTCCACTCGTCTGCATCTCCACTCGTCTGCATCTCCACTCGTCTGCATCTCCACCCGTCTGCATCTCCACTCGTCTGCATCTCCACTCGTCTGCATCTGCACTCGTCTGCATCTCCACCGCCTGCATCTCCACTCGTCTGCATCTCCACTCGTCTGCATCTCCACTCGTCTGCATCTCCACCCGTCTGCATCTCCACTCGTCCCGCATCTCCACTCGTCTGCATCTCCACTCGTCTGCATCTCCACTCGTCTGCATCTCCACTCGTCTGCATCTCCACTCGTCTGCATCTTCACTCGTCTGCATCTCCCACTAGTCTGCATCTCCACTCGTCTGCATCTCCACTCGTCTGCATCTCCACTCGTCTGCATCTCCAATCGTCTGCATCTCCACTCGTCTGCATCTCCACTCGTCTGCATCTCCACTCGTCTGCATCTCCACTCGTCTGCATCTCCACCGCCTGCATCTCCACTCGTCTGCATCTCCACTCGTCTGCATCTCCACTCGTCTGCATCTCCACTCGTCTGCATCTCCACTCGTCTGCATCTCCACCGCCTGCATCTCCACTCGTCTGCATCTCCACTCGTCTGCATCTCCACTCGTCTGCATCTCCACTCGTCTGCATCTCCACTCGTCTGCATCTCCACTCGTCTGCATCTCCACACGTCTGCATCTCCACACGTCTGCATCTCCACTCGTCTGCATCTCCACTCGTCTGCATCTCCACCGCCTGCATCTCCACCGCCTGCATCTCCACTCGTCTGCATCTCCACTCGTCTGCATCTCCACACGTCTGCATCTCCACCGCCTGCATCTCCACCGCCTGCATCTCCACTCGTCTGCATCTCCACTCGTCTGCATCTCCACACGTCTGCATCTCCACACGTCTGCATCTCCACTCGTCTGCATCTCCACTCGTCTGCATCTCCACCCGTCTGCATCTCCACTCGTCTGCATCTCCACTCGTCTGCATCTCCACTCGTCTGCATCTCCACCGCCTGCATCTCCACTCGTCTGCATCTCCACTCGTCTGCATCTCCACTCGTCTGCATCTCCACTCGTCTGCATCTCCACCGCCTGCATCTCCACTCGTCTGCATCTCCACTCGTCTGCATCTCCACTCGTCTGCATCTCCACTCGTCTGCATCTCCACTCGTCTGCATCTCCACTCGTCTGCATCTCCACTCGTCTGCATCTCCACTCGTCTGCATCTCCACTCGTCTGCATCTCCACTCGTCTGCATCTCCACTCGTCTGCATCTCCACTCGTCTGCATCTCCACTCGTCTGCATCTCCACTCGTCTGTTCATCTGTTCATCTCTCATCACTACAGTCCACACCGGACGCTTCACGCAAACACGAATTATTATTACAAACGTATTGATTTTATTCTGATTTTAGATGCTCATTTTTAAGCTGTCAGACGGTCGGATCCAGTCGTGACTCTCTATGTAAAGATGAAGTTTGTTCAGACTTAATAATCCAGTTCTACTTTTAAACATGTTGAACTTTAACAATAATTAAATTAACGGTTAATGACTATAAATAAGCTGATTTCTGTATAAATGAGAGTCTGTTTAC
>CM060592.1:53239852-53244852 GCA_030578255.1 Tiaroga cobitis | reverse complement strand
TCACTGAGAACCCCATGAGAACTCACTGAGAACCGTGTGAGAACTCATTGAGAACCGTGTGAGAACTCATTGAGAACCGTGTGAGAACTCATTGAGAACCCCATGAGAACTCACTGAGAACCGTGTGAGAACTCTGTTACTCCTTTTCCACCAAAGCATTTTGAGAGCCGGTTCGGATCCGGTGACTACTCGCGAACCAGTTCTTTGTGTTTCGACAGCCAAAGAACCGGTTCTCGGCCAGGAAAATTGGTACCAAAGCGGCACCAACTCTTTGCTGGACTAGAACCGTTCTTTTACCACGTCATGCTTACGTCGGGCTAAGATGTATGGCGACGTAAACAGTGACGTAACGCCGGCGTTCCCTGGGCTCTTAGTCAGTGGAAAAACAAACAGGTTCTGAGAACGCACACACACACACACACACGCACACACACACACACACACACACACAAACACCTCAAATCATGTTTAGATACTCGTACTGGAAAACACAACAAAAATACTGAGAAAGAATATCAGTGTAAAGTAAGACGTGATATAATGAGATCAGACTGATAACAATGACTAAAACACTAATAATAAAGCAATAACAGCAGGAGATGTTCTGACTCTTTCACACACAGCTCCCTCATAACGACGACAGCAAACGCTCGACGCACCTGGTGCTTCAATCCCACAATATCTTTAACTGCACATTTCCAGGAAAAACAAATGTGCTACAAAAACTTATTGGAGAAGTTTCAGCAAAAAAGGAAAGAAAAAAAAAACAAAACAAGAGAAAACTTTATGCTGAAGTCTGAAGATTCTGCCGAAAAGGTGATAAAACTGCACACACATCCGTATCACAAACTTCAGCTGTCAAGAGATGCTGACAGTCATTTCTGGAAACCCACTATTTTTCATCTGATGTGTGTGTGTGTGTGTGTGTGTGTGTGTACTGCTGAATTCTCCTACAACCAGCATAATATAAAACCCACTGATAGACAAAGTCTCTGTGTGCTCATTAATATTACAGTACATGATAGTGACACACACACACACACACCTTGATTTAGGAATGTTTAGATATGTGTGCTGTAAAGCGAGACAGAAACACTGAGGAGGAAATGAATGTAGTTCGTAATGCTGGAGGTTTGAGCACTAATGAACGAGGGAGAGTTAATGTTGATTTACTCATTTCTGCTGGTTTTCCAAGATTGATCTAATGACTGTGAACTCAAGCTGCTACTGAGAGTCCAGAACTGCACTTACTGCCAGTGTGTGTGTGTGTGTGTGTGTGTGTGTGTGATGTTCTCTGCAGAAACCTGGAGATGCAGCTGTCAGTCCAGTTGAGTTTCACACACACACACACACACACACACACACACACACACACACACACACACACACACACACACACACTCACTCACTCTCTCTCTTTCTCTCTCACACACACATACACACACACTCTCTCTCTCTCTCTCTCACACACACACACACACACACACACTCACTCACTCTCTCTCTTTCTCTCTCACACACACATACACACACACACTCTGTGTGTGTGTGTTACTCCAGTGTGTGTTACTTCAGTGTGTGTGTGTGTTACTCCGGTGTGTGTGTGTTACTCCAGTGTAAGTGTGTGTTACTCCGGTGTGTGTTACTTCAGTGTGTGTGTGTGTTACTCCAGTGTGTGTGTGTGTGTGTGTTACTCCAGTGTGAGTGTGTGTTACTCCGGTGTGTGTTACTCCAGTGTGTGTGTGTGTGTTACTCCAGTGTGTGTGTGTGTTACTCCAGTGTGAGTGTGTGTTACTCCGGTGTGTGTTACTCCAGTGTGTGTGTGTGTGTTACTCCAGTGTGAGTGTGTGTTACTCCGGTGTGTTACTCCAGTGTGTGTGTGTGTGTGTGTGTGTTACTCCAGTGTGAGTGTGTGTTACTCCGGTGTGTGTTACTCCAGTGTGTGTGTGTGTGTTACTCCAGTGTGTGTGTGTGTTACTCCAGTGTGAGTGTGTGTTACTCCGGTGTGTGTTACTCCAGTGTGTGTGTGTGTGTGTTACTCCAGTGTGTGTGTTACTCCAGTGTGAGTGTGTGTTACTCCGGTGTGTTACTCCAGTGTGTGTGTGTGTGTGTGTGTTACTCCAGTGTGTGTGTGTGTGTGTTACTCCGGTGTGTGTTACTCCGGTGTGTGTTACTCCGGTGTGTTACTCCAGTGTGTGTGTGTGTGTGTGTTACTCCAGTGTGTGTGTGTGTTACTCCAGTGTGAGTGTGTGTTACTCCGTGTGTGTTACTCCAGTGTGTGTGTGTGTGTTACTCCAGTGTGTGTGTGTGTGTTACTCCAGTGTGAGTGTGTGTTACTCCGGTGTGTTACTCCAGTGTGTGTGTGTGTGTGTGTGTGTGTTACTCCAGTGTGTGTGTGTGTGTTACTCCAGTGTGTGTGTGTGTGTTACTCCAGTGTGTGTGTGTGTGTGTTACTCCAGTGTGAGTGTGTGTTACTCCGGTGTGTGTTACTCCAGTGTGTGTGTGTGTGTTACTCCAGTGTGTGTGTGTGTGTGTGTTACTCCAGTGTGAGTGTGTGTTACTCCGGTGTGTTACTCCAGTGTGTGTGTGTTACTCCAGTGTGTGTGTGTGTGTTACTCCAGTGTGTGTGTGTGTGTTACTCCAGTGTGAGTGTGTGTTACTCCGGTGTGTTACTCCAGTGTGTGTGTGTGTGTTACTCCAGTGTGTGTGTGTGTGTGTGTGTTACTCCAGTGTGTGTGTGTGTGTGTGTGTGTGTGTTACTCCAGTGTGTGTGTGTGTGTGTGTGTTACTCCAGTGTGTGTGTGTGTGTGTGTTACTCCAGTGTGTGTGTGTGTGTGTGTGTGTTACTCCAGTGTGTGTGTGTGTGTGTGTGTGTTACTCCAGTGTGTGTGTGTGTGTGTGTTACTCCAGTGTGTGTGTGTGTGTGTGTGTTACTCCAGTGTGTGTGTGTGTGTGTGTGTGTGTGTTACTCCAGTGTGTGTGTGTGTTACTCCAGTGTCTCCGCAGAAGTGTTTCTCCTCGCTGAGGAAAGCGCTGGGCTTTTATCCGGTCAGATCTCTCGACAGTGACAGCGCTCATACATTATTCTCTTGCAAGCGCTCAGAGGTAAAGCTCTCCGGTTCCTCCCGGAGCGGCTCACACACTCGACCCGAGACTCGGCACCGGTTCTGATCCGCCGTTCACTCTCACTGAGTCTGTCTCTCGAGTCCAGCTCACAGTGAAGACGAGGAATTATGAATTATGCATCGGCCTGAAGTTCAGGTGCTGTCGACTCTCAATCCGTCCAAACCAGTCGTTCGTTAAACCCGTTACTGTACAGTACTGTACTCACACACACAACACGACTACTGAGAGATCCACGGATTCTGTGTGTGTTTCCACGACACATATGAAGCAGCACAACTGATGATCCTTCACAAATCACTCTAATATGAAGATTCGATGCTCAAGAAACAGTTATGATTATTATTAGTGTTGAAATCCTTCGGGAAACATGTAGAAACATTTTTGTGAGGCATTAACATTCACACATTTGGTGTAAGAAAGAAAAACAAATGATCAGAAGTGACAGTAAAGACATTTATAATGTTACAAAGATTCTATTTCAAATAAATGCTGTTCTTTTGAACTTTCTATTCATCAAAGAATCCTGAAAAATAAAATGTATCAGTTTCCACAGAAATATGAACTGTTTTCAACACTGATAATAATCATAAATGTGTCTTGAGCATCAGATCCTCATATTAGAGTGATTTCTGAAGGATCATGTGACACTGAAGACTGGAGTAATGATGCTGGAAATCACAGGAATAAATTACACGTATATTCACATAGAAAACAGATGATTTACATTACAATAATATTTCACTGTTTTACTGCATTAATAAACCAAATAAATGCAGGCTTGCAGAAGAAAATCTGACCGACCTCAAACTTTTGGATTTTAATATTATGGAAGCTTGTTTCCGCCACAGAATAAAAAATAAAAAAGGTAATTCTGATTTTTTTCTCTCTCAGAATTGCGTGATATAAAGTCAGTCTTTTTTCCTTAGAATTGGACTTTATAACTCGCAATTATCTTTAAAAATGTTTTATTCTGTGACGGAAACAAGCTTCCATATAATATAGATTTAATTGCATATCTAAACAAATATACAGACATTTGAGGAGAGTGTGTTAGTATGCAGAGAAACACGCTTGGGTTGTGTGTGTGTGTGTGTGTGTGTGTGTGTGTGTGTGTGTGTGTGTGTTTTAATTGAGACACAGAGGAGAGCAGCATGCAATGCTCTAATAAACAGGTAATTATGCAAATCCCCACACCACACCAGCAGATTGAGATGGCATCAGAGACGCCTCTCACACACACACACACACACACATACACACACACACTCACACACACTCACGGCAGGCCAGATTAGACAAGTGACAAACACACTTCTGTTAATCCATTTATTCAACATGCCACTCGTGTGCCGCCCACCTCAGCCAGACCTGATTAATCGCTCAGGAGACGTGAAGGGCACACACTCAATCTAACCAAATAAGACCCAGTGGACTCTGTGCATCTGCCTCCACACACACACAAACACACACACACACACACACACACACACACACACACACACACACACACTAACCCTACCCCTAAACCTACCCATCACACACACACACACACACACTTGGCTCTTACCTTGTGTAGCGATGTAGTGATTCGGCCTGTGATAACCCTGAAACACAGAATCACATGACAACATGTAAGATTCACAACACTTCCTGCCTGAGCATCTATGCAACTCATTAACATATGCAACTCATTAACATATGCAACTCATTGACATATGCAAATCATTAACATGTGCAACTCCATTAACATATGCAACTCATTAACATATGCAACTCATTAACATATAACCACCCACATTAACATGATGTCAGTAACATCTATTCAATATTCATAAACCTGGTCTGTCACAAACACAAGCGGTTCATCTTGACCA
>CM060592.1:53232352-53234852 GCA_030578255.1 Tiaroga cobitis | reverse complement strand
TTTAAATGAAAAACAAGACACAAATACTGAGACGTCATGAGGAACCTGCTCATCATACGCAGACAAACAAATCAAACAAACATCAATTTCTGATTAAATTTCTTATGATAATGGAATGAGTATCTTTAATTCTGCAAAATGATGTTCCTCCTCAGTGTTTCTGTCTCATTCTCCAGCACAACAATCTAAACATCAGAATCAAGAGACATTTACTGGAGAAGAAGCAAAATGTAACAACGACAACAACACAAAGTATGACAATGATAAGCGCATGTTCTAATTATGTGTATTTAATGTTAAAAGCATCCATTGTAGACTTTGAATATAATTTTGTGTGACTTGAACAGCCATATACTGAAAGCGACGATGGATAATTCATCTCATATCTTGAAAATAATAAAAGGAAACAAGTGTGAACAACTATTAAGATTAAGATATTTAAGATTGTTTCAGTCAATCAGTATGAATTTTTAATAATGTTATAATTGTGTAATCTTTCAGAATTTATCCAATTGGTTATTGTGAGTGCAGTGCGCTTGCAGAGAGACTCCGCCCACACGCTCTTCTGATTGGCTGTGATTTGTGATTGATTGGTTGTGAGTGCAGTGCGCTTGCAGAGAGACTCCGCCCACACGCTCTTCTGATTGGCTGTGATTTGTGATTGATTGGTTGTGAGTGCAGTGCGCTTGCAGAGAGACTCCGCCCACACACTCTTCTGATTGGCTGTGATTTGTGATTGATTGGTTGTGAGTGCAGTGTGCTTGCAGAGAGACTCCGCCCACACGCTCTTCTGATTGGCTGTGATTTGTGATTGATTGGTTGTGAGTGCAGTGTGCTTGCAGAGAGACTCCGCCCACACGCTCTTCTGATTGGCTGTGATTTGTGATTGATTGGTTGTGAGTGCAGTGCGCTTGCAGAGAGACTCCGCCCACACACTCTTCTGATTGGCTGTGATTTGTGATTGATTGGTTGTGAGTGCAGTGCGCTTGCAGAGAGACTCCGCCCACACGCTCTTCTGATTGGCTGTGATTTGTGATTGATTGGTTGTGAGTGCAGTGCGCTTGCAGAGAGACTCCGCCCACACACTCTTCTGATTGGCTGTGATCTTTGATTGATTGGTTGTGAGTGCAGTGCGCTTGCAGAGAGACTCCGCCCACACACTCTTCTGATTGGCTGTGATTTGTGATTGATTGGTTGTGAGTGCAGTGTGCTTGCAGAGAGACTCCGCCCACACGCTCTTCTGATTGGCTGTGATTTGTGATTGATTGGTTGTGAGTGCAGTGTGCTTGCAGAGAGCCTCCGCCCCCACACTCTTCTGATTGGCTGATTGGCTGTGGTTCTTTTCAGCAAAAACTCATTCAATTGTGATATTTTTCAGAAAAAATGCTTAATATTTTCAGTCATTTTGCTTCTCCAGTAAATGTATCTCGATTTAAAAATGTTAAGATAATTTTACTGGAAAATAAGACAAAAATACCGACGGCACTGATTCAACCGATGAATTGAATGCTGTTTCTGTTCAGTTCTTCAAATGATTCAGTGCAGGATAAATGCACAGGCCTCATTTCATGCAACTTCTAATAATTAAGCAGAAACAAAAGGTTTTTATGTCCATCTATGTGATCATATTGTGCTTATACTCATGTTGTGCTCTACTGATCTATTTGAGAGGAAATGTCTAGAATAATCGATAAACCCAGTTGTTTTTTCTTTCTTTATGAACTTTTTTCAACTCAACACAGTAGAAATATCTTCTAATTAGACGAGTTCCTCTGTTCTCTCCCTTCAGAGTCAAACTGTTATTCATTTATTGGAGAAGAAGAGTGTTTTGACATGAACTCAACCAGATAAATGACGACAGCTTCCTTTGACCATGTGACTCCTCAGAGACGAATAATTAATCTGCTTTCCCATCATTAATTCATGCTGGAAAACTTCACTAACGATATCTTATATCTAATGGACTTCATTTGCATGATTGGCATTTTAGAAGCTAAATATCATCTTTTCATTTTATTTCATTCATTCGACTTCTGGACTTCCAATAAAAATGATTTGAGAATTATAAATCTATATTAAACAATTATATAAAACTATTAAACAAATGTATAAAACAATTCATAAAGGACTATGTGGTGATCTGGAGCGTGAAAACATGTTGAAAGAGTTTACAAGAACAACAAAGCAAGAAGCTACTACTCGTTTAAACAAAAAAATATAATAAATATATACAAAAATATGATATATGATATCACACACAAACACACAAACACACACACACGTGTATATATATAAATAAATAAATAAATAAATAAATAAATGTATATATACATATACTGTATATATATATATATATATATATATTAAGAAATATATTAATATTTATATATATAT
Organism: Tiaroga cobitis; assembly: GCA_030578255.1. Classification (NCBI taxonomy): domain Eukaryota; kingdom Metazoa; phylum Chordata; class Actinopteri; order Cypriniformes; family Leuciscidae; genus Tiaroga; species Tiaroga cobitis. The sequence continues at coordinate 53,232,458 of CM060592.1, read as the reverse complement.
ATACAGTATATATAACATAAATACATGTAGTATTAAATAGTTATATTTATTATTAAGTTTTCCCAGATGAAAAATATAAATAAATAGATAAAAAAATACATTTAAA
>CM060592.1:53222352-53227352 GCA_030578255.1 Tiaroga cobitis | reverse complement strand
AAGCAACAATACACCAAAGAGAACGAGCTCTGATCAGTCGAGGGCGCTCGGGGTGTTATGGGACTCAAATCACAATGAAGGAGAAAAATGAATTTCAAATAAACCAGAAAAAAGAGAGAAATGCAAATAAAACTGGTAAGATGATGAACATTAACATCGCTTCATGGAGATCTGCTGAGCAGCGGCGTGCCTCACACGACATCGATTGAGTTGTTAAGGTCAAAGGTCACGAACGCTGTCAAATTAACCTCAACCTCAAAAATAATAAAGATTAAGATGAACATGATCTGTGCTGAACTCTGTGTGTTTGTGCAGCGAATTACTGGCTTGGGAAATACAATAAATGCAATAAATGTAGTTATAGATCAAAATATCATAAATAATTTAAAATTATAATTAAAATAATTATAAAAAAGGTATGAATTAAAATAATTAATAAAAATAATGAAAATATAAAAAATATAAAAACAGAAATATAATAAATGCATTAAAGTTATAATAAATATAATTATAATTTTGCAAAATAGAAAAATAGACATAATGCATCAATGCGTTAAATTCAAAATTAAAAGTATTATAAAATATAAATGATTTATTTATTAAATAAACCAATTTAAAATGTATTATTTACTAATATTAACTTATAAAAATGGGAAAATATATAATGCATTCAAGTATTAATTAAAATTAAAATAAATAATAAAAGTTATAGAAAAATAAATATACTAAAAATATAAATTTAAATTATATTAAATAAAATATAAATTAATTATATATAAAATTAACAAATTATACAAAATAGAAAAAAAGAATGAGACGGGTGGAGAAGCGGCGAGACGGGCTGAGAAGCGCTGAGACGGGCTGAGAAGCGCTGAGACGGGCTGAGAAGCGCTGAGACGGGCTGAGAAGCGCTGAGACGGGCTGAGAAGCGCTGAGACGGGCTGAGAAGCGCTGAGACGGGCTGAGAAGCGCTGAGACGGGCTGAGAAGCGCTGAGACAGGCTGAGACGGGCTGAGACGGGCTGAGACGGGCTGGAGAAGCGCTGAGACGGGCTGAGAAGCGCTGAGACGGGCTGAGAAGCGCTGAGACAGGCTGAGACGGGCTGAGACGGGCTGAGACGGGTGGAGAAGCGCTGAGACGGGCTGAGAAGCGCTGAGACAGGCTGAGACGGGCTGAGACGGGCTGAGACGGGTGGAGAAGCGCTGAGACGGGCTGAGAAGCGCTGAGACAGGCTGAGACGGGCTGAGACGGGCTGAGACGGGCTGAGAAGCGCTGAGACGGGCTGAGAAGCGCTGAGACAGGCTGAGACGGGCTGAGACGGGCTGAGACGGGTGGAGAAGCGCTGAGACGGGCTGAGAAGCGCTGAGACAGGCTGAGACGGGCTGAGACGGGCTGAGACGGGTGGAGAAGCGCTGAGACGGGCTGAGAAGCGCTGAGACAGGCTGAGACGGGCTGAGACGGGCTGAGACGGGCTGGAGAAGCGCCGAGACGGGCTGAGAAGCGCTGAAGCTTCGCTCTGGTGTTGTTGAACATCAGCTCATCCGAGTCGCTCCATAAACCCTTCTGTGCCGGAGGTGAAGCTTTCCTTCCTTTCCCCTTTTTTATTGTGTAATGTAAACCTGTTCCCGCTCGAGCAATCGTTTACACGTGCTGTTAGTCGAGAGTCATTCATATTTAATACGCCGCTCTGAGCTCTTATTTTTCATCACATTATGCCTGAATTAAACTCTGGGGCCTCGCGAGGGCCGACTGTGGGGCGCCAGCGCTTTACATAAATAGGGTGTAGAGGTGGCACGAAAATGAGACAAAACCTGCTTTATTATTCTATTTTATCATAGAGTAAACGAGTAAACAGCGGAGAAAGAAAAACAAGTAGGTCGGAAGGAGCCGCTAAAGGCAGAAGAAACATTAGAGAGAATAACAGAAGAGACACTTCAGCAAAGAAACACTGGAGTGGAAGCAGTGAAATACACAAACACATCGGCTTCATCTCCACATGTACACAGAAGAGCATCAGCTGAACCTCTCTGACCCGAGTCCTGACCTTACATCCAAACCCTCTTCATCAGATCATCATCATCATCAGGCCTATGAGAAACCCGAAAACTGTTGTTAAACTAAAACAATGTTCCTCCTCAGTGTTTCTGTCTCGTTTTCCAGGACCATTTAAACTTTTCCAATCATTCCCATGATTTGTTTTGTGTTCACAGTTCACACAGCAAGAGTGATCACATCTAAAAAAACTAAATGCAAAATGTTTCTGTTAAAAGGGTTAATTTTGATGCATTTTTCATAATATCTTCAGTCATTTTGCATCTCAAGTAAATGTATCTTGATATAAGAATGTTTAGACAAAAATATTGAGGAAGAAATAATTTTTTGGTTTGTTTTTGCAGTGATCTGTTTTCATCAGCATTATTTGATTGAACTGAGGGGATGAATCCAGAATCCATGAATCGCTCGCGTGTGTGTGTGTGTGTGTGTGTGTGTGGACAGCATCATCCACTCCCCCACATCCAGTCCACACGTCTGTCCATGCACATGAGATGTCAGACAGGAAGTGACATCACAACGCGCGGTGCGCATGGGATGGAGTGAAGAGGAAGAGGAACCCAAAGGAAGAGAAGCGACAGACAGGTGTGTGTGATGAAAAGCCCAAAACAAACTAAATAAAGCAAAAATGATGGCAAACCGTATTCCTTCCCTCGGAAACACTTTAAAAACAGAATCACTGAATCACAAGAGTCGAGGATCTCACCTAAGATGGCGGTGGGAACGAACGGGTCTGGGAAGAGAAGAAAAGAAAAAAAAGATTCAAAACAAGTAACTTTATCATAATTATAGCAGCATTTGTTTTAGCATTTTAATTACGTTAACATTTTTATTACAATTTTTTTTTACAAAACAAGTACAATGTTCAATGCAATGCAAAAAAAAAGATGTTCCTCCTCAGTGTTTCTGTCTCGTTTTCCAGCACAAACATCTAAACATTCTGAAATCAAGAGACATTTACTGGAGAAGAAGCAAAATGCTTTAATATGATTTCTGAATTGTTTTTAGATTTAATATAAAAAGAAAAATCAACTTCATTCATTTAAAGCGAAAATAAGTTTATTTTTCTGACTCCATTGGCAGATATTTGTTCTTGTTTTAAGCAAAAACTCACTTCATTTTCATAAATTTTTCATTAAACAAGACTTAATATCTTCAGTCATTTTGCTTCTTCTCCAGTAAATGTCTCTTGATTTAAGAATGTTTAGATATTTGTGCTGGAAAGCGAGACAGAAACACTGAGGAGGAACATGACTCTGTGCAGTTTGTAGTTGATCAGTGTGGTTCAGGGTTTAAAGCTTGTGATGTTTTTTTGGTCCATATGAAGAAACTGCAGGAGAACAGCGTGTGTGTGAGTGTGTTTGAGAGTGTGCGTGAGAGGTTACCTGGGTAATAAGTGTTCGGGATGCTGCTGCTGCTCAGTGTGTGTGTGTGTGTGTGTGTGTGTGTGTGAGGTTACCTGGGTAATAAGTGTTCGGGATGCTGCTGCTGCTCAGTGTGTGTGTGTGTGTGTGTGTGTGTGTGTGTGTGTGTGTGTGAGGTTACCTGGGTAATAAGTGTTCGGGATGCTGCTGCTGCTCAGTGTGTGTGTGTGTGTGTGTGTGTGTGTGTGAGGTTACCTGGGTAATAAGTGTTCGGGATGCTGCTGCTGCTCAGTGTGTGTGTGTGTGTGTGAGGTTACCTGGGTAATAAGTGTTCGGGATGCTGCTGCTGCTCAGTGTGTGTGTGTGTGTGTGTGTGTGTGTGTGTGTGTGTGTGTGAGGTTACCTGGGTAATAAGTGTTCGGGATGCTGCTGCTGCTCAGTGTGTGTGTGTGTGTGTGTGTGTGTGTGTGTGAGGTTACCTGGGTAATAAGTGTTCGGGATGCTGCTGCTGCTCAGTGTGTTGGTCTTCACCGTCAGAGAACATGGAGAAGAACCCGCTTCACAAGAGACAAACAACACAGTTAGAAACTCATGATTATTTCCTGCAGACCAACACCAACGACACGAGCTTCACGCCCAGAATAAACTGATACAAGAGTCGCTTGGGATAGAAACGTTTGACATAATTAAGACTTTTTGCAATGTCTTAGAATGACGTCTCTTCTGCTTTAGCATTACATTTAAATGTAAATGTTTAACTGTCATGAGGATCATATCACAATGCAAAACATAATGCTCTTAAACGGATAGTTCACCAAAAATTTAAAATTAGCCCATGATTTACTCAGCCTGAAGTCAACCTATGTGCATTTGACACTCTTCTTTCAGACGAATACAATCAGAGTTATATAAAAAAATGTGCTGGCTCTTCCAAGCTTTAAATTAGGAGTGAATGGCTGGAAAAAATTTTAAGCCCAAAAAAGTGCGTCTATCTATCATAAAAGTGCATTTATCCATCATAAAAGTGCATCTGTCCATCATAAAAGTGCATCTGTCCATCATAAAAGTGCATCTGTCCATCATAAGAGTGCATCCATCCATCCATCATAAAAGTGCATCTATCATCATAAGAGTGCATCTATCCATCATAAAAGTGCATCTGTCCATCATAAGAGTGCATCCATCCATCATAAGAGTGCATCCATCCATCCATCATAAAAGTGCATCTATCATCATAAGAGTGCATCTATCCATCATAAAAGTGCATCTGTCCATCATAAAAGTGCATCCATCCATCATAAGAGTGCATCTGTCCATCATAAGAGTGCATCTGTCCATCCATCATAAAAGTGCATCTATCATCATAAAAGTGCATCTGTCCATCATAAAAGTGCATCTGTCCATCATAAGAGTGCATCTGTCCATCCATCATAAAAGTGCATCTATCATCATAAAAGTGCATCTGTCCATCATAAAAGTGCATCTATCCATCATAAGAGGGCATCTGTCCATCATAAAAGTGCATCTATCATCATAAAAGTGCATCTGTCCATCATAAAAGTGCATCCATCCATCATAAGAGGG
>CM060592.1:53197352-53217352 GCA_030578255.1 Tiaroga cobitis | reverse complement strand
GGAGACTGTCTGAGTTATGCATTTCAGAAATTTACATATACAAAATCACAGTTAGCGAAAAAGGTATTAATTTAAACAATGTAATAATTTAACGCAGAAACAATGAGCTCATTGAAGAAATGAACACATGTTTATTAACAAATGATTATGACATTTAGAAGATATAGCATTGTTGCATGTAGATTCAGAGTTTGCGTCATCTGAGTCACAGTTGTGAAAATCACAACATCAAGCATGAAATATATCAGAATTAGCAATACAATATGCATTAGCAATACGATACGCATTAGCAATACGATACGCATTAGCAATACGATACGCATTAGCAATACAATACGCATTAGCAATACGATACGCATTAGCAATACGATACGCATTAGCAATACGATACACATTAGCAATACAACATGCATTAGCAATACGATACGCATTAGCAATACAATACGCATTAGCAATACGATACGCATTAGCAATACAATACGCATTAGCAATACAATACGCATTAGCAATACAATACGCATTAGCAATACGATACGCATTAGCAATACGATACGCATTAGCAATACAATACGCATTAGCAATACAATACGCATTAGCAATACAATACGCATTAGCAATACGATACGCATTAGCAATACGATACGCATTAGCAATACAATACGCATTAGCAATACGATACGCATTAGCAATACAATACGCATTAGCAATACGATACGCATTAGCAATACGATACGCATTAGCAATACGATACACATTAGCAATACAATATGCATTAGCAATACGATACGCATTAGCAATACAATACGCATTAGCAATACGATACGCATTAGCAATACGATACGCATTAGCAATACGATACACATTAGCAATACAATATGCATTAGCAATACGATACGCATTAGCAATACGATTCGCATTAGCAATACGATACACATTAGCAATACGATACGCATTAGCTAGCAATACGATACGCATTAGCAATACGATACGCAGCAATATGATACGCATTAGCAATACGATACGCATTAGCAATACGATACACATTAGCAATACAATATGCATTAGCAATACGATACGCATTAGCAATACGATACGCATTAGCAATACGATACACATTAGCAATACAATATGCATTAGCAATACGATACGCATTAGCAATACGATTCGCATTAGCAATACGATACACATTAGCAATACGATACGCATTAGCTAGCAATACGATACGCATTAGCTAGCAATACGATACGCATTAGCAATACGATACGCATTAGCAATACGATATGCAGCAATACGATACGCATTAGCAATACGATACGCATTAGCAATACGATACGCATTAGCAATACGATACGCATTAGCAATACGATACGCATTAGCAATACGATACACATTAGCAATACGATACGCATTAGCAATACGATTCGCATTAGCTAGCAATACGATACGCATTAGCTAGCAATACGATACATATTAGCAATACGATACGCATTAGCAATACGATACGCATTAGCAATACAATACGCAGCAATACGATACGCATTAGCAATACGATACGCAGCAATACGATACGCATTAGCAATACGATACGCAGCAATACGATACGCATTAGCAATACGATTCGCATTAGCAATACGATACATATTAGCAATACGATACGCATTAGCAACACGGTACGCATTAGCAATACGATTCGCATTAGCAATACGATTCGCATTAGCAATACGATTATTCGTATTAGCAATACGCTAATCTGAGAAACACGGTTACTAACACACGGCGGGAGTGTTTTATCCTTTAATACTAGATTCTGTTTCCCCTAATAATAAAAGTTTCTGAACACAGTGAAAGAAAATCGGTGCATGATTTACTTATGTTCCCCATTTTTACAGTTAATTAAAAAGAAATGTCAAGTAACAGTAAAATGTTGAATTAAGCATAACAAACTAAATAGTATGTTCATGTGTGCAATGAGCTTTATTTACAGTCGTTCTCTGCAGTCCAGCTGTACTGTCTGGTGTTAAGAGTGTAAATGAGGAAGAGTTGAACATGTGTTAGTGTGGAGAAAGCACTGAAGGTGGTTCACCACTAAAGTCATCAAAAGAGGCGGATTTCAATAAGCAGGGCCTGATTAATATGCAGCGTTAACCTCCCAATTAAACCTTCAATTTAATTTTAATCAATGCGCTACAAGACCCTTGAGGAGCGCCGGCTCTCTGTGATTACAGCCTGTTCTCCAACTTACAGACCGAACGAACGAACGAACGAACGAACAAACGAACGAACAAACGAACGAGCACATGCAGCTCCAAACACACCAAACATCTCCCGATCACGAGAATAAAGAGTTGTAATTGAGTTCTGCTTAAGCTGATCCATAACTCAAATATGCTAATTCACTTGGCCCGCCTTTGATCCACTGCACGAGGAAATGCAAATGAGGCCAAATTGAGTATTGATTAAATTCAGTTCAGTATTTGTTCAATTCAGTTCAGTGTTGATCCAATTTAGTTCAAAAACTGTAAAGTTCATTAATTATGAAACAAGTTCAATTCAGATATAAAGCATCTCTACAGAAGACAATGGTGTTATTTTTAGATTAATTAATTTCAGTGTTGATTCAATCCAGTTCATTGTTGATTCAGTTCAATGTTAATTCAGTTCAGTGTTGATCCAGTTCAGTGTTAATTCAGTTCAGTGTTGATCCAGTTCAGTGTTAATTCAGTTCAGTGTTAATTCAGTTCAGTGTTGATCCAGTTCAGTGTTAATTCAGTTCAGTGTTAATTCAGTTCAGTGTTAATTCAGTTCAGTGTTGATCCAGTTCAGTGTTGATCCAGTTCAGTGTTGATTCAGTTCAGTGTTAATTCAATTCATTGTTAATTCAGTTCAGTGTTGATTCAGTTCAGTGTTAATTCAGTTCATTGTTAATTCAGTTCAGTGTTGATTCAGTTCAGTGTTGATTCAGTTCAGTGTTGATTCAGTTCATTGTTAATTCAGTTCAGTGTTGATTCAGTTCAGTGTTAATTCAGTTCATTGTTTATTCAGTTCAGTGTTGATTCAATTCAGTGTTAATTCAGTTCATTGTTAATTCAGTTCAGTGTTAATTCAGTTCAGTGTTGATCCAGTTCAGTGTTAATTCAGTTCATTGTTAATTCAGTTCAGTGTTGATCCAGTTCAGTGTTAATTCAGTTCATTGTTAATTCAGTTCAGTGTTGATTCAGTTCAGTGTTAATTCAGTTCATTGTTAATTCAGTTCAGTGTTGATCCAGTTCAGTGTTGATTCAGTTCAGTGTTAATTCAGTTCATTGTTAATTCAGTTCAGTGTTGATCCAGTTCAGTGTTGATTCAGTTCAGTGTTAATTCAGTTCATTGTTAATTCAGTTCAGTCTTGATCTAGTACAGTTAATTAATTATGAAACAAGTTCCATTCAGCTATAAAGCATCATTATAGAAGATGACAGTGTAATTATTCAGATTAATTCAGTTCAGTGTTGATTCAGTTCAGTGTTAACATACAGAACGAACAAACGAACGAACACATGCAGCTCCAAACACACCAAACATCTCCCGATTACGAGAATAAAGAGTTGTAATTGAGTTCTGCTTTAGCTGATTTATAACTCAAATATGCTAATTCACTTGGCCCGCCTTTGATCCACTGCACGAGGAAATGCAAATGAGGCCAAATTAGCCAGCCAATCTGTGGGAGAGAAATTAGCATGTGGAGGAGGGGCTCCGCGCCTGAGGCCTCGACTTTCCCAAAGCGGATCTGGAGGAGATTTCTAATGAGATCTTGGAAACCGAGCCAAACCACAAAGTAAGGAGATGCACGAAGTTTCTACAAACTACAAACTCTATTAAAGCCAAACTGAGATCATGAACATCCACAGACCGATGCATGATTGATGATGCGTTACACCGCGATATGAGATTATGACTAGAAACAACACGCCGAAACTCTATTAGGACAGAGTTCAGTTCACAATCTGCGTTTGATAAAGCTCTATTTCTACAGCGCTTTATATAACAGACTGTTTCAATGCAGTTTCACCGTAATAAACAGGACAATAGAATTAATCAATAACGAATCAATGATGCAAATCAATCATATATGACACATATTCACAAAAGACTATAGCGTTCAATTCAGTTCACTGTTGATTCAGTTCAGTGTTGATTTAATTCAGTTCAGGGTTGATTCAATTCAGTTCAGTGTTGATTCAGTTTAGTTCAGTATTAATTTAATTCAATTCAGTGTTGATTTACTTCAGTTCAGTGTTGATTTAATTCAGTTCAGTGTTGATTCAATTCAGTTCAGTGTTGATTCAGTTTAGTTCAGTGTTGATTCAGTTTAGTTCAGTATTAATTTAATTCAATTCAGTGTTGATTTACTTCAGTTCAGTGTTGATTTAATTAAGTTCAGTGTTGATTCAATTCAGTTCAGTGTTGATTCAGTTTAGTTCAGTATTAATGTAATTCATTTCAGTGTTGATTTAATTCAGTTCAGTGTTGATTCAGTTTAGTTCAGTATTAATGTAATTCATTTCAGTGTTGATTTAATTAAGTTCAGTGTTGATTCAGTTTAGTTCAGTATTAATTTAATTCATTTCAGTGTTGATTTAATTCAGTTCATTGTTGATTTAATTCAGTTCAATATAAATTTAATTCAGTTCAGTGTTGATTCAATTCAGTTCAGTGTTGATTCAGTTTAGTTCAGTATTAATTTAATTCAATTCAGTGTTGATTTAATTCAGTTCAGTGTTGATTTAATTCAGTTCAGTGTTGATTTAATTTAGTTCAGTGTTGATTCAGTTTAGTTCAGTATTAATGTAATTCATTTCAGTGTTGATTTAATTCAGTTCAGTGTTGATTCAGTTTAGTTCAGTATTAATTTAAATTCATTTCAGTGTTGATTTAATTCAGTTCAGTGTTGATTTAATTCAGTTCAGTATTGATTTAATTCAGTTCACTGTTGATTCAGTTTAGTTCAGTATTGATATAATTCAGTTCAGTATTGATTCAGTTCAGTTCAGTATTGATTTAATTCAGTTCAGTGTTGATTCATTTCTGTTCACTGTTGATTCAGTTCAGTGTTAATTCAATTCAGTTCAGTATTGATTTAATTCAGGTCAGTGTTGATTCAATTCAGTGTTAATTCAGTTTAGTTCAATAACTGTAAAGTTAATTAATTATGAAACAAGTTTAGTCAAGTCATCCTCATTCCTCATTTATACAGCGCTTTTAACAGTGTAGATTGTTTCAAAGCAGCTTTACAGAGATAAACATATAATTTAAGGTAACAGATTGTTTTGGCTTTATAGCGGTTCCTGAATAATGTTATTTCCAGCTAAAGTTAACTTTGATTGATTCACCTCCGTCGAAATGATCATTTGTTATTAAATTAGGGGCCACTAAGACGACGCCGTTCTCTCTAAACAGACTTTAAACTGAACCTGTGATTAACGCTGACGGCGTTCACATGCGCATTAAGAATTGATTCTATAGTTATGTGCTTTTGAAAATATGTGCGCAGGTTTGCAATTCCATACAACCCAGCCTAAACAAACTACTTGTCTTGCCTATCCATTTTGATACAGAATTTTATTTTATTTTATCACTTCGGGGTACGCGAGCCGGATTATCAACAACGCTTTATCTGTAGAGTGGGAAAGGGATCCTCCATAGGGAGAGGATAGTGGACACTTCAGCACTGCATTGTCATCGGGTCCAGGCGAAGGTCCTTTAATTTAGTTTAATAGTTTAATTCAGCTATAGGCAGCTCTACAGATCAATTCAACATACGCATTTAAATTCAATTCCCATATAAGCTCTACATCTGGGGGTCTCTCAAGCCTAAAGTCAAATTCTATTTCGCACTGACCCTCATTTCTGAATCTATTTGATAATGTTTTATGAATTAAGCAGCAAAAAATCATCTCATATCTGGAAGACGGGGATCGCTCAGCGTTTTGAAAGCGAGAAAATGCTTCATTTTAAGAGTAATGACTTGACTTGACACTCACACACACACACACACACACACACACACATAGACAAAGTCTCTGTGTGCTCATTAATATGACACACACACACACACACACACACTAATACAGACACACTCACACCTACTCAATACTAATACACACACACACACACACCTAATTGACTGACTCCTGCAGAGGAAACACAGTCTTCAAAGTCTGACGGCACACCGGAGATCGAGGTTATTGTATTCTCACACATTTCAGTGACTATTTTCAGCCTTTAACGTGTGCGTCCGAAACAAAAGCGTCTTCATTAGAGGCGCTTGGACACTGGGAACAGTGGGGAACAGTGGGAACAGTGGGAACAGTGGGGAACAGTGGGTATCGTGCTGCGTGCTGGACTGGGATCAGTCGACGGCCGAGACCCAACAGAGACTAAAGACACAAAACAACATTTCGAGTCGCTGTGAGTCACTACAATTAAACTAGAGAAATAACAAACCGAAGCGTGTCAAAGAACGCGCGAGATGATGCAGTCAGATTACATAAGACTACTAGAGATTTAAAGGAATGAATTAATGGTTAGAGTTACAGATTTAACCTTGTATCAAATTAAAGCTATATTTGACTAGGATATTAAGTCTTGTTTAAAACTGAAATGTATCAAATTGAAGTGAGTTTGTGCTTAAAACGAGAACAAATGGAGTTAGAAAAGTCTTAATTCAAAGGGAAAACAAGTGTATTAATCTGACTCCATCGGCAGATATTTGTTCTTGTTTTAAGAGTCATCTCGCATTCATTTTTCATCAAATCAGACTTAATATCATCAGTCATTTTGCATCTTCTCCAGTAAATGTCTCTTGATTTAAGAATGTTTAGATGTTTGTGCTGGAAAATGAGACAGAAACACTGAGGAGGAACATCATTATTTGTGTGTAACAATATAAAAAGGAACAGAAGATATGATGTGAGCCGCAGCGCTGATGGAAGACTGGAAACACTCCGGTCAATTATTTGCGTGGATTTAATATTTTGGTTAATTACATCAACGAGATGTGTGTGACTGGATGATCAGCTCCCTCTCTTCATTCACTCTGTCGCTCATCAGGATTCAGTGAAACAAATGTGCTGGCCTTGTTCCAATTAGTGTTCAGTGTGTGTGTGTGTGTGTGTATTAGTATGAGTGAGTGTGAGTGTGTGTGTGTGTGTGTGTGTGTCTGTAATAGTATGAGTGAGTGTGAGTGTGCGTGTGCGCGTGTGTGTGTGTGAGTGAGTGAGTGTGTGTGTGTGTGTGAGTGAGTGTGTCTGTATTAGTATGAGTGAGTGTGTGTGTGTGAGAGAGAGAGTGTGTGTGTGTGTGTGTGTTTGTATTAGTATGAGTGAGTGTGAGTGTGAGGGTGAGTGTGTGTGAGTGTGACGCTCCACAGTCACTGATGGGAAATTTGGCTCGTTCTGGTTCTCACTCGGATAGAAAAACTATATTTTATTTGTTCGCCTGGATGTCATGTGACCATGAACAGACATCAGAGAAACGTGAACATTGAAATAATAACTTAAAATAGAACGAATCTTTTCAGTGAACTGCTCTAAATGATTCGTTCTAGCGCAGTGATTGTCAAACCTTTCGTCCGACGATTTTAAGTTATTATTTCAATGTTCACGTTTCGCTGATGTCAGTTCAATATATCAGGGGTTTGTCAGACAAAAGGTTTGAGAATCGCTGCGCTAGAATGAATCATTTAGAGCAGTTCACTGAAAAGATTCGTTCATGAATCAAACGAACGCTCTCTCATTCCATCCGTCTCTCTTTATTGAGCCACTTTCTGTTGCAGCTTTTATTGCACAGTTGGACCGGGGTGAAATATCCTCGAGACCTCGACGCTCTCGGCCTGTCACACTATGAGTGTGTTGTTACGCTCTCGGCCTGTCACACTTTGAGTGTGTGCTGATGGGCTCCTCGGGGACACCGCTGACAGGAGAGGTGAAACTGTCCGGCGTATTGATGACATGACAGAAGCAGGAGCATTATAAAGCTGAATCCTGCACCAATCCTGTGCCTGTACACCGGTGAACACACACACACGTCAATCATCCGGTCGAGTGGAAGCACAGGAGGACATCAGAGTGTGTCTGAGAGCCGGTCCAGAGACGAGAACACACTCTGAAGATCCTAATGACTGACAACAGCACAGTTATGATTGACACTCTCACTGCCATGTTAAATCAATACTGGACTGGAAGAAACTTGGCCGAATGTGTGTGAGTGAGTGAGTGTGAGTGTGTGTGTGTGTGTGTGTGTGTGTGTGTGTGTGTGTGCGCGTGTGTGTGTGTGTGTGTGTGTGTGTGCGTGTGTGTGTGTGTGTGTGTGTGTTATTCCTAAATAAACAGGGATGGAAATCGATTTGTTGCTGATTCCAGTTCCACTTCATTCTACTTCCTTTCACCAGTACGGTAAAACTTTACAATAAGCTTATATTTTAGTAAACTACATTAGTTAACATTTAGATATTGTGAGATCTGTGACGTCAAAACAGCAAATACATTTGCATATGCCCGCCTCCAGAGCAAGATATAGACAAATAGTCACACATTATCGTACCATAGGCCCCGCCCACTGGTGTTCAGTATCTTAAAGTCTGACACTGATACAGTATACAGATGTGTGTTCAGATTATAATGACTGACGCTGATACACTGATACAGTATACAGATGTGTGTTCAGATTATAATGACTGGCGCTGTCTACACTGATACAGTATACAGATGTGTGTTCAGATTATAATGACTGACGCTGATACACTGATACAGTATACAGATGTGTGTTCAGATTATAATGACTGGCGCTGTCTACACTGATACAGTATACAGATGTGTGTTCAGATTATAATGACTGACGCTGTCTACACTGATACAGTATACAGATGTGTGTTTAGATTATAATGACTGACACTGTCTACACTGATACAGTATACAGATGTGTGTTCAGATTATAATGACTGACGCTGATACACTGATACAGTATACAGATGTGTGTTCAGATTATAACGACTGATGCTGTCTACACTGATACAGTATACAGATGTGTGCTCAGATTATAATGACTGGCGCTGTCTACACTGATACAGTATACAGATGTGTTCAGATTATAATGACTGACGCTGTCTACACTGATACAGTATACAGATGTGTGTTCAGATTATAATGACTGACGCTGTCTACACTGATACAGTATACAGATGTGTGTTCAGATTATAATGACTGACGCTGTCTACACTGATACAGTATACAGATGTGTGTTCAGATTATAATGACTGATGCTGTCTACACTGATACAGTATACAGATGTGTGTTCAGATTATAATGACTGATGCTGTCTACACTGATACAGTATACAGATGTGTGTTCAGATTATAATGACTGACGCTGTCTACACTGATACAGTATACAGATGTGTGTTCAGATTATAATGACTGGCGCTGTCTACACTGATACAGTATACAGATGTGTGCTCAGATTATAATGACTGACGCTGTCTACACTGATACAGTATACAGATGTGTGTTCAGATTATAATGACTGGCGCTGTCTACACTGATACAGTATACAGATGTGTGTTCAGATTATAATGACTGACGCTGATACACTGATACAGTATACAGATGTGTGTTCAGATTATAATGACTGACGCTGTCTACACTGATACAGTATACAGATGTGTGTTCAGATTATAATGACTGACGCTGTCTACACTGATACAGTATACAGATGTGTGTTCAGATTATAATGACTGACGCTGTCTACACTGATACAGTATACAGATGTGTGTTCAGATTATAATGACTGACGCTGTCTACACTGATACAGTATACAGATGTGTGCTCAGATTATAATGACTGGCGCTGTCTACACTGATACAGTATACAGATGTGTGTTCAGATTATAATGACTGACGCTGTCTACACTGATACAGTATACAGATGTGTGTTCAGATTATAATGACTGATGCTGTCTACACTGATACAGTATACAGATGTGTGTTCAGATTATAATGACTGACGCTGATACACTGATACAGTATACAGATGTGTGTTTAGATTATAATGACTGGCGCTGTCTACACTGATACAGTATACAGATGTGTGTTTAGATTATAATGACTGACGCTGTCTACACTGATACAGTATACAGATGTGTGTTCAGATTATAATGACTGACACTGTCTACACTGATACAGTATACAGATGTGTGTTCAGATTATAATGACTGACGCTGTCTACACTGATACAGTATACAGATGTGTGTTCAGATTATAATGACTGATGCTGTCTACACTGATACAGTATACAGATGTGTGTTCAGATTATAATGACTGATGCTGTCTACACTGATACAGTATACAGATTAGGGCTGTTTTCGACTAAGGATTTTCATAGTCGAATCTGATTCGTTAGATTTTGCCGTAGTCGACTGATAGTCGAACCTTTTTTTTTTCTTTTTTTTTTAGATAGCAGCTAGACGTTCGGTTGAATAACTGTTCGTCTGTTATAGGACAACTCGCTCTACGTTTATTTAAAATGAACAGCAAGACAACTAGAAGTGAATGTGCTTTCCATTAAATGAATCCTTAACCAAAAAAAAAAAAAAAAGTAACAAAAAGCTTTGTTTTAAATAAATCACACACAGTAAACAAAACCTTAACAAAAAAACTTTGCAATGAACTTTGCAATTTAGACGTGCAAACTGGTTGCCGGTGCGGTGAGATGTACATGCTCGAGCAGATTCGGCTTGAAGTCGTTCATCCTCGGATGCGGTGTCGCGCGCGCTGTTACAAAAAAAGCCGTGCACACAGCCAAGCGAAATGGGGTCTTGCCGGCCTTGCACACCCAACGCGTCATTTTTTGCCATGCGCACCTTCGCGCTCCTGTGAACGCGTCTGGTATAAGCAAGGCTTTACTCCGTGTCAGCGCGCGCTCTGATCGGTAAAGGTGCACAGACCTCTCCCGAATCATCACCAGCACTCAGCCTCCAAACCACCACTAACTCCGCCTCCGTTTCCCTCGTAAGCTGATATTAGTATTTAAACATTCTCTATGATAAAAAAAATTGTAAAAAATATTTTAATAGCACGGTTTTGGCGGTTATGGAGTTCTAATGACGGTGTTCATCTATGACTGTTGGTCTCATGGTTATATAATAACCGTCACACCCCTATTGGTTACATAACACTTACATTCGACTATGAGGTTCATAGTCGAATCAGACCTCTCCGAATCGAATAGTCGAATCCTCGACTATTAGAAGTCAGCCCTAATACAGATGTGTGTTCAGAATATAATGACTGACGCTGTCTACACTGATACAGTATACAGATGTGTGTTCAGATTATAATGACTGACGCTGTCTACACTGATACAGTATACAGATGTGTGTTCAGATTATAATGACTGGCGCTGTCTACACTGATACAGTATCGAATCGAATAGTCGAATCCTCGACTATTAGAAGTCAGCCCTAATACAGATGTGTGTTCAGAATATAATGACTGACGCTGTCTACACTGATACAGTATACAGATGTGTGTTCAGATTATAATGACTGACGCTGTCTACACTGATACAGTATACAGATGTGTGTTCAGATTATAATGACTGACGCTGATACACTGATACAGTATACAGATGTGTGTTCAGAATATAATGACTGACGCTGTCTACACTGATACAGTATACAGATGTGTGTTCAGATTATAATGACTGACGCTGTCTACACTGATACAGTATACAGATGTGTGTTCAGATTATAATGACTGACGCTGTCTACACTGATACAGTATACAGATGTGTGTTCAGATTATAATGACTGATGCTGATACACTGATACAGTATACAGATGTGTGTTCAGATTATAATGACTGACGCTGTCTACACTGATACAGTATACAGATGTGTGTTCAGATTATAATGACTGATGCTGTCTACACTGATACAGTATACAGATGTGTGTTCAGATTATAATGACTGACGCTGTCTACACTGATACAGTATACAGATGTGTGTTCAGATTATAATGACTGATGCTGTCTACACTGATACAGTATACAGATGTGTGTTTAGATTATAATGACTGACGCTGTCTACACTGATACAGTATACAGATGTGTGTTCAGATTATAATGACTGACGCTGTCTACACTGATACAGTATACAGATGTGTGTTCAGATTATAATGACTGACGCTGTCTACACTGATACAGTATACAGATGTGTGTTCAGATTATAATGACTGATGCTGTCTACACTGATACAGTATACAGATGTGTGTTCAGATTATAATGACTGGCGCTGTCTACACTGATACAGTATACAGATGTGTGTTCAGATTATAATGACTGACGCTGTCTACACTGATACAGTATACAGATGTGTGTTTAGATTATAATGACTGACGCTGTCTACACTGATACAGTATACAGATGTGTGTTTAGATTATAATGACTGACGCTGTCTACACTGATACAGTATACAGATGTGTGTTCAGATTATAATGACTGACGCTGATACACTGATACAGTATACAGATGTGTGTTCAGATTATAATGACTGGCGCTGTCTACACTGATACAGTATACAGATGTGTGTTCAGATTATAATGACTGACGCTGATACACTGATACAGTATACAGATGTGTGTTCAGATTATAATGACTGACGCTGATACACTGATACAGTATACAGATGTGTGTTCAGATTATAATGACTGACGCTGTCTACACTGATACAGTATACAGATGTGTGTTCAGATTATAATGACTGACGCTGATACACTGATACAGTATACAGATGTGTGTTCAGATTATAATGACTGACGCTGATACACTGATACAGTATACAGATGTGTGTTCAGATTATAATGACTGACGCTGTCTACACTGATACAGTATACAGATGTGTGTTCAGATTATAATGACTGACGCTGTCTACACTGATACAGTATACAGATGTGTGTTCAGATTATAATGACTGACGCTGATACACTGATACAGTATACAGGTGTGTGTTCAGATTATAATGACTGGCGCTGTCTACACTGATACAGTATACAGATGTGTGTTCAGATTATAATGACTGACGCTGTCTACACTGATACAGTATACAGATGTGTGTTCAGATTATAATGACTGATGCTGTCTAAACTGATACAGTATACAGATGTGTGTTCAGATTATAATGACTGGCGCTGTCTACACTGATACAGTATACAGATGTGTGTTCAGATTATAATGACTGATGCTGTCTACACTGATACAGTATACAGATGTGTGTTCAGATTATAATGACTGGCGCTGTCTACACTGATACAGTATACAGATGTGTGTTCAGATTATAATGACTGACGCTGTCTACACTGATACAGTATACAGATGTGTGTTTAGATTATAATGACTGACGCTGTCTACACTGATACAGTATACAGATGTGTGTTTAGATTATAATGACTGACGCTGTCTACACTGATACAGTATACAGATGTGTGTTCAGATTATAATGACTGACGCTGATACACTGATACAGTATACAGATGTGTGTTCAGATTATAATGACTGGCGCTGTCTACACTGATACAGTATACAGATGTGTGTTCAGATTATAATGACTGACGCTGATACACTGATACAGTATACAGATGTGTGTTCAGATTATAATGACTGACGCTGATACACTGATACAGTATACAGATGTGTGTTCAGATTATAATGACTGACGCTGTCTACACTGATACAGTATACAGATGTGTGTTCAGATTATAATGACTGACGCTGATACACTGATACAGTATACAGATGTGTGTTCAGATTATAATGACTGACGCTGATACACTGATACAGTATACAGATGTGTGTTCAGATTATAATGACTGACGCTGTCTACACTGATACAGTATACAGATGTGTGTTCAGATTATAATGACTGACGCTGTCTACACTGATACAGTATACAGATGTGTGTTCAGATTATAATGACTGACGCTGTCTACACTGATACAGTATACAGATGTGTGTTCAGATTATAATGACTGATGCTGTCTACACTGATACAGTATACAGATGTGTGTTCAGATTATAATGACTGACGCTGTCTACACTGATACAGTATACAGATGTGTGTTCAGATTATAATGACTGACGCTGTCTACACTGATACAGTATACAGATGTGTGTTCAGATTATAATGACTGGCGCTGTCTACACTGATACAGTATACAGATGTGTGTTTAGATTATAATGACTGATGCTGTCTACACTGATACAGTATACAGATGTGTGTTCAGATTATAATGACTGACGCTGATACACTGATACAGTATACAGATGTGTGTTCAGATTATAATGACTGACGCTGTCTACACTGATACAGTATACAGATGTGTGTTCAGATTATAATGACTGACGCTGATACACTGATACAGTATACAGATGTGTGTTCAGATTATAATGACTGAAGCTGTCTACACTGATACAGTATACAGATGTGTGTTCAGATTATAATGACTGGCGCTGTCTACACTGATACAGTATACAGATGTGTGTTCAGATTATAATGACTGACGCTGATACACTGATACAGTATACAGATGTGTGTTCAGATTATAATGACTGACGCTGTCTACACTGATACAGTATACAGATGTGTGTTCAGATTATAATGACTGACGCTGATACACTGATACAGTATACAGATGTGTGTTCAGATTATAATGACTGACGCTGTCTACACTGATACAGTATACAGATGTGTGTTCAGATTATAATGACTGGCGCTGTCTACACTGATACAGTATACAGGTGTGTGTTCAGATTATAATGACTGACGCTGTCTACACTGATACAGTATACAGATGTGTGTTCAGATTATAATGACTGACGCTGATACACTGATACAGTATACAGATGTGTGTTCAGATTATAATGACTGAAGCTGTCTACACTGATACAGTATACAGATGTGTGTTCAGATTATAATGACTGATGCTGTCTACACTGATACAGTATACAGATGTGTGTTCAGATTATAATGACTGACGCTGATACACTGATACAGTATACAGATGTGTGTCCAGATTATAATGACTGATGCTGTCTACACTGATACAGTATACAGATGTGTGTTCAGATTATAATGACTGACGCTGATACACTGATACAGTATACAGATGTGTGTTCAGATTATAATGACTGACGCTGTCTACACTGATACAGTATACAGATGTGTGTACAGATTATAATGACTGACGCTGATACACTGATACAGTATACAGATGTGTGTTCAGATTATAATGACTGATGCTGTCTACACTGATACAGTATACAGATGTGTGTTCAGATTATAATGACTGACGCTGTCTACACTGATACAGTATACAGATGTGTGTTCAGATTATAATGACTGACGCTGTCTACACTGATACAGTATACAGATGTGTGTTCAGATTATAATGACTGATGCTGTCTACACTGATACAGTATACAGATGTGTGTTCAGATTATAATGACTGATGCTGTCTACACTGATACAGTATACAGATGTGTGTTCAGATTATAATGACTGATGCTGTCTACACTGATACAGTATACAGTTGTGTGTTCAGATTATAATGACTGATGCTGTCTACACTGATACAGTATACAGATGTGTGTTCAGATTATAATGACTGATGCTGTCTACACTGATACAGTATACAGATGTGTGTTCAGATTATAATGACTGACGCTGATACACTGATACAGTATACAGATGTGTGTTCAGATTATAATGACTGACGCTGTCTACACTGATACAGTATACAGATGTGTGTACAGATTATAATGACTGACGCTGATACACTGATACAGTATACAGATGTGTGTTCAGATTATAATGACTGACGCTGATACACTGATACAGTATACAGATGTGTGTTCAGATTATTAATGACTGACGCTGTCTACACTGATACAGTATACAGATGTGTGTTCAGATTATAATGACTGACGCTGTCTACACTGATACAGTATACAGTTGTGTGTTCAGATTATAATGACTGATGCTGTCTACACTGATACAGTATACAGATGTGTGTTCAGATTATAATGACTGACTCTGTCTTCACTGATACAGTATACAGATGTGTGTTCAGATTATAATGACTGATGCTGTCTACACTGATACAGTATACAGATGTGTGTTCAGATTATAATGACTGACGCTGATACACTGATACAGTATACAGATGTGTGTTCAGATTATAATGACTGACGCTGTCTACACTGATACAGTATACAGTTGTGTGTTCAGATTATAATGACTGATGCTGTCTACACTGATACAGTATACAGATGTGTGTTCAGATTATAATGACTGATGCTGTCTACACTGATACAGTATACAGATGTGTGTTCAGATTATAATGACTGACGCTGTCTACACTGATACAGTATACAGATGTGTGTACAGATTATAATGACTGACGCTGATACACTGATACAGTATACAGATGTGTGTTCAGATTATAATGACTGACGCTGTCTACACTGATACAGTATACAGATGTGTGTACAGATTATAATGACTGACGCTGATACACTGATACAGTATACAGATGTGTGTTCAGATTATAATGACTGACGCTGATACACTGATACAGTATACAGATGTGTGTTCAGATTATAATGACTGACGCTGTCTACACTGATACAGTATACAGTTGTGTGTTCAGATTATAATGACTGATGCTGTCTACACTGATACAGTATACAGATGTGTGTTCAGATTATAATGACTGACGCTGTCTTCACTGATACAGTATACAGATGTGTGTTCAGATTATAATGACTGATGCTGTCTACACTGATACAGTATACAGATGTGTGTTCAGATTATAATGACTGACGCTGATACACTGATACAGTATACAGATGTGTGTTCAGATTATAATGACTGACGCTGTCTACACTGATACAGTATACAGATGTGTGTTCAGATTATAATGACTGACGCTGTCTACACTGATACAGTATACAGATGTGTGCTCAGATTATAATGACTGACGCTGTCTACACTGATACAGTATACAGATGTGTGTTCAGATTATAATGACTGATGCTGTCTACACTGATACAGTATACAGATGTGTGTTCAGATTATAATGACTGACGCTGTCTACACTGATACAGTATACAGATGTGTGTTTAGATTATAATGACTAATGATTATAATTTGATATAATTTGCATATAATTATTATAATGAAAGTATACAATGCTTTTATAATGCATTACATATAAAGGCATTAAGTTATCATAAAGACTGTAATAGTATTTGCTGTTCACAATTACATTCAGTCCATAACTATTTATTTTCCACAGCAGAGCAGAATAAACGGGAAAGACTAAGAGCATTTTCAATTGGTTCCAGTATTTTGGGAACTGGTTTTGAACACAAACCAGTTCTTGATTCCCACCTCTAAAAATGTGCAAACACTCAACATGACAAACAAACAAACAAACAAACAAACAAACAAACAGTACAGTGCAAGCATCCATTAAACACGTGTTAGGAAAACTTAAAATATTAGGATGATGGGCTTCATTTGCATGCAAAAAACACCAACCATGCAGGAAAACTCAAGCGAAAC
This sequence comes from Tiaroga cobitis, assembly GCA_030578255.1. Taxonomy (NCBI): domain Eukaryota; kingdom Metazoa; phylum Chordata; class Actinopteri; order Cypriniformes; family Leuciscidae; genus Tiaroga; species Tiaroga cobitis. Next base: position 53,199,702 of record CM060592.1, on the reverse strand, counting down.
GACGGAAACGGGTAGTGATTGGGATTAATGCTTATGGAGCGACGATGATGATGATGATTTATGAGATGAAGGGTAATTTTAGGTTTGGGAAAAGTATGTTTTCCCATCCCTGTGCTGGGCAAGACAAGGAGAATTATCCTCGGGAAAGTTTTCATTCCAGTTATCTACAAGTAGAGAGAGCTCTTATATCAATCACATCTGTAACTATAATAATAATACTTATAATTAATCCCACATCACGGTTCTGATTTGAGGAGGTACAGCATTCACAGACAGGCATTTCACAGCAAACGATGGAAAATCACATCAAAATGTCAATACCGATCTCATTCGGTCATAATATCACAAACAATTTTAAATAGCACTGCATATCTCAGGCCGAGGTTGTATTGTGTCTGGAGGATCGTAAGATGCGAGCGCACGGATCAGTCATGCAGGGTTGAGCCGACAGAGCGAACACAGCATGACACTAACAGTGTACAAAGGTGTTTTACTTACAGGTAGTAAGTGTAGGACTGATAGGTTCTCCTGCCCAGTGGGGTGGTGGAGGGGTTTAAGCAGTGGAGGGGGATGAAGATGGAAGGAAAGAAAAAGTAAAAAATATTAATGTTTGAAAACGATATATAAAATGAACACAAGCAGACATGGTGGCATACGTGTGTGTGAGAGAGAGAGAGCGAGCGATTCCTGGCATGCGTGATGTTTATAACACAAACCTTAACGCTGAACCCATCAGCCCTTCTCTAGACATCCACTGACCTTATACTGTACATATACTGTATATATACTGTATGTATGTCTTTCTGTTTTTGTCTGGATGAATCAACAGGTATATAAGACCCAAAACATATACACTACTACCAGTCAAAAGTTGTTCTGCTCTCCAAGGCTGCGGTTATTTGATCTAAAATTGTGTAATATTACTCCAGTGTAAATCATCTGTTCTCTATGTGAATATACAGTAAAGTTTAATTTATTCCTGTGATTTTCAGCATCATTACTCCAGTCTTCAGTGTCACATGATCCTTCAGAAATCACTCTAATATGAGGATCTGATGCTCAAGACACATTTATGATTATTATCAGTGTTGAAAACAGTTCATATTTGATCATTTGTTTTTCTTTCTTACTCCAAATTTTTTGAATGTTAATGCCTCACAAAAATGTTACCCAACAATGTTTTCAACGTTGACAATTTCTTGAGCATCAGATCCTCATATTAGAGTGATTTCTGAAGGATCATGTGACACTGAAGACTGGAGTAATGATGCTGAAAATCACAGGAATAAATTACACTTTACTGTATATTCACATAGAAAACAGATGATTTACATTACAATAATATTTCACAATTTTGACAGTATCAGCATTGGTTAGACTTAAAAGAAAATCATAATTATTATAAACTTCAGATCTGCTCTGCCTCTCCAATCTCTCACTAAACATTCATATGTGCATTAATAAGGACAATGTGATGTGTGAAGACACACGTACATCAGAACACACTGTACATTAGCAATGAAAGCAACATTAATTCTCCTACTGTAATTAGACGAATATGCACAAACATGAGCTGTGAATGACCAGTGAACACCCGGACGTCGGCACGCTTGCCTTTCTAATCCAATTCAGCAAATGAAACCAAATAGATGCAAGAGATTCAATCACACACGTTCATTTGATTAAGGAATATTGAATCAGATTCAATCAAGAGAATCCGACGTTTGGGATTATTGAACACGTGTGTGTGTGTGTGTGTGTGTGTGTAATAAAGCCCGTCTCTCCATGCAAACGACAGAAGAGCAGATCGACACTGAGAAACCAGCGCAAACAATTAACTCAAAAACATCATGTTATAGATCTTTACATTTTAGTGTTTTGTAGCATTTTAATTAAGACAATGTTCATTTAAATAATGCAAAGTTGCGAAGCACTGCTGAATGTACATTTATACATGCAGAACTGAGCAATCAGACGCTTCACCGCAACAACAACATCATTATTTATATCGGTCACACTTTATTTTAAGGTGTCGTTGTTACAATGTAATTATATATGTAAGTACTGAGTGATATTAAGTAACTACATGCACTTACTATAGGGTTAGGGGACGATTCGGGTTTGGTTGAGGGTTAGTTGCATGTAACTATGCATAATTTACTGTTATTACTACGGTAAGTACATGTTACATATGTAACAAGGACACTGTAAAATAAAGTGTAACGTTTATATCCTATAAATAAAATATTCCTTTTGCAAATCTTGCAATAACCCAGAAGATTAGATCAGTGTCACTGAGTCCGTCTGAGATTCACTGCAAAAAATGAAGATGTTCCTTCCTCAGTATTTT
>CM060592.1:53187352-53192352 GCA_030578255.1 Tiaroga cobitis | reverse complement strand
AACACACTGCTAATGCATTTCCAAAGACTGCTGGATCTCTGCTAGGGTTTTCCTAATCCTAAAGGGGTCTTAATGCGCTATTCACAAGATGGTGAATAAGTCTCTGATGTCCCCAGAGTGTGTGTGTGTGAAGTTTTAGCTCAAAATACCCCACAGATATTTTATATATCATGTTAAAATCGTCACTTTTTGAGGGTGAGCAAAAACGCACTGTTTTAATGTGCATGTCCCTTTAAATGCAAATGAGCTGCTGCTCCCGGCACAGGGGGCCGAGCTACAAGAGCGTGTGTGTGTGTGTGATGCGCTGATCGCGGTTATATCTGTGGATCGGGCGGGTCGAGTAATAAAATAACATTCTGATTAATTTCGGGTGGATTTGATAAATGATTATTAACGAAAATATTAACTACATTCTCTTAAATATGAGCATGTTTAAAGCGTCATTTTTTTCCGCCAAGCACTAATCTGCACTCTCGTTAAGATACGCTACGAGAGCTGTGCGGGGTCCGCTTTCTTAAGCAGTAATGGAGGCAAAACAGGTCCGAGAGTAAAAGAGAAGAATAAAAACTAAACAAAAGGAAGGAAAGAAAAGCACCGTGTGGGAGCGTTTTAGTGGTTAACGAGGACGAATCAAGTGCTGGGTATGTAATATGCAACGGCTATGAAATGTGTGTGCGCTAGGGTGACCAGATGAGACTTGCTGAAATGGACGGGGGGTCGGGGTTGGTTGGTTTTGGTTCAAAATATGTTTTGGTTCAAGCCTGAACCAAACATACATTTTTATTCAAAGATCAACAGTCTGTCATTAGTCTTTAGTCTGCCACAAAAAAATTTTAAATAAAGAACATTAAAATCATGAACTCAAATGTCATTGTGAAAAAAAAATGTGTTACTGTTGTAACAGTGCACAGGCTAAATCAGACCTTTCAGGCTATAGCCTAACGCTAATAAGCCTTACGCCAAAATTATTATTACAACTAAGTTGTCGGTCATTAAATAGGAAAACTAAATAATCGTGTAGATGATTTGCTTCCAGTGTAACCCGACATCAGACATTAAGGCCCGGCCGAAGTATTTTTTTGCACACAGTGACGCGACCAATCAATCACTTTAATGCTGCGTTCACACCAGACGCGAATAGCGCATCTAGTTTACACGCGTGAACGTGTGTGTGTGCGCGCGTGTGTGTGCACGCGTGTGTGTTCACCTGTTCGGGAAGTCGCAGTGACAGAAACAGTGACATTTCAGTTTCTAGGGAGTAAAGCCTGTGTTTATGTGATTCGGGTGATGTTGGAGCTCATCCGCGCATCTCTAGTGTGTGTTAGCGGCTCTGATTACCTCACACACACACACACACACTGAACATTTCAACAACTTTTAGCCTTTTATGTTCAACCCGGAGTCAGAAAGACGGAGAGACTCCAGAAGAAGAGACAACATGTAGACAACAGGACATTTCTGAACACTTAATTGATGAGTTTATGTGTCTGATGTGGAGTTAACGATCTTCTAGTCACTGATTAGCATATTCAGTCATGACCATCTATAAATGTTGTTCCGGGGGCGGGGTTTATGTAAATTCTAGGGTTTGTGATGTCACTAACCGGTGAAGAAGCTCGTGTAGTTCCTACCAGCCGTGTGTTGTAGTCCTTATAAAGTGATTTCTGTAAAAGCAAATCTCTCCCTTTGCTTTGAGCGTTGAGCGGCGTAACTTTGCAGATGTTGTTTATGCTCAAACAGCAACATTACACACTAACTAAAGCTAGAAAAGTGAAATTATAATCAACCCCCCGTTTAAACATACACACTTCCTATACACACGCCCTTATATTCCTGCTGCTGTTTTTAGCATGCCAACACACTGCTAATGCCCAGCATTTCAAAACACTCCTGGATCTTTCAAACTTTGCTAGAGTTTCCTAATCTTAAACATATACACTTACACCTACACCTGAACATGTGTGAAGACTTTTAGCCTGACGAACGAGTCGCATAAACAAACACTCATTTGCTATTACAAAGCAAGCGAATAGGAATGTGCATTTAGCGTCGGCACAGAGCGACAGTAACAGCGCGAGTCCTGATTTAATGAATTACAGGTCTTGAATAGCGGCCGTCTCGGTAAGTGCCTGTCTGGATCCATCAGGGAGGCTAAAACACAGATCCTCACTCAATTAGGACATCAATTACATCCAGCGGCTCTTCCGCGGCCTTTCAGAGCCGTCAATCTAGACACACGCTTTCTTTAAAAGCACCGCGAGAGGTGAGAAAGAGCGAGACACATTAAACCAAAGTGAGTTAATGCGAGCGGTGGGCGTCTCCCGACGTGTGTGACACTCAAAAGTGTCTTTTAAAAGTGTTTTTCTGTGCGATTACAGGCAAACCGGTTCCCTGACGGGCTCTCACGCGTGTGTTTGAGGACGCTCGTCGAGGTCGAGGAGTCCGAAGGGATGCTCTTCACCTCCATTCTCTTTCTTACCCACAATTACCTTCCTCGTCGACTCCGGCCGCTCGAGAGCCACTCGACGTGTGTGATATCTGTGTGTTAACTGAGGGACTCGTGAGTCTGACGTCCTCACACTCTTCTGTGTCTCCCAAAGGGACAGAAATTAACACTCAACAAGCGCCAAATGCAAGTGAAAAATTGGCGCTGGTGCAGAAGCAGTGGCGGTTCTAGCCCATTTCAACTGGGGGGGCCAAGCTGGGGCCAGTTGTACTGTTAGAGGGGCCAGTTACATTTAGACCTTATTGTTGTCCTATCATTTTCTGCACTGCTGCAGGCATTAACAGGCAAAATACAGTGTTTATAATCATTCAACAATGTATTTGCATTTCCATTATATTTTTACATTTGCATTACATATTCAGTATTAGTCACAGTAACTGTAATAGACATGATATCCTTCTTTCTCTTCATTTTGAGAACTATAGAGCAAAAGCAATGGGGACCAAGAAGCTTATTAAATAATTTACTGAAAACAACAAGGTAACTACGTCTAACCGTTTACAGGGTTCCTGCACACTTTTTAAAGTCAAATTTAAGGCTTTTTAAGACCTAAAGAAATCAAAATTAATACCGTAGGGGTGTGCAATATTGACAAAAATATATTTAAATATTTTCAACGTTTTGTTGATAATAATTAGATGATATTTTACTGATTGTGTTTTTGTGCTGGTGCCATGGCTGGTTTAGGCCTGTTGTTGACAGCTGACTCACGGAGATAATAATATTTTTCATATTATATGCATTGGTCAGTTCACAGTAGTGACAGAAATAAATTTCTTAATTAAGGAGCAATATTTGCCACCTTAAACTGATTTCCAGGGGCATTTTCACCTATATATGGACATTTTTTCTAAACTTATTTAGAGTTATGCAATGCATCACCTTTTATGTCAAATACTAACATTCAAATTAAACAATAATTATACTTATTTATACAATAATACTTAATTATACAATAATTATACAGTACCACTGTTACCAGTCAAATTAATTAACTCAATCAAAATCCATCTTTGCAGTGCAGAGGTGACACAGAAGTGGCATTAATATATTTACACTCCATTTACAATTGCATAAATAAAGCTATGAGATTTTTTTAAAATCAATATTTAAATATGAAATGATTTCTAATTTTAAGGTTTTAATTAAAGGATACTTTAAATATGAAACTAAAACCGCCAGTAGGCGGCGGCAAGTCCCTGTAAGAGGGATTCATTCATTCAACCGATTTGTTCAAACGGCTGATTCATTCGGGAAAGAAGCAAGTGATTCGTTCAAAACGCGGATTTCAGACTAGTCAATAAATCATCGCTGTGTTGCATTGAGACTCTGCTACGGTTTCATTATGAAATTCTAGTCGGCGAAATAAAGGGAAAACAAACAATATTGACAATATTGTGTCTAAAAAGTAACTCCCAAAGTTAACTTATTGTTAATTTAACTGTTGTATAACATAAATATCACAGTTGCAATTGTGCACGGGAAAACGGCACTCTTCCTGATGTGATATTCTAATATAAGAACATAATATGATATAAATATAAGACAAAAACTAATTTGGTGACATAGCCTACCTATGAACTGCACACAGCAGTGAAAGGACGATAGACAAATGCGATGTCAGCTCACAGTGCCTCGTACATAGTTAAAACAATGATTACAATATCATAATAGACAATAGGCTACACATCATCACACCCCATACGCACATAAAGAATGAACTTACAACTGAACTGACATTTACCAACTTTCTCCTTCTCTCCTCTCTCGCGTGCAGGAGACAGACGTTAGCCTACTCTGCCGCGATTCCCGCGAATGTGATGCGAATTGTCACGTGAAAATGCAAATCCACAAAGATAGAATAATAAAAAATAATACGCATACGATTACAACGATAGCAAAAAACAGTTTTGTAAAAATTATTTCAAACTCCACATTTAGGGGGGCCACAAGGGGGGCCAAGCTTTTTGTCACAGGGGCACTGGCCCCCCCTGGCCTCCCTCTAGAACCGCCACTGTGCAGAAGTAAATAAAGCCAGTTGTACGGTGACTTTCTTTGGAAATGCAACACTGCAAAAAAACTCTTCTCAGAATGTTTAGATATTTATACTGGAACACAAATCAAAAATACTGAGGAAGAAAATGAGTGCATGTCAATATACCTAGATGGACTCAATCATTTCATCCCTCAAAACTCATCTTTGATCTCCAAAATTACATATTTAAGCGTTTTTTCCTTGAAAAAAAAACCTTTTTCCCCCTAAAATATCTTGAATGTAACTCGACACCCTTGCCTCATTTAGTATGCGCGGTTCTATGAATATGCAAATGAGCCCCGCCTCCACTCACTCACTCAGCTCAGAGATCCACTGGTTGACGATCACACGTTGATCTGATTGGTTACAAGGTCGTTTGTGACGTCAGAAACACCAGCGATTTCAAACCGTGTGTCTACTGTCAAATTTACACATGGTTTGTGTTAAAGCACATTAAAA
>CM060592.1:53182357-53187252 GCA_030578255.1 Tiaroga cobitis | reverse complement strand
TATATATTCAGATTTGTAACTATATATTCAGATTTACATTTATATATTTAGAGTCATAACTACATGACTATAAATTCAGAGTTTTAGCTATAAATTCGGATTTATATTTATATATTCAGATTTGTAACTATATATTCAGAGTTATAACTATATATTCAGATTTACATTTATATATTCAGATTTGTAACTATATATTCAGAGTTATAACTATATATTCAGATTTATATTTATATATAATAAGATTTGTTACTATATATTCAGATTTGTGACTAAATTCAGAGTTATAACTATATATTCGGATTTACATTTATATATTCAGATTTGCAACTATATATTCAGAGTTATAACTATACATTCAGATTTATATTTATATATTCAGATTTGTAACTATATATTCAGAGTTATAACTATATATTCAGATTTGTAACTATATATTCAGAGTTATAACTATATATTCAGATTTGTATCTATATATTCAGATTTACGTATAATTAATTCATGTTTGGCCCCCCATATTATGCACACACACACACACACATACATATATATATACACACACACACACACATATACATAACACATCCTCAGTTATAATAACTATATATTCGGATTTACATTTATATATTCAGAGTTATAACTATATAACTATATAACTATATATATATATATATATATATATATATATATATTCAGAGTCATAACTATATATTCAGGATTTACATTTATATATTCAGATTTGTAACTATATATTCAGATTTACATTTATATATTTAGAGTCATAACTACATGACTATAAATTCAGAGTTTTAGCTATAAATTCGGATTTATATTTATATATTCAGATTTGTAACTATATATTCAGAGTTATAACTATATATTCAGATTTACATTTATATATTCAGATTTGTAACTATATATTCAGAGTTATAACTATATATTCAGATTTATATTTATATATAATAAGATTTGTTACTATATATTCAGATTTGTGACTAAATTCAGAGTTATAACTATATATTCGGATTTACATTTATATATTCAGATTTGCAACTATATATTCAGAGTTATAACTATACATTCAGATTTATATTTATATATTCAGATTTGTAACTATATATTCAGAGTTATAACTATATATTCAGATTTGTATCTATATATTCAGATTTACGTATAATTAATTCATGTTTGGCCCCCCATATTATGCACACACACACACACATACATATATATATACACACACACACACACATATACATAACACATCCTCAGTTATAATAACTATATATTCGGATTTACATTTATATATTCAGAGTTATAACTATATATATATGTGTGTGTGTATATGTGTGTATATATGTATATATCTAATTGTTATATAGGTTATGCCAGTTTCCCCCTCACCATCCTCGTCGGTCTGCACGTGTATCTCAGGACTCTCCTTGACTCCCTCTCGGTTGCGCAGGACCATCCTGACGCTGAGGTTGGTGAAGGGCGTGAGGTTGTGTATGGTGTGTTGAGGAGTGGAGCTGGACGACACCTCCCTGCTCTCCTCCTTCGCCCCGGCTCCGGCTCGGGTTCGGGACCGGTACTGCACCATCAGACTGTAGTTGTGGCAGCGCGTCACGTTGTAGCCGAACGGCTCCCAGCGAACCGTCACCTGGCGAGACTTGATGTCCACCACTTTCAGCTGTCGGGGCCCGTGCATCGGCTCTGAGCGAGAACACACACACCGTTAGTGTCTTACTGTGAGACGGCGTCTCACACACACACACACACACACACACACACACTTAAACACACTTAAACACACACTCAAACACACACACACACACACACACACACATACACAGACACACACACGCACGCACACACACACACACACACACACACACACACACACACTCACACAGGTCTGAGATGATGATTGTTATGATTTGTTAAAATAAGTATTTTCTTGAGCCGCTGTTTCTCTGACCTTTCCAAATGTCATTTTTCTGCGATGCGTGTCGTTGTTGTGAATATGATGATGAAACACATTCAGTGAGTTTACATCTCTTTCCACATCAAACTTCTGTCACGTTCCCTCTGTCTTTGCTGTTTGTCCTCTGTAGTGTGTGTGTGTGTGTGTGTGTGTGTGTGCGTGTGTATGTTTGGTTTTTTATCTGCATCCTCAAGTCTGACTTCTTTGCATTTGCATTTAATCATCTAGCGAGCTTTCTGCTGTCAGGTGTGAAGAGTCAAGGACGAGGATCCGAACACACACTGCCAACACACACATTCATTCTTGCGCTTCTCAAAACAGTTAAAGTTCCTGTCGTTGCAATAATCCTCCTGACGCTTAATAATAATAACTGACTTATTGCTTTTATGAAACAGCAGCAAGATGATTAAAGACACTGCTCAATGAATTGTTGCATTTATTAATATTATAATCAGAACAATCCATTTAGTATAATACACTACTGTTCAAAAGTTTGGAATAATTAAGATTTTTTTAATGTTTTTTTATTTATAAAGTACTTTCTGCTCACCAAAGCTGCGTTTATTTTGATCAAAAATAGTGTAGAAAATGTGTAAGTATATAGTGGAAGTATAGGGAATTGCAGTAATCCAATCTAGATGACACAAATGCATGGATCACAGTTTCCATATCTTTATAGGACAAAATGCCTTTTAATTTGGAAATACCCCTCAACTGAAAAAAGCTGCCCTTTACCAGCACATTTATTTGTTTATCAAATTTCAATTCAGAGTCGAATATCACACCAAGGTTTCTCACCTGAGTATTAATATGGCAGGCTAGAGGGCCCAAATCAGGGGACAACTGTTTGGCTAGCTTCGGTGGGCCAAAAATCACCACTTCATGTTTCGACTCATTCAACTGAAGGAAACTTGATGCCATCCACTGCTTTATCTCATCCAGACACTCAATGAGAACTGAACATTTAGAGCTGTCACTAGATGTTAAAGGAAAATACAGTTGGGTATCATCAGTATAACAATGGTAAGCCCACCATGTTTTTGACAGATTAAACCCAGAGGGAGCATATATAATGAGAACAAAACAGGGCCGAGACTCGAACCTTGAGGAACCCCAAAAACAGTGGGATGAGCGGAGGAAATACGACTACCTATTTCCACTGCAAAGGTTCTCCCCAGTAAATATGAAGCGACCCACTCTAATACAGTCCCCCTAATCCCTGCCCACTGACTCAAACGATCAAGGAGAATCCCATGATCCACTGTGTCGAAGGCTGCACTGAGATCAAGCAGCACTAACGCTGTGCAGTTCCCAGAATACCGACAAAAGTAAGTCGTTAGTCACCTTAAAGGGTTAGTTCACCCAAAAATGAAAATTAAAAGGTAAAAAAGTATTCTCGTCGCTTGATAAACTTATAGTTGAGCCACTGTTGCGACATGGAATATTTAAACATTTTCTTCATTGACTTTCTGGGCCGTCCGGTGTCATTCCCTTAGGGAGCCTATGGAGGAGTGATCAACCTCTCAGATTTAATCATAAATATCTTCATTTGTGTTCCGAAGACGAACGAAGGTCTTACGGGGTTGGTACAGCATGGGGGTGAGTAATTAATGACTTCATTTTCATTTTTGGGTGAACTAACCCTTTAAGAAAGGCAGTTTCTGTACTATGCTGAGATCTAAATCCTGACTGAAATGTATCTAAAATATTATTTGTATTTAGAAATATAGAAAGTTGGTTAAGAACCACCTTCTCCAACAGTTTGGCTAAAAACGGCACGTTTGAAATTGGTCTGTAATTATTTAACACAAAAGGGTCTAAAGTCGTTTTCTTTAAAAGAGGTTGCACAAGAGCGTGCTTGAACTGTGATGGCACCAGCCCCTCCTGGAGACTCGGATTCACTATAACTGATACAGTGGGTCCCACCGCCTCCCAAACCGGGATTAACAATCGGGGAGGTGAAATATCAAGCGAGCAATGAGATGGCTTCAGATGTTGGGCAGTTTCTAACAAGTTGGAAGAAGTAACCGGCTCAAATACACTCAGCTGACCCGAGGTGCACGAAATGGGCGGGAGTTGAAGAAAGCTTTGATCCCGGACAGAGTTAGGGAGACTGGCTCTAAGAGCGATGGTCTGAGATTATATAAAGATGGTCTTTATGATTATTATCAGTGTTGTAAACAGTGTTTTTAATTATTTGATGAATAGAAAGTTTAAAAGAACAGCATTTATTTGAAATAGAATCTTTTGCTGCATTATAAATGTCTTTAATGTCACTTTTGATCATTTTTGTTTCTTCCTTACCCAAAATGTTTGAATGGTAATGCATCATAAAAATGTTACTGTTTTCAACGCTGATAATAATCATAAATGTTTCTTGAGCATCAAATCATCATATTACATATTTCTGAAGGATCATCTATGAGAGAGTATGTGTGTGTGTGTGTGTGTGTGTGTGTGTGTGTGTGTGAGAGAGAGAGAGAGAGAGAGAGAGAGAGAAAGAAAGAGTATGTGAGTGTGTGTGTGTGTGTGTGTGTGTGTGTGTGTGTGTGTGTGTGTGTGTGTGTGTGTACGTGTGCGTGTGTGTGTGTGTGTGTGTGTGTGTCAGTGAAAATTGAACCCTGACTGGATCAAATAGGAGGGAAAATGTAAAGTTCCAGAGAAATGGACTTCAGATTCAGAACTGTGAATGGAAATTGATCCTATTATGGCCTTAAACTTCCAGAGAGAGAGAGTGTGTGTGTGAGTGTGTGTGTGTGAGAGAGCAAGCGAGCGAGCGAGCGAGAGAGAGAGAAAGAGAGAGAGAGAGAGAGAGAGATGTAACAGTTGGGTGTGGACTCCCATTGGTCCGTGTGGTGATGATGTAACAGTTGGGTGTGGACTCCCATTGGTCCGTGTGGTGATGATGTAACAG
>CM060592.1:53167357-53177357 GCA_030578255.1 Tiaroga cobitis | reverse complement strand
GTCATTTTTGCCGCAGCTTCGCGCTCGTGCGGACGCGTCGAGTATAAACAAGGCTCGCTTTTCTCAAGTCTTGGGTAACACTAAACGAAATGAACAGGCTTGTTGCAGGGTTCATTGTAGAAGACATGCTTCCCCTGTCGACTATTAATCGCCGGGTTTAGAAAAGTGCATTTTAAATTAAGATTAAGAATTTTATGGGATAAAGTGACCTTTATTTTATTATTTTTCATTGACCACTTCATTTTTTGTTTTATTGCCATGAGTCGAATAAACAGCAGGTTTTGTTCTCAGGAGAAGAGGTTTATTCGTTTAATCTAATCCGGTTTGTAGATTGTCTACAAACCGGAAGGTTGGTGGTTCAATCCCCGGTTCCACCTGACGAAGTGTCGAGGTGTCCATGAGCAAGACACCTAACCCCAGCTGTGTGTGTGTGTGTGTGTGTGACCTAACCCCAGCTGTGTGTGTGTGTGTGTGTGTGACCTAACCCCAGCTGCTCCCGGCGAGCTGGATGGCCTTGCATGGCTGACACCGCCGTCGGTGTGTGAATGAGTGAGTGAATGGGTGAATGTGAGGCAATATGTAAAGCGCTTTGGTGGCCATTGGGTCTGTGAAAGCGCTATATAAATCCATTTACCATTTAATCTCATGTTTCCCAAAGCCTGTGTTTTGAAACTTTGTGCAGACAGGGATATTGTTCTTTCATGCCATTTTGTATAGATTTATACAATAAACACTATGCAGACAGGCTAAGTGATGATAGGGCTATGATGTTTGTCCATGTATCACGGTAAATTAAGAAAAGGGAAAGTAAAGTAATAAGTAGTGAAGTTACTTTTCAAACGCAGTAACTAGTAAAGTAATCTCATTACAATTTATAGAAATAAATAGTAACTAGTAACTAATTACTTTTTTTGAGTAACTACCCCAACACTGGATTTTGCCTCCCGTTGATATGAGAGATTCTATCCGGTTGAAAGAGCTTTCTATTCGGGAGAGACAATTAGACAATGAGAGAGAAGAGTTACGTTTAAGAGTCTCCGAGAATGAGTTGGAAATGAAACGCTTAGATTTAAAAGCTAGACAGGAAAATATTGATCCCATTCACACATTTTTTTGATGTGTGCAAAAACATTAGGCTTCTACCACCGTTCATTGAGAAAGACGTGGAAAAATATTTTCCGCATTTTGAAAAAGTTGCGTCAACTTTAAATTGGCCGAAAAAAGTATGGACTTTGTTAATTCAGACAGTTTCAACTGGTAGAGCACAAGAAGTGTATTCTTCACTTTCACTTAGGCAAAGTAAAGACTACGGTGTGGTTAAGGCAGCTATTCTTAGTTGTTACCAACTAGTTCCAGAAGCTTACAGACAGCGCTTTCGCCGACGTGAGAAAAGCGAACATCAGACTTGTATCGAGTTTGCTCGTGACAAAGAGGCTTTGTTTGATCGATGGTGTTCGTCAAGTGAGGTAGACAGGCAAACCAGAACCAGAAAAATGCACAAAAATACTATTTTCAATTTTTATATGAAATATATATTTCAAAAAAACACTTTTTACTGTAAAACTGCAATAAAATCAAAGCACTAAACCTAAACCAGCTGTGCTCCAGATGTGAGTCTGATCTCTCAGTAAATGATCTTCCAGTGAGATGTTGTTCGGCTGCAGTTCCAAACGCTTCCACTAGAGGAAACTCGTCTCTCATTCATTTCCAATGCGCTCGTTTCTGACCGCGAGGAGCACAAGTGACTATTGTTTACAGGACCGTTTAACCTGTTCCAGTCATGTCCGTGATTTGTTTGTGTGTGTGCAGTGGTGGAAAGTAACTAATTACAAATACTTTCGTTACAGTACTTGAGTAGATTTTTTCTTTTTTTCTACTTTCTTGAGTATAATTAAATTGTGGTACTTTTACTCTTACTTGAGTAAAATAAAAATAAAGTATTCAACTTCTCTACATTTATTTTTCATAAAAAGTACAAAGTACTTTGACAAAGGTGCCGACGGAGCAACAGGGCAAGCTGACATTTGACAGACACTTTTCAAACTACTGCGGTGGAGCCCTGGGCTTCAGCCAATAACAGACATATCTGAAGCAGTTCAGCCAATAACAGACATATCAGAAGCAGTTCAGCCAATAACAGACAGGTCTGACTCGGGTGCAAAACCAATCAAAACCTCCAGTTCGACTGGGGGGCGGGGCGTTCAAACAGCGCTTTGAGTTTGACATTCAATCACTGGCGCTCGTGTTTTGAATCAGTAGCGCTAACGTTTCAATATTTCAGTGAATGTAAGTGAGTATTCTGCTCATATTTAATTATGGCAACTACTGAAATGGGTCATACCATTGATAATACCAGAGCACTGAGCAGTTGAAGTAAATAAAAAAGCTCGCGCAGTTCTGCATGGACGGAGCAAGATCAATGTAAGTGTCTAAAATACATGCACACAGTTCAATTCATTGTAAAGCTCGCCCTGTTTAACAATACAGTTAAACTAAATATACGAAGCAAACTTTGTACAAAGCTGAAAAAACAGTGAAATAAGATCGCATGATTTATCTGTCAATCAGATGCAAGTAAAAGTGTAGTTCGTTCCAGCACATTTTCGGTAGGCTACAACGAAAAAAAGAATTTAATTTAACATGTTAACCATAAGTTACCCCACTTAATTTTTTTTTTTTTCTGGGAATTTTTTATTCATACTGTTTTTCATACCTTTTTTTTTTATCAGACCTCTCAATTAGCCTTCTTTGCTTTCAATTATGAATGATTCAAATCAAAACATTCAAATGATCTTACCTGGACTTAATTTTCAAAATTAGTAATAAAAAAAATTGCTCTTGACAACAGAGAAAGCTAGTAGTCTATATGTGGAGCACTTTTATCATGGATGGATGCACTTTTTTGGGCTTCAAATTTTCTCCAGTCATTCACTGCCATTATAAAGTTTGGAAGAGCCAGGCCTTTTTTTAATACAACTCTGATTGTATTCGACTGAAAGCAGAAAGTCATATCTTCTAAGGTGACTTGAGGGAGAGTAAATCGTGGACTAATTTTCATTTTTGGGTGAACTATCCCTTTAAAGACATACATCATTCTTTTGAAAATACCTGATAGTTTGATAAACACACAGATATATTATAGCTATAATGTTTTTGTCTTCATGTTTCATCAGTCAAAACATCACTATTTGCATGTTATTACATACATTAAGGCATTTCCTGAAATGGTTAAGTTTAATACTTCTATGCATCAGTACTAGGCCTTCAGTATGAATCAAAGAGATGACATGAGAGTGTTTAGCGCTCCATTTCGCTATCATCTTCCCATTTTGGGTAAAAATAGAAAAATACTAAAGTACTTTGTAACGTAGTTACTTGAGTAGTTTTTAAGCAAACTACTTATTTACTCTTACTTGAGTCATATTATTTTTCAGTACTTCTACTTGTACTCAAGTAAATTATTACTTAAGTAGCAATACTTTTACTTAAGTACAATTTGTCAGTACTCTTTCCACCACTGTGTGTGTGTGTGTGTGTTTGTTTCGTACCATTCCGATGAAGTAAAAAATTATTATTATTTTTTTAAGGAAAGAGCACCAAAGGGTTAAATTGATCAAAAGTGACATTTATAATGTCACAAAAGATTCTATTCCAAATAAGCGCTGTTCTTTTGAACGTTCATATGATCTTCACTGAAAATCAAATGTATTGAGAACTCTTGTGACAGTCGAACGGGTCTGAGAACGACACGAGGGAGATTAAACGACGTCAGAACAATCATTTCTGCCCCTTCCACAGAATAACTGAGGTTTTATCCTCATGAAACATGTTTTCTCTGTGTGACGCCAGCGCGGGGCGTCCGACACCACGTACATTATGACTGGCTGATAGAGAGAGAGAGGATTTTACAAACAGCCTGTAAAGTGCTGAAGCAGATTTTTATGTAATTTATTTAATTTCTCCCACAACTTAAAAAAATAAAAGGAGACAAACAGTCAGGAGTGAATTTATCTTCATTAGCAGTGAAGCTCGTCTGCTTCCACTCAGCTGCCACTGCAGATGATGAACGACAGCAGAAGAGAGAGAGGAAGAGGAGAAGAGTGAAGGAAAGCTTTCACACAGAAGCTTAAACGCTTTCGGAAGGAAAGGACTTTTTAGAGCTTCATTTTTGCATTTATTTTAATTTATTGATTTAGTTTTTATTCATTTTTAATTTGAATTCAACTCTATGAATCAACCAACTTGTAAACATACTTTATCAATAGACTTTTTTTTAATAAATGACCCATTTAACATAAAAATATTGAAGACATTTATTTTTATATAGAACCTTTTTGGCATGAAGTGTTTTTTAACTCTCTTGTGCGTCAATTAAAAAACGTTACACAGAGGACAAAAATGTCCACGTCCAAAAATGTGAAGTTTACGAGCACGAACTTATGTTTAATGTCTAATTTTAACTAAAGACCCTTGATAGATTATTGTTGAGGTAACAAAAAGTTTAAAAAGTGAAACCAAAAAACGTTATAGAGGTTTAAGTTTATGAAAATGGTTTATTTATTCATTATTTTATATAAAATATATATTTTATGAAACATATTGAACTCTAAAACTGCTAGAAAATCCAAGCAATCAATCTTAAGTCGTGTTCCAAGTTTGAGGTTAATATCTCAAAAAATGATCTTTCAGTGCGAGTGTGTTTGAATGTGTTTGTGTGTGTTTTGGTGTGTGTTTGAGTGTGTTTGTGTGTGTTTGAGTGTGTTTGGGTGTGTTTGTGTGTGTTTGTTTGAGTGTGTTTGGGTGTGTTTGTGTGTGTTTGGGTGTGTTTGTGTGTGTTTGTTTGAGTGTGTTTGGGTGTGTTTGTGTGTGTTTGAGTGTGTTTGGGTGTGTTTGTGTGTGTTTGTGTGTGTTTGAGTGTGTTTGAGTGTGTTTGAGTGTGTTTGGGTGTGTTTGGGCGCAGTATCAGATTTCCCCTATTAGATGCAGATTTGGGATTTGCAGTTGAGTTTTCCTCTCTCAAATATTCACACATACACTTTTATCACACACATACAAACCACACTCTGACATCGACACCAACCCACACACACACATTTACAGCTGCATAATTGATCCAATTGCCTCTACAATATGCAGAAGCAGAAAACAGGAATAAAGCAAGTTTTTTTATACTTTATTTCATTATTAAAACTTGAGAAAATGGCTCCATCTGGTAAAAACTTTAAAAAAATTAATTTTGAAGCTTCACCAACAGAATGAAAGCCTATTAACAAAGGTTGCATCGTTTTACAGTTAAATGGCCCTGGGATTAAAAAATAGCAGTTTTAATGGGTTTCAATGGGGACTTTTCCTCCTGTAAGCCCTGAGAGGAACTATTCTGTGTTACTAGTGTAAAATAGATTTTTTAAAGGAAATGAGAGTGAAATAGTAAAACTCCAATAAAAATACACACTTGTGCCAAAATGTGTGCCGTTGGGATTAACACAAGCAAAATAATCAAAAAAACTAAACTGAAAAAGACAAAAATGTCCATATATGGTCGTGCAAGGGTTAAAGAGTTCAGAGCCCTAAAGTATATATAACCACAGTTAAGTGTATAGAAAGAAAGACAATTACATGAACAAAAGAAAATAGAAGGAAAGATTAAGAATATAAAAAAATAGAGAAAAGAATGAATAAGAAAGAAAACAAATGAAAGAAAATCAGGCTCGCCTCAGGTTTGAATGACGATTATTTGAGTTTGACAAAAAAATTAAAAGAGTTTGACGATTTAATGTCAAATAATGTGTATAAAAAGCCTGAAAGAATCACTCGAGCTTCTGTTATGATGCTTTAGAGAGTTTGCACAGTTTCACGTGTGTATCGTTGTTTACACGATGACAATACAGTGGTTAAACAGTGAAACATCTGGAGCTTCACACGAGTCTGAGATACACAGCCGATACACACTCTTCTTGAACAAACACACATGAATAAAGCTCTTTCTGTGGAAGAATGTCCTCGAGATGCACAATACGAGCCGCTCCTCCTACACTTTCCTTCCTCACAAACACAATCACTCGCGACAAAAGAATCGCGATAAACGCGGCCTTGAGTGTGTCACGACCGGGGAAGAACACTTCATGCAGATGTTCCTCTGACTGGAGAAATATCAATGAGAATAGACATACTTATTATAAAAGCTCTGGCGTTTAGAGGAACGTCTTTGTGAAGCACACGAAACAACAGCGCATGAGGGCCTCGATAAGCCCGAGTCATTCACTTCAAGGTACGACTCGTTTCTCTGTACGTTTGTCTTTCTTTGTCACTGGACTTCCATTAAACTCGAAAAGAGAACAAAGACACGGGAGACTGAGGAGGAAATCACTCATTTTAACAATCTACCTCCACACTGAAACACGTGTGTGTGTGTGTGTGTGTGTGTTGCATGAGGCATCAGGCTAATCATGAACGAGTGAATCTGAAACATGAACGTGAAGATGGTGATGAAGTTCGTAGGAAGATGGAGAGATCATGTGATCATCAGAAATCTCAGCTGAGACTTTATATGCAGTTCCTGATATCGGAACATTTTCGATTTCACCTTTTTAAAACAATAATCTAAAGCTTTATATTTAATTTTGGGGTAAATTATGAGTCACTTGTTGTTTTTGAGGCATCACCAACAGAGAGACACTCAAAAACACAGTGAGTGCAAACGTTAACCGCTCAAAACACACGCCAGGAACAGCACTGACACACACACACACACACACACACACACACACCCTAAAGGCCTGGTGTGAAGGCCAGAGACACAGACTCATCCATCGCCATCAGCTCTGCAGAAATGAGAAACAGCGAAACCTTCAGCAGGAGGTCAGAGCAGCCTCCAGTTGTCCATCGCTCTCACACACACAAACACACACACACACACACACACACACACACACACACAAACACAGCGTCAGGTACGAGAGGACACTGAACTCAAACATCACCAACAGCCTTCAAGTGCAGATGAAAATATCGCAGTTTTGAGACACATTCTTACGCAGTGTGTGTGTCTAATTTGGTAGTTCAAGATATAAAAATCCTTGAAAATATTTATTTCCAAGAAAGAGAAGCAAAGCTGCATGAGATATTAAAACTTGTTTTCAAATGTTGACTTTTGTCTCACTGCACTGGCACATTTAGTCAATATTTTTTAAGTATAAACAAGTTAAAAACCAGTGATATAGTGCATGAGATATAAAACATGACCTATGCCTTTCTACGCCAGTCTTAGTGTAGTTTCAGGCTCTGCTAGAACAGGTTTTCCTGCTTGAATGTTGATTATTCTCCTCATATTCTCCATTGTTGCGGCTCCTCTCTTCCCAGTCTGTCAGTAACGCTCTGTTTACTTCCTGTCTCTATGAAGCCCCTCCTCCTGAAAAGCACACTGTGCTCTGATTGGTCGGCTTGAGCAGTGTGTTGTGATTGGTCGAGCGCTTCGAGTGTGTTTGGGAAATGTCCCGCCCCTTTCCATAACCGCCAGTTTAACACACTACTAACTAACTCAACCAGGCCCCGCCCCTTTATTCTGCGCATTAATTATTATAATGAGGAATATTGTGACGTGTTCGTTCCCGGGAGAAACTCAAGACTACAATGGAGGCGTTTCAGGGAGTCGTACTGGGATAATTCTAGCAAAAATTATAATTCTGTCATCATTTTCTCACCTTCATGTATGACTTTCTTCTGTGGAACATAATATGAAAACGTAACCAATAACCGATAATTCTTTATATTTGAAAGCCGATAACCGATATATTGGCCGATAAATCTAAACCCTAACTTTTATATAGTTTTTGAGAGCCTGATTACAAAAACAAAAGTCTCAGCATTAACACCCAAACACACGATTATAATGTTCTCATTATAATTTTATGCAGCCGATATGAAAGACTTGCACTTTACTGAATTTTTCTTTTTAAAGTGATTCCAATCATATTTCAAGCAATTCATAATCATCATGTTGAACAGTGCGCATCTGAAGAGTCTCAGCTGAAGGAAATAATACATAATTTATCGGCTTTAATATATGGGACAGAATTCATATCAGGCCGATAACGATAACATTAGAAATGAGCATATATCGGCCGATACCGATATGGATAAACTAATAAAAGAAGATATTCCCAGAGGTTCCCATTGACATCCATTATAGAGACAAAAGTATACAATGGAAGTCAATGGGAACTTAAACAAAATATCTTCTTTTATGTTCAACAGAATAAAGAAATGAGGGAGAGTAAATAATGGATGGAATCCCCTTTAAATCCCTCTGGTGATCTGCGCCTGGCGGTCAAAAATTACAGAATTTTTTTATTTTTTATTTTAATGAATGGAATGTACTATATTTTAGTTTGATAATGTTTTTTTATTTAATATTTTCTATTTTTAAGGGATTTTACCGTGCTACATTATATTTACGCAGTATTTATAATTTATAATCCATTTATTCACTTTTTGAGCATTGACCTGAAAATTAAATTTCCAACTTAAACTGGTGAATCTTGAATGCTTTCAGTTTACAGCAACAGACTGAAGTTTGATCTCTGTTTAAGGACGACACTTGGCAGATTATTGCTGAAGCGAAAAAAGTTGAATAAAGTTAACTTTGAAAAAGTTACAGAATTTTACGTTTATTGTTATGAAAAATGCACAAAAATACTATTTTCAAGTTTTATATGAATTATATATTTTCAAAAACACTTTTTACTGTAAAACTGCAATACAATCAAAGCACTAAACCTAAACCAGCTGTGCTCCAGATGTGAGTCTGATCTCTCAGTAAATGATCTTCCAGTGAGATGTTGTTCGGCTGCAGTTCCAAACGCTTCCACTAGAGGAAACTCGTCTCTCATTCATTTCCAATGCGCTCGTTTCTGACCGCGAGGAGCACAAGTGACTATTGTTTACAGGACCGTTTAACCTGTTCCAATCATGTCTGTGATTTGTGTGTGTGTGTGTGTTCACACAGCAAGTGCCAAAATCTTTACCAAGTTTCGTACCATTCCGATGAAGTAAAAAAAAACGTACATTTTTTCGCTCAAAGCCGGCGAAGAGCACCAGAGGGTTTTGACAGTATATCACGCAGTGTTTCTTACACCAGACTCAACATCCATCAGTGCATCCATCAGCCGGTCGGGTTTACCTGCACATTTGGTGCGTGCTCTCAGCGGGGGCCCCGGGGCCCCGGTCCCTCCGTCCAGGGGCCGCGTCAGCAACACGCTGATCTCGTACTCCGTGTCGGGGTCCAGGTGGCCGATCTTGTGTGAGGTTTTGTCAACGGGCTGCAGGTCGTACATGGAGCCGGAGACGGTGCGGTACTCCACCTCGCGGCTCACGATCGGCCCGTCTCCGTTGATGGAGTTAGCGTTGAGCTGGATCCACAGATACGTGGCCCCGACCGCCATCAGCTGAGGAGGAGCGATGGGGACCGGCGGCTCTAGGGGACAAACACCACATTCAGTGTTAAAGGGGTCCTATAATGTGCTATTCACAAGATGTAAAATAAGTCTCTGGTGTCTCTGTGTGTGTGAAGTCGAAATACCCACAGATATTTTATATATCATGTTAAAATCGTCACTTTTTGAGGGTGAACAAAAACGCACCGTTTTTGTGTGTCTGTCCCTTTAAATGCAAATGAGCCACTGCTCCTGGCACAGGGGGCGGAGCTACAAGAGCTTGTGTGTGTGTGTGTTTGTGTGTGTGTGTGTGTGTGTGTGAGGTAATCAGAGCCGCTAACATACACACGCACACACACACACACACACAAACACACACACACACACACTGAACATCTCA
This sequence comes from Tiaroga cobitis, assembly GCA_030578255.1. NCBI lineage: Eukaryota > Metazoa > Chordata > Actinopteri > Cypriniformes > Leuciscidae > Tiaroga > Tiaroga cobitis. The sequence continues at coordinate 53,167,526 of CM060592.1, read as the reverse complement.
ACAACTTTTAGCCTTTTATGTTCAAACCGGAGTCAGAAAGACGGAGAGACTCCAGAAGAAGAGACAACATGTAGACAACAGGACATTTCTGAACACTTAATTGATGAGTTTATGTGTCTGATGTGGAGTTAACGATCTTCTAGTCACTGATTAGCATATTCAGTCATGA
>CM060592.1:53144857-53152357 GCA_030578255.1 Tiaroga cobitis | reverse complement strand
TATCTATCTGTCTATCTATCTATCTATCTATCTATCTATCTATCTATCTATCTACCTATCTATCTATCTATCTATCTATCTATCTATCTATCTATCTATCTATCTATATCTATCTATATCTATCTAGTCAGCAGAATCCCACTTGACCCTTTCATCCTCCTCTCCGGCTAGCGGTGTCTCTTTCACACGCTGATCTCTCTCCTGCTTTATCGCCATCTTCTCTCTTTTGTTTTCGTTATTACGCTCTCTTTTATGACTCGCCAATGCCTGGAGAAAGGCCGACGATATTGATGTTGGGAGGCTGGCAGGAAAAGGCCAAGGAGCGGGTGATGAGGCTGATTTTACGACAGAGAGACAGAGAGATAGAGAAACGGGTCTTACTGCACTGATGGCCCTGGAGAACGACGTCCTTGATGGCAAGAAAGCCTCTCTGCCCGGAGGTCACCACTTCAAAGACGATCTGCGGAGGAAAGAGAAAGCTCATAACCACAGTGATAAATGGACACGCTCGCAAAATGTCACACACACACAAACACACCGGCACTGAGGTGTCCCGCAGGAGCCAAGGTGAGGGTTTAAACAACGACCCACGAAGATGAGGAAAACACGATTCACACTGGTCATTAGTGCTCATTAAAACACCATTTTGGCTTTAGCGATTGGGCTAAACGTATTAAATCATAGGCGTATGAGATCAGATTCACGCCGGTCATTAAAGGCCCCTTGAAATCAAAATACATTTTTGTAGCTTTTATGAATATGTTCGCCTTAAGGTTATGAATAAGCCGATGTGTTCCAAAACAATGACAAAATTTACATTTAGGAGATTCAAGCATTCAAAACGTACAATCTCTCACTTCCGCTAAAATGGATCAGGGATTGTTATGACATCACAGCTTCTCATCACATCTTCTGTCCAATCAAATGCTCTCTAGAATCTGAAGCTCCGCCCCCTCTGCTGTAACGGACACGTCACAGAGCATTATACGTTGGAGATGTGTGTGTTCTGTTGCTCAAACGCTTTAGTTTTAATCCGTTTTCCAACGTTGGTTCCAACGACCCTGGACCACGAATCCAGTCACAAGGGTCAATTTGTGGAAATTGAAATATATACGTCATCTGAAAGCTGGATAAATAAGCTTTCCATTGATGTATAGTTTGTTAGGATAGGACAATTTTTGGCCGGTTTATTTTTAAAATCTGGAATCTGAGGGTGCAAAAAAACTAAACATTTTTAGAACACCTTTAAAGTTCGCGATTTTGCTGCATCCACTCACAAAAGTATATTTTTTACATATTCACGGTAGGAAATTTACAAAATATCCTTTACTTAATATCCTAATGATTTTTGGCATAAAAGAAAAATCGATAATTTTGACCCATACAATGTATTGTCGGCTATTGCCGTGCGACTCGTGACTGGTTTTATGATCCAGAGTCAAAAATGGCTTGAATTTATTAACATCTCTACTATTAAATCCAGCGTATCATCAGCGCTCGTGAGGGAAGTTTCGTGAGGGAAACTACACGCTATTGGCTATTTGAAAAGGGGGAGGAGCCATTCAATAAGCCCCGCCTTAGCTTCCCGTTTCAGTGGAGATTACGAAGATGAGGAAAACACCATTCATGCTGGTCATTAGTGCTCATTAAAACACCACTTGGCTTTAGTGATTGGGCTGAACTTGTGAAATCGGCGGGCGAACGGGATCAGGCTCCAAGGGTGCTCGTGGAGAATCGGCTGTCTGTCAGATTGCAGACTTTATAGACGTGGTAAATCACGCCTCTATCAGCGAGATGCTGCGGCAGCATGTGCTATATCTGCTCGGTTTATACAGCCAAACAATTCAACTCGACAGCCAGACTCTGGGGGTCAGGGCTAAAGACGGGCAGAGTGAAGGATTCTGGGATACATGCTCTTTGCTAAGCTTTCTATTATGATGCATATTCAGCGCGTGAGAGGTTTGACAGGCGTCCCAGGAGCCGGTTCTGCAACATCACGGTCACACTGACCTGGACCGGCTGGTGACCGACAGATCCGGCGTCCTGAATATGATGCGGAAAAGCAGCTTGAATGAAATATACAGTAATATTTAGCCTGACATCGGCACCCAGATGTGTTTAATCACTCCCTTTCAAACCTGAGAGACATTAAAGAACATTTTTTCTGTCCACAATGCAATTCAATGGGGTCCAATGTTGAAAGTGTTCCACTGAAGACAGTCAGGTTTGCTTAAATGATGGCAGAATGATCTATGTAAGTTATAATCTGTTTCGTTAACATTAAGTGGATGAGAAATAATGATTTCTTCACATTTCCAGGTTTCACAGAGACTGAACTGCAGTTTGAATCTAAAGATATGTGGTTAAATGTGTCTGGTAATGGACCAGCGGTCACTGCCGTCCCCAAATAACATGAACAGAGTAAACATCCCTAATAATCCATAAAATAACTAACATATTAAACTATGACTGTGCGATCCGAGCGGGACAGAGGAACACAAGCTCAGATGAAGGACAGGAATGGCTCTCCAAACATCCCATAATATCACACACACACACACACACACACTACACACTACACACTACACACACACACACACACACACACACACTCTCTCTCTCTCTCTCTCTCTCTCATTCTCATACTCATTCTCATACTCATACTCATACACATATGATCAATATTATTGATCTCCTGCATTGACACCATTATATGAGAACTGAGCTGGACGATGACATCACGGCACAATTATCGTGCAAAAGTTCATTTATTTCAGTAATTCAACTTAAAAGGTGAAACTAATATATTATATAGACTCATTACATGCAAAGTGAGATATTTCAAGCCTTTATTTGTTATAATTGTGATGATTATGGCGTACAGCTTATGAAAACCCCAAATTCAAAATTAGAATAGTGTGAAAAGGTTTTCAAAAGCTGTAAGCCATAATCATCACAATTATAACAAATAAAGATCTGTTATCAGAGGAAACTGTCTGAGTTATGCATTTCAGAAATGTACATACACAAAATCACAGTTAGCTAACAAATTACTAATTTAAACAATGTAATAATTTAATGCAGAAACAATGAGCTCATTGAAGTAATGAATACTTGTTTATTAACAAATGATTATGACATTTAGAAAAGTGTAGCATTGGTGCATGTTGATTCAGTGTTCATGTATCTTTGCTTGTATATATATGCATGTATGTAATTCTTTTTTTAATATATATATATATGTATTTATATTTTATATATTTATTTAATTTTTAAAATTTATTTATTTATTTTAATATATTTATTTTATTTTTTATATATTTATTTATTTTTATTTTACTTTTTATATATTTATTTTTTATATTTATTTATTTTAATATATATATTTTTTATTTTATTTTATTTTATTTTATTTTTATTTTTATTTTTCTATTTTTTATTTCTATTTCTATTTTTATTTTTATTTATTTTTATTTCTATTTTTCCAGATCTCCTGGATTGCTGTGTTGGGGCTGTATAGGGTTGTTTATGGTGGTATAAACTGTAAAAATGCAACATTGTTTGTAACAACAAAAATTATATACTGTATATATATATATATATATAAAAGAAATGCATAAAAACTAAATGTCTGTCACAACCAATGAAAAGCTCTGATCGCTGACCCGATCTCCTCATCAGCTCAGAGGTTCAACCGCATCTTTCTAGAGAGGAAACACACAAATCCAGCCTGTAATTACAAAATAATGTCCAAAGCACCAGGTGGTTTCATTTTGATGATCACTTACGATACTGTGCAATTAAAGCGACCAATAATTATCCTGACGTCGCTAATTAGACACACACTCGCTCTATTCTTATCACACAGAGCGATGCATGTGGAATCTTTTTAAGAGCCTTAAACACATGCTAGTTACACATCAAACATCAACCGGCAAACTAGCAGAGCAACATCTGAGAGTGCAAATCATTCCTCAACGCAGACGGCACAGAAATACACTCACACACACCAATAATCTCCTAAACACATGACGGCTCCTGTAATATACTCGTCATATATATATACTGTTAAACTCAACCCATGTCAGAAATGTTGGGATGCTCCTGTTAAACCGCTCCCACAGTCGGAATGACAAATGTGCTGATGCTTAAACACAAGATATTTCAGGCGGCTGAGGTTAAAACCACGTCTGCTCTCAGTTTACTACGGTATTCAACACTAATCTGAGACTTACAGTGTGTGTGTGTGTGTGTGTGTGTGTGTTTCTGTGATGCAGTTTTTCTGTTTTACACTGTTTCCTAACCAGATTAAGACCGATTATAGTGACAAGCAATTGCTGTTCACACCAGAAACAATTCAAAAACGAGACGTGACAAAATCAATCACAAATTACAGCCAATCAGAAGAGTGTGTGGGCGGAGTCTATCTGCAAGCGCACTGCACTCACAACCAATCAATCACAAATCACAGCCAATCAGAAGAGTGTGTGGGCGGAGTCTCTCTGCAAGCGCACTGCACTCACAACCAATCAATCACAAATCAAAGCCAATCAGAAGAGTGTGTGGGCGGAGTCTATCTGCAAGCGCACTGCACTCACAACCAATCAATCACAAATCACAGCCAATCAGAAGAGTGTGTGGGCGGAGTCTCTCTGCAAGCGCACTGCACTCACAACCAATCAATCACAAATCACAGCCAATCAGAAGAGTGTGTGGGCGGAGTCTCTCTGCAAGCGCACTGCATTTGCATTACTGCACTTAATGTACAAATATTAAACCATTTTAACATTATTGACAATGCACAGTGAGTGAATGAAACAATCTTTGTCATTGAATAAACAGTTTAAACATTCCTGTTTCCTTTCATCTATTTTCAAGATCTCTGATAAATACTATTATGAGATGTGTGGACAAACACATACAGTACAAATACAGTATATTAAATATGAATGATAATTGAATGTCAATAAAAATAAATTACGTAAAATCGAAATTTGACATGCAGTTCAAACATATAAACCTTCAAAATATATACATATTTCTAAGATCTGAGAAGAATTATCTATTGTTGCTTTCGGTTTGGCTAAAACTGACTTTAGACCCTTTTAAGATGAAATAAAAGCACATAATTAGTTCCTAAGATGATCATTGTCATCTTTGTTTGTATCTCCAGCTGCGATGTCACAGAAATAGAAACCGATTACAATCCTCTGTTCGTTCCGGCTGATTAACATGATAAAGATCATTTTTTATAATTGTGTGCGTAGTTTCGTCTGGTTAGGACAGTGTTCGCAGCTTCACAGATGCCAGCACTAAAGGTTTGGAAAGTCATTAGAGCTAACAAGTAAATTAATTTTAATTATTGCCTGAATTATTCCTCTAATGCAATCAAAAAGTTCAGCAAAGCATTAATAATCTGACAGAAGCCCATTTAAAATCCTTTTGAATCGGCTCACACTTCTCCACTCGTCATAATGAAACTTTGCAAATTAAATTATGTGTTGCAGAGTTTGCAATAGTAATATTTCATAATTTGCCTGATTATTTTATTTATTAACAAAAACAATAATATTATTAATAATAATGTAAAAACATTATTTTATTTTTATTTTATAGTGAAAATAAAATAACATAATATAAAATAAATTTCTTTATAATTTTATTTAATAACAGTAAAAACAATAATAATAATATTTTATTATTAATTTAAATGTTATATTTATTTAATGTATTAATTTATTAGTATTATAATAAAACTCTTATTATTATTATAATATTTTCCTTAAATATACAACGAAAAATGACAATAACAACATTTCTTAATTTTATTTACTGTTTTTTAATAATAGTAACAACAACTCAAATTATTATTATTATTATAAAACACTTATTATTATATTATTTTCCTTAAAAATGTTTTTTTTACAGTAGATAAATTACAATAGTAATATTTCTTCATTTTCCTTATTATTTTATTTAACAACAACAATAACAATAATAAATATTATTATTTATAGTTAAAAAGTTCAGTAAAGCATTAATAATCTGACAGAAGCCCGTTTCAAATCCTCACTTCTCCACACGTCATAATGAAACTTTACAAATGAAATGATGATGTGCTGCAGGGTTTGGTGTGTGTGTGTGTGTGTTACTCTAAAGCATCTAATCAGGGTCTCGTCGTAACCTCTCGCTGTCGCTCTAATGGAGTAATTTACCAAAGCGCGCGTTCGCTGTACGGGGTCACGGGGGCTCGTTCCACCAATTAACACGGGGCTCCGTCAGCACCCATGAGGACGGGTCACTAATGACCAGCATGTGTGAAATCAGAGCGTCTCTCTCTTCAGGCTCACACACACGCGCACACACACACACACACTTTCTCTTCAGGCTCACACACTCACACACACACACACACACACACGCACACACACACACACACACTCACACACACACACACACAGCTGTGTTTTTGTGATATATGAGGACATTCCATAGGCGTAATGACTTTTATACTGGACAAACTGTATATTCTATCCCCCTACACTGCCCCTATCCAGAGGTGGAAAGTAACGAATTACATTTACTCGCGTTACGTAATTAAGTAGTTTTTTTGTGTACTTCTACTTTTTAAAGTAGTTTTTAAAATCTGTACTTTTACTTTTACTTAAGTACGTTTTGTTTGAAGTATTTTACTTCGCTACATTTGAAATCATATCCGTTACTGAGTAAAAAATAATAATACAAGGGAGAAAAAAAAATCACACTCCGGAAACTACTGCATTGGTTGAAGGGCGGGAGAACAAACGCGCAAAGGTGACGCAGACCCAGCTGAAGCTGAAAGCGAAGCGCCCTCGAATTCTTATGAAGCGGATTATGGCCAGTATGAAAATACTTTGTAGAAAAAAAAACGTGGTTGTCCTCGAGGATAAATATACAATTTGCAAAAAATGTGGACGCAAAGTGGCTGCAAAAGGAAGATACATAGGACACACCATCCCCCCTGCAGATAAAGGTATGTCCCGATTATAATTTAAGGCCGAATGACTTACGTGATGCTGAGGGAATCCCAGAATCCAGTCATGAAAATGGAATTCACATAACGCAGATGTCACGTAAAACACGCAAAATAATGGATGCATGGAATACATGGAAAGTAGAACTGTGCAATAAATCCAATCGCGACATGGTCTTTGAATATTTAAGCACAAAAATACTGCATGTAAATATATCCCTATTTGTTCTGCTGAGCTGCGACGCTTTTTCTACTACATACTCAAGTATGCGTGACGTTTCAGGGTGTGTTCAGCGTCTCACAAACAATTTGAGGATATGATACATGAACATTTCCAGAGCTGCTCTGAGAGAACGCCTAATGAGCATTTTCATCATTTTATTTGAGAAAAACAAAACCATTGTCAACTACACTTTGAAACACTTTTCTACATTTTTGGTCTTCACTACAACCCGTCAAAATAAAAGTTCGGTTTTACTAGGCGAAAT
>CM060592.1:53124857-53139857 GCA_030578255.1 Tiaroga cobitis | reverse complement strand
CATGTTGCTAGCATGTTTCTAACATGACACATTGCCAACATGTTTTAGCACATTGCTAGCGTGTTTTAGCACATAGCTAACATGTTTTAACAAGTTGCTAGCATGTTGCTATCATGATTTAACACATTCCCACCATGTTGCTGGCATGTTTCTAACATAACACATTGGCAACATGTTTTAGCACATTGCTAACGTGTTTTAGCATGTTGTTAGCATGAAGATCACAGCAAGTGTTTGTTAGTTTGGAGACTGCGAGGACTCGCGTGTTGTTTAGTTAATGGTTTGTGCAGATGAGCGGCGGGAACAGATTAGCATGTGCCAAACTCAAAATATTGCATGAAGAGCGCATGAAATCATAACTTTAATCTGAGCTCGCCTACTGGTTCCTTACAAATTACCATGGCGATCTGCTGGTGTGATACACGCATCACCCGCGCGTCTGAAGCCGCTAACGCTAGCGGATCTCAGAGAAACTCCCCACAGCTCTGACAAGGTGAAACCATTACCTGCCGCTAATTTACTCAGAGAAGCGGCAGTCCGCGGGTTTATTTCGAGCGGCGTGGCACCTGATGCTTCATTAGAGCATGCTGGGATACCGGGTGAGCTTGTCACGCTAATGGCAGAGCTAATTAAAAAGAGTCTTGGACAAGCCGGGCATCACACAACATTATTATGAGGAGAAGTTCCACATGTGCACGAGATGTCTCCATAATGAGAGACAGCGCAGCCGGAAATAAACACATCTGGGTCGTATTAATAACCAGAACATGATGAGGATTAAAGTTACAGTGATTTTCATAAATGTGGTTTCAAATCAAACGTTCTAATGAACTTGAACATCCGAATCCTAAAATAACACATAAACAAGCACTGTAGTTTTACTATAGTAATTTACCACGGTACTGCATGATTCATATGCATATCTATATTATAAAAGTCTTGTGCAATGCATTAAGTTTGGCAAAAGATAAATGAATAAATAAATAAAAATGTATTTGTTCATTTTAAGTTATTCAAATAAACAATGTTTATAATTATTAAATTATATTTATTTATTAAATTGAATTGATCAAACTTAAAGCGTGGTTTGTGAAGAAACTGCAGTGAGTTGATGAAAAGTTAATAATTAAATCATAAAAATGTAACAATGATTTAAAAATAAAAACAAAAACCTATTTAAAACAAATGACATTTATTTAACATTATTATATGTATGCTAAACTATTATATACATTAATAATTTATTAATTTATATTCTATTCCCATTTTATTTTAATGTTTATTTTATTTCAAGTAATGAAAATGTATGTACATATATATATATATATATGCTTAAATGTGCATATGTGAGTGTATACATTTTATATAGATATATTATTTTACATATATGATATTTACATTTTTATATATTATATAATATTGTATTATATGCCAATTTATTTTATGTTTACTTTATTTAAAGTAATGGAAATATGTATGTACAGTACACACACCCACACACACACACCCACACACACACACCCACGCACACACACACACAAACACACACACACACAAACACACACACACACACACACACACACACACACACACACACACACACACACACACACACACACACACACACACACACACACCCACACACACACACCCACGCACACACACACACACACACAAACACAAACACACACACACACACACACACACAAACACACACACTCACACACACACACACACACACACACACACACACACACACACACACATAAATAGTTAAATGAACAACAGTAGCCCTGATCATAACTCCTCTTGACGTGCATCGGCTCCTCCACACACACACACACACCGTCTGACGCTAATCATCAAAGTCTATAGGCATCACATTCATTACGCGCTCCGAGCGACGGTGTGAGCCGGGTTGTAATTCCAGTAATGACTGGCGCTCATTATTCTGTTCTCATTCAGGTCCTGAACCCTGTGAAAATCATTATGTGGTTGAAATCGGAGCGAAGGGGCCGCTCTTTAAACTCAGGCCCTCCAGGTCTCATTTGCTAATAAAACTCGCGAGGTCGCGGGCCCGGCGGCGGCTCTCAAATGTCAATGTAGACAAGCCAATTCTCACATTGTGGCACCAATCAAAAACGCTCTCGCTGTGAGAGTTCGCGAGGAGCCGTGGCCCGAGCAAGAAAGAAAGAAAGAAAAGACCAGGAGAAATAAGAGTGATTGAGCCGGGGCTGCTTTTGTCGAACAATGAGGACGGGAAAAAAAAACTTTATCCCCGTCTGTCTGTCTTGTAAATGAAAGCTGAAGGACTTTCATAAACTCTGAGGAGAAAAAGCATATTTTTCGAGGACGGTCTACTTTAGCCGAGAGCTAATTGGCCGGGGAACAGTCAGATCCGCGTTTCATGAGGAGTTCATGCGCGCTCACACACATCCCACAACATCGTAATGACTTTATCCGTGGAGATGCGTAACACCGGCAGCCCTGCCGTGTAAAGTCACCATGAAACACACCTGACACACGATTCATTGATTCACCGTCACGCGTGTTTCCTCGAGAAACGGGGTTTAAAACAGGAAAAAGAGCGGGATGGCAGTGATCGGATTAGAGCTTTCATATCACGATTATAGTGACCAAAACGATCACTGTTAAAGTGCTCACGTATTGAGGAATCTCATTTTCCTTGATCTTTTGACATATCAGAGGTTATTGTGCTATAAAAACATAATAAGTTTCAGAACTCAGTCCACAAACAGCTTTTATTGCAGCCAAGCTCAGAAAACGACTCGTTTTAGATTCTGCCACGATTGTGATAATGGTTTTCACTGTTATCATGGGTTATTGTACTATACAAATATCATAAGCTTTTACTGAAACCGAGCTCAAAAAATGACTCTTTGGACAAAATTTTGGATTTTGTCACATTATGATGTCATAGTGCAGGCAAAATAAAATATAAATATTAGCTTATTTTTTTTTTTTTTATATATATATATATATATATATATAAATGTTGCCGTGGTGATAAACTGAAATAAGTTGAAATTGAACACAAAAATTATTACCTGGAAATAAATACAAACCAAAACTGAAACTGAAATAAAACTAAAATAACCTAAAAAGCAATATATAAAACGAATACAATTACAAAAAATGTAAGTAAAATTCTAATTTAAAATAATATTAATACAACTAAAATAATACTGATCTCAATGATATTAAAGGGCTCATGTATTGAGAAATCTTTTGACGTATCAGAGGTTTTTGTGCTATAAAAATATCATAAGTTTCAGAACTCAGTCCACAAACAGCTTTTATTGCAACCAAGCTCAGAAAACGACTCGTTTTGGATTTTGTCACATTGTGATGTCACAGAGCAGCGAAAGACCGCCTCTGCAGAAGAAGGTCGACGCCCACTTCTACATCATCGCCTCTTTAGCCCCACCCACTGATTCACACACGTTATGCAGTAGTAAATACGAGAGACACACACACACACACACACACACACACACACACACACAGGATTAATACTGCAACAAACCCACAGAGTGTGGTAACTTTACTTGAACAAACCCAACTATAGACCTTATGTAGCCACGCCCCTTTCCAGCGCTGAGCTCATTGTCTTTTGACTTCCGGTCTGTATTTTCACAGCGATCTTGCGTAGTTATGATTGAACGGCTCGTTAAAAAAATTCCCAAGGTCCATTTGTTAAGACATATGCTTTACAATGCTTATGATAAACATTAGAATGCTCATGATAACTTTTGTTAACTCTACAATAAGTAAATCAACTTCACCAGCTAATTACTCCTGGACAATGATGCCATAGAAATATACAGAGCGACCGCAAAAACGGAAGTTCAAAGACAATATTCTAAAGATGGCGACGCCCTCGTTTCTCTGGCGCATAAGGTCTATAAGATGATGATGGATGCACTTTTTTGGGCTTCAAAATCTCAGGCTCCATTCACTCCCATTATAAAGCTGGAGAGAGCCAGGATATTATTGAATATAACTCTGATTGTGTTCGGCACCTAGGATGGCTTCAGGGTGAGTAAATTATGGGCTAATTTTCATTTTTGGGTGAACTATCCCTTTAAAGTCCTCCTGTAGTCCATCATTTTATCCCTTAAAACTCATCTATGATCACCAAAATTACATATTTAAACGTTTTTTTTTTCCTTGAGAAAGCTTTCTTAAAGTCTAGCTTGACTGTAACTCGACACCCTTGTCTCATTTAGTATGCGCGGTTCTATGAATATGCAGATGAGCCCCGCCTCCACTCACTCACTCAGCTCAGAGATCCACTGGTTGACGATCACACGTTGATCTGATTGGTTACAAGGTCGTTTGTGACGTCAGAAACACCAGCGATTTCAAACCGTGTGTTTGAGACTGTCTTTGGTTCACTGCAGTTTTAAGCAGGAAATACTCAGCAATGCTGTCGACTTATGAACTTACACACGGTGTGTCTTAAAGCGTATTAAACACACCACATACACACATAAACAACATTAAACACTGGATTTTCACCACCGATAAGGAAATTCATTTTAGCATAAATAGCTAAATAGCTTGTTGTATTCATCAGACTGAACAGTGTTGTATCGTCAGCTGAAGTAAGGACACTGTTAGCTTGAGCGCTGCCCTATAATCATATAACCGCGTCTTCTCTGTCCCGCTTGACTTTCCCTCTGACATCACAAACATTCGCATAAAGTTGCAAATGCGGCAAACGCAATTAGCGTGATGTTGTGGCATCATGGAAGCGGCTGCTTCCCGCGGGACGTCATCTTTAGCTGATGTGATTGAAGTTCTGATTTAATTCCTGCCGTCCTTCAGTCTCTGTGACAGAATAAACGTGTCTCTGAACAACAGGAGGGATGTTCTGCATCCGCAGGGGGGATGAAGCGCAGCGTTACTGTATGCAGAACACTTAATTCAGCTAATGAGCCTGTAAAAACAAATAACATTCCAGACGAGGCTTCATTAGGAAAAGAAGTACGAATTTTGCCGCTTTTGATCTTGAGAGACGAATATTCTGGATTTCTTAATAGGCCGTGTGAAAACGTCTCCAAATGGATCCGCAGAAATGCAATCAAATTATGTTTGTAAATGGAGCAGAGTAAGAGAGTCATGTGACGTTAGGGAAACACACATCATAGTCTCAGATGATGATGATGATGATGATGATGATGTCTGAAAAAATGTGTTAAATATACATTTTTATGCGAAAGACCCCCGTCACAAAATTCAAAATACAGCTATACTGTATTTTCATGTATAAAACAAATTTATACTGTGAAAATTAATATTATAAATATGCTTAATATAGTATTTGGAAAATATTTACTTTCTATTTTGTTACATTATAACATTTTTCTACCCACTATATTACTGTACTGTACTGTAGATGTATTTATTTTGTTTCTTAAATTAATTTATTTAAATGAATGTTTTATTTATTTATTTCATGTTTCATGCTTAAAACAAGCACAAATATCTGCCAATGGGGTCATAAAAACAACGTTTAAATTACCTTTAAATTAAGGTTATTTTTCTGACACCATTAGCAGATATTTGTTATTTTTTTAAGCACAAACTCAAGTTTAATGCATATTTAAAAAAACACGACTTAATATCTTCAGTCATTTTGCTTCTTCTCCAGTAAATGTCTCTTGATTTAAGAATGTTTAGATGTTTGTGCTGGAAACACTGAGGAGGAACATCATTATTTGCAGTTTTTTCTTCTTCAAGTAAGCCAACATTTGAAGTATGTTCTGACAAACTAAAAATATGCAACAAAAAAAAGCGCATAAATTAAATTACAGTTATAATTCCCTGCATTTGAATGTGGTCCTCAAGCGCGCTGTGAATGAAGCTCGAGCTCAAGTCTTTGGTCTCGTCCACGTCTGCAGGCGCTCTCCTCTGACCGGCGTTAACTAGTTCCTCTAAAGACTCATACACACATCTACAGGCAGGAGAATCATCATATTCTCAGTTATGATTGATTCAGTATTGAGGAGAGAAACTACTTAATGAGAGGGTTCGTTAACTTCTCCTACAATCCTCTGCTGTGAGACAGACACATGGAGGCCGAGTCTCATATAAATCCTCCACATCCAGAGACATGAACCCTGAAGAGGCTGCGAGTGGGATTTTATAGTAATTAAGATGCATAATTCATCATTTATTTAGTGCATTTCTGCTATTGTTTCAAATACTGGCCAGGAAAATGTATTTTGCTTTAAATGCTCTATACAATGTTCCATCTCAAACTACTTAAAGTGCAGCATGTCACCGAGATTTACAGAAGGAGGGAAATAACCGGAAGGAGAAGAACAAGGAGGAGGAGAATAAGAAAAAGAACAAGAAGGAGGATAGATGGAGCAGGGGAAGAAAAGGGAGGAGAAGAATAAAAAAGGAAGAAAGGCAGGAGAAAGAGGAGGAGAAGAAGAAAAGGAGGAGGGAATGAGGAGGAGAAGGGGGAAAGGGGGAGGTAGAGGAGGAAAATAAAGAGAAGGAGGAAAAATAGGAGGGGAATGCGGAGGAGAAAAAATAAATATGAGGAGGAGGAGACAAATGAGGAGGAAAAAGAGGAGGGGAAAGAGGATGAAAAAAAATGAGGTTTGAGACAAGGAGGATGGGGAAGGAGGAAGAAAATTAGGAAAAAGAGGTGTATAAAGAGGAGGAGAAGGAGGAAAAGGAGGAGGGGAAGGAGGAAAAAAAAACGAGAAAAAATGTGTATAAAGAGGAGGAGGAGAAGGAGGAAATGGGGAGGGGAAGGAGGACAATAAGGATAAAAGGGAGATGTATGAAGGAGAACAGGAAGAAAAAGGAGGAAAAGGAGGTGAATAAAGAGGGGGAGGAGAAGGAGGTAAAGGAAGAAGGGAATGAGGATGAGAAGAAGGGAGGAGGAGGAGAAGGAAAAGGAGGAGGGGAGGGAGAACAAGGAGGAGGAAAAGGAGGTGTATAAGAAGGAAAGAGGAAGGGAAGGAGGAGGAGAAGGAGGATTAAGAGGAGAAAATGAGGAGGGGAGGAGGAGAAGAAGGAAGAAAAGGAGGACGAGAGTGATGAGGTAAAGGAGGACTAGGAGGAGGAAACGGAGGATGGGGAGGAGAAGAAGAAGGAGGAAAAGAAGGAGGGACGGAGGAGGAGAGTGATGAGGTAAAGGAGGACTAGGAGGAGGAAACGGAGGATGGGGAGGAGAAGAAGAAGGAGGAAAAGAAGGAGGGACGGAGGAGGAGAGTGATGAGGTAAAGGAGGACTAGGAGGAGGAAACGAAGGATGGGGAGGAGAAGAAGAAGGAGGAAAAGAAGGAGGGACGGAGGAGGAGAGTGATGAGGTAAAGGAGGACTAGGAGGAGGAAACGGAGGATGGGGAGGAGAAGAAGAAGGAGGAAAAGAAGGAGGGACGGAGGAGGAGAGTGATGAGGTAAAGGAGGACTAGGAGGAGGAAACGAAGGATGGGGAGGAGAAGAAGAAGGAGGAAAAGAAGGAGGGACGGAGGAGGAGAGTGATGAGGTAAAGGAGGACTAGGAGGAGGAAACGGAGGATGGGGAGGAGAAGAAGAAGGAGGAAAAGAAGGAGGGACGGAGGAGGAGAGTGATGAGGTAAAGGAGGACTAGGAGGAGGAAACGGAGGATGGGGAGGAAAAGAAGAAGGAGGAAAAGAAGGAGGGACGGAGGAGGAGAGTGATGAGGTAAAGGAGGACTAGGAGGAGGAAACGGAGGAGGGGGAGGAAAAGAAGAAGGAGGAAAAGGAGGGGAAGGTGGATGGGGATGAGAAGAAAAAGGAGGAAAAGGAGGACTAGGAGGAGGAAAAGGAGGAGGAAAAATTTGGGGAAAAGAGGTGTATAAAGAGGAGGAGGAGGAGGAGGAAAAAGAGGAGGGGAACGAGGAGGAGGGGAAGTAGGAAGAAAAAGGAGGGAAAAGGTGTATAAAGAGGAGGAGGATAAGGAGGAAAAGGAGGAGGGGAAGGAGGACAAGAAGGAGAAAAGGGAGATGTATGAAGGAGAACAGGAAGAAAAAGGAGGAAAAGGAGGTGAATAAAGAGGGGGAGGAGAAGGAGGTAAAGGAAGAAGGGAATGAGGAGGAGAAGAAGGGAGGAGGAGGAGAAGGAAAAGGAGGAGGGGAGGGAGAACAAGGAGGAGGAAAAGGAGGTGTATAAGAAGGAAAGAGGAAGGGAAGGAGGAGGAGAAGAAAGAGGATTAAGAGGAGAAAATGAGGAGGGGAGGAGGAGAAGGAGGAAAAGGAGGAGGAGAGTGATGAGGGAAAAGGAGGACTAGGAGGAGGAAACGGAGGATGGGGAGGAGAAGAAGAAGGAGGAAAAGAAGGAGGGACGGAGGAGGAGAGTGATGAGGTAAAGGAGGACTAGGAGGAGGAAACGGAGGATGGGGAGGAGAAGAAGAAGGAGGAAAAGAAGGAGGGACGGAGGAGGAGAGTGATGAGGTAAAGGAGGACTAGGAGGAGGAAACGGAGGATGGGGAGGAAAAGAAGAAGGAGGAAAAGGAGGGGAAGGTGGATGGGGATGAGAAGAAAAAGGAGGAAAAGGAGGACTAGGAGGAGGAAAAGGAGGAGGAAAAATTTGGGGAAAAGAGGTGTATAAAGAGGAGGAGGAGGAGGAGGAAAAAGAGGAGGGGAACGAGGAGGAGGGGAAGTAGGAAGAAAAAGGAGGGAAAAGGTGTATAAAGAGGAGGAGGAGAAGGAGGAAAAGGAGGAGGGGAAGGAGGACAAGAAGGAGAAAAGGGAGATGTATAAGAAGGAGAAGAGGAAGAAAAAGGAGGAAAATGGGGTGAATAAAGAGGAGGAGGAGAAGGAGGTAAAGGAGGAGGGGAATGAGGATGAGAAGGCGGAGGAGGAGGAGGAGAAGGAAAAGGAAAAGGAGGAGGGGAGGGAGAACAAGGAGGAGGAAAAGGATGTGTATAAGAAGGAGAAGAGGAAGGAAAAAGAGGAGGAGGAGAAGGAGGAAAATGAGGAGGGAAGGAGGAGGAGATGAATGAGGAAAAGGAGGAGGGAAGGAGGAGGAGGGGAAGGAGAAAAAGAAGGAGGAGAAGGAGGAAAATGACGAGGAGAAGGAGTTCCACAGATGTGCATGTGGAAGGAGATTTCAGGAAGCATGTTTATATTCTGCTGCTGTGATCTCATGTTTTCATGGGCTCTTAATGATCAGATCATGTGATCCGGCGTAATCGATACCGAACGCATGTTTGAGATTCATGAGTGATTGACGTGTGACTCGCTAATGCGACCTGATGCTTTGATCCGTGATCGGCAGGATCCAGCAGGGAACATTAATCTTTCATCAGATGCAGCTGTGCAGGATAAACATTTATCATTCATTCTGACTCTAAATGGACTCGCTAACTAATCTAAACTCAAAACTAACTTCAGTCACACCTGCCAACAGTGAGAGTTAATGCTTCATACCAGACATAAAGCTGTATTTTGCATAATTTTGACAAAAAATTAGTTTTTATTTCTGATGGAAGAGAAATTATTTGGTTGTTTCTGGTCAAACGTTTGGAATAATTGCAATTTTTTTGTCACTTCTGCTCACCAAAGCTGCATTTATTTGATCAAAAATACTGTAAAAACAGATTATTATTACAATTTAAAATCAAGATTTTCTTTTTTATTAATTAACTATTATTGAGCATCAGATCCTCATATTAGAGTGATTTCTGAAGGATCATGTGACACTGAAGACTGGAGTAATGATGCTGAAAATCACAGGAATAAATTACACTTTACTGTATATTCACATAGAAAACAGATGATTTACATTACAATAATATTTCACTCTTTTTACTGTATTTTTGATCAAATGAACGCAGCCTTGGTGAGCAGAAGAGACTTCTTTCCAAAACATTAAAAACTCCTAATTATTCAATTAACAGTTTGAATACATGCATTTTGAATGTAATTTAAATAAAATAAAATAGATGCTAATAATTAATAATAAACTATTCCATGTTTCATTTATGTATGAGTGACAAATACGGGAATAAGGGAACGAGACACTGCGTCAAAACGCATTGGGGAACGCCTCAGGCGTGACAGGTGTCTGAAACTGCAATCGAATCACGGCGATCCTATTGACCTGCGACAGCCCATGATGTCATCATCGTGCGACCCGGAAGTATAAAAGGGGCGCCTTGCAACCATGACATTCACCTTATCGTCTGAAGGGACTGTTCGGTAGGCATCCCTGAGGCATGGAGACGCAGTGTCTCTTTCCCTGTACTCAGAGAACAGAGGTTACAGGCGTAACCTAGATGTTCCCCTTCGAAAGGGAACTTGCACTGCGTCGAAATGCATTGGGGAATGATATACCAACGCCACCATGCTAAGGGGAGTGCATGCCAAGTGGCGGTGAACCACCCACCCTCAGGTCACACTGTCAGTGACAGCATTCCCTACGGTCATAGCCCAAGCTATAAGCCTCACAGGAAAACCCCCGTAAACATTGTTTACCGAAAGGCTTACCTGGGCCTGGTCAAGGGCCTGGAACCACAGCTTCAAATTAGAAGGGGTCCCTTCTAGGGAATGTGGCTAGGGAACCCGAAGGAGCCCCAGCCAATCACTATTCAGGGCAACATACTCACCCGAAATGCCACCAGGAAGGCCTGACCTGGTGTTTTCACTTACATTGGATACTTCAGCCTGGCCAACTTCTTAGGCAAACCAGGCTGTAGGCAGGATAAAAAGAGGTTCCAGGAGGGAACCAGTAGCAAAGAATAAATACTTTAGTCGAGCTAGGGCATAAGCTCGCCTTCAGAAGCTGCTTGCGAAGGCCAGCTGAACTGTGCCACTGGTTGCCCGAACCGGACCCAGCACCACTGGGAAACCACTCTCAGGGAGGCCTGGTGAGGCCTACTACCTGATAACCATCATATGTGGGAATTCGTCTTCAGGGAGGCCTGGTGAGGCCTACTACCTGATACCAAGGTAAACAACTGGTTGCTATGAACCCTGAATCCGGGTGTCAGTCCCAGGGCAGCCTGCTAAGGCCAGCCAGTCTTGGGGCTCAGTCTCGGAGCAACCTGTTAAAGCCGGCCTCCTGAGAGTCTTCTTATGTAAGAAACTAGGCCTAACCCTAGGTCTTTACTACTCATGCCTCTGCACTAACCTGCATTACTTTTCTCACCCCCAAATGCAGAGAAGGCTCCCACCATGGGAGGAGGCTGTCATATACACTGTAAAAAACAATGAGTAAAATGTACTTAATTTTTTGAAGGCAAGTTTTTGCACTGATATTTTTTGAGTAAATTTCACACATAGAATTAAGTAAACTATAGTTAACTAAGTAAAGTGAAAGTAATATAAGAAATTAAGTCATTTTTATGTAGCTAATTAAAGGTTAAGTAATATCTATTTAATTGAAATTTTCTTTGTACAACATTTCACTCAATCAATATAACATTAAATTAGACCACACTTTTTAAGTATATGATTTACTCAGAAACGTTTAAGTAATCAATACACAGTGTGTGTTACTGTATCTTCATTTTTTGTGTTACATGTGTGAACGCAGACCTCAATACTTGGTAGACAATACACAATGACAGTAACATTTGATGGATCGTTTTTGTGTTTGAATGTGTCATTTTAAGTAGAAAATGAACTCCAAATATCACAAAATGGCAGGTTACTAATCCTAACAACAAAAGCAATGATAAAATAGTGTAAATACATATGGAAAACAGTGAAAAATGAACCTCATTAATTATTCATGGCCCAGTGCATGATGGGAACACCAGTATCAGAAAAGTTGAGTAATATTACTTAATTTTATAATGTTGATATTTACGCTTTCATTTCTACACGATTGAATTGAGTGCTACTATAGAATTTACTTATTTTTTTAAATTCTTGCCTGAACTAACTTTTTTCATGTAAATTACATTGTTTTTTTCTGTAGTATTTACTTCACCACAAAATCATTTTTATCAGTGTAGGGATGCTTAAAAAGCCCACATTCACATAGTGAAGGGCCAGAGGCAGAAATGCTTTAGCAGAACGCCTCCAGTATCCTAGTTTAGCCTGGGCCAGCTACTACGGGGCCCTGGTGCGGGCCAGCCTGTAAGCATAGATCTGCCTGAGGGCTCGGAGGAGCCAAAGCCTCAAGACAGAGATGTCTCATATGAGCGCTGCAAAAAACGCTCAGCCTGTATGAAAATCCAAACAGAGCTCAGGGGAGCGATGTACTCAGGAACAAACAATGTCAGGCGGCCCCGTGGGCTGGACAAAAGATCTACCTGAAGCTCCAGCGTCAGTCTACACTCCAAAACTTCATTATTATTATTTTTTTGTCTGGGTTTACACCCCTCTCAAGGCGATCCAAGGTCCTTCTGGGAACCCCATGATGCAAGTCAGTGCTCTGCCTCAGCACGAGCGGGACCCGAACCACGAGGTCCAGATGCTGAGCCCTCCTCACTCGAGAAGAGTTCGAGCGTTCTCAAAGAAAAACGCTCACAGCTCCCTCGAGAACCGCCTGTGCGTGCTCTTCAACAGTTCATGTGTGTCACCCGCCGTCAAATATCTAGGGCACGGGTCAGGACACTTTTGAAAACAATCAGCTTTCCCCGTCGTTTCATTTTGAAATTTCTCTTACCGTAATCCTTCAGCGTTTACAAACAGAACAGTCCCTTTAGACGAAAAGATGAATGTCATGTTTGCAAGGCGCCCCTTTTTTACTTCCGGGTCGCACGATGGTGACATCATAGGCATTGTCGCAGGTCAATAGGATCGCCGTGATTCGATAGCAGTTTCAGACACCTGTCACGCCTGAGGCGTTCCCCAATGCGTTTCCCTTTCGAAAGGGAAGCAGCGTCTCCATTAGTCTGATTCCTGAGGAGCTGCCAGTCCCACTCACACACACACACACACACACACTGCTGTCAGTCCCACGCCAGCTCAGAGTCCTCATCTCAAATCAAATCATACGCGATCAATGCAACATTAAAGAGAGAGAGATACGGGAAAAGCATTCTAATGACTTCCAATATGCCACTGCGAGAGGAAAAAATGCTTTAATTAAAATAGATTTGCGTGTTTTGATATAAAAATTCATTCCCAGAGCTTTTGTCTTTCCTCCATTACCGGCACAATGGAGTCATCCAGCTGATATCGAGCGCTGGTCACATTTACAGCCTTTTACCGTAATGTGAGCGATAACCGGGCCGGTTAGTGGAGGAACGTGTCCTCAGAGGACTGGGGATTCTTCATTCTTTACTCTCTAATAAAGTGGTCGTCCACCATTTTCCGGTTTTGCTTTACATTCATCTTCTCTATTCTTTCAAACATTCCTCAATAAAGAGCTCAAACCAACCAGAACCAGATTACAAGCTTTAATCCAATGGGTGAATGAATGGAGCATCACACGAGGCACTGAGAATGAAGTCAAGCAATCAAATGCCATACAAGTCAATCATTATATGTATAAAAATGTTTACTTTGAAACAAACATCTGCCAGTGGAGTCAGAAAAATAAACTTAATTAAAAAGGAAAACAAGATTATTTTCTGACTCCATTGCAGATATTTGTTCTTGTTTTAAGCACAAACTCTTTTTTCTTAATATCTTCAGTCATTCTGCTTCTTCACCGGTAAAAGCATCTTGATTTAAGAATGTTTAGATGTTTGTGCTGTAAAACAAGGCAGTAAAATATCCATTGTTTGCAGCGTATGCACCATTTAATGCCGTGACTATGAATTTAAGACTTTCTGCTCCAAACTGAAACCTTTTTCAAGGCCTATTTCTATCTTGTTTTCCAGATATCAAGAAATCAAGAGACATTTACTGGAGAAGAAGCAAAATGACTGAAGATATGAAGTCTGGAAAATGTATCAAAATTAACTGAGTTTGTGCTTAAACCAATTTTGTTTTTAATATTTCCCCCTATATTTCCCCAGCCCTTGGGTTGTTTTTTAGAGTGACAACCACATAGTGTCAAGGTTTGCCAATGTATGTATAATGATATAATGTATGAAGTAAAATAGTAATAAAAAGCTAGTTCTATAGTAAAAATAAATCAACCCATCATGCTGGGTTAAATAAACAACCCAATTTGCTGGGTGAAATTAACCCAACATGTGTTGTGTCCTATATTTACCCAGCCATTGGGTTGTTTTTAACCCAGTGTTTTTTAAATACATAGTGGCGAGTTTCACCAAGGCAAGCACCACTCACATTTCCTTCAAAAACATGTCAAAATCCCAATGAATGACCGGCCAGAAAGACTAAATTCATCAGTGTCGCATGATGTGTGTGTGTGAGAGTGTGTGTGTGTGTGTGTGTGTGTGTGTGTGTGTGTGTGTGAGAGTGTGTGTGTGTGTGTGTGTGTGTGTGTCTCTGTCTGTCTCTCTGTGTGTGTGTGTGTGTGTGTGTGTGTGTGTGTGTCTGTGTGTCTCTGTGTGTGTGTCTCACCGGGTGGCATCCACGGGTCCAGCGAAGGCTTCTCACTGGTGTCGATCTGTTCCCAGTCGAGGTCATCGTCTCGTCCTTGAGTGTATCCACACGAAGAGAAGGGTTTCTCGAAGTCACAATCACCTGCAACAGAACGACCGACATTCACATCGTCAGCTCGTTTCTTTCCCGGCCTGGAAATGAACGAATGCATCCATTACGCTTCTTTCCATCCGCTCGTAATGCAATCTGCCAAACAACAGGAGCGCTTAAACCGAGATGGAGAGGGATTCCAGCCACAACATATATTACCATCATTAGCCGCGCGCGAGCCAATTCCACAATGACAGAAATGAAGTGTCCAAACTCTATCATCGTTAAACGCTGGGCGCCGAGCATAAATCTGATTCATTTCGCATGGCGTGCGACCAGACTTCCCCTTCAAATCGTCTGGCGTTCGTTCTCATTCATCCTCATAATCCTGACGGGACACGCGGCCCAAAGAGGAACCAGGCGCTCTTAATTCCTGCAATGAACAGGTGAGCATGTGAAAAAGGGATTCAAATGTGTCATTTATAGGGTTT